>ML777928.1:949119-974493 GCA_009831015.1 Picea engelmannii | reverse complement strand
AGAAAATATATCATAACTCATACTGTTACCCATCAAACAAACTTGGGTCCATTACCCAAACCTGGGGTCTCCAACTTCTCATGGCCATAACTCTCTAACCGTGAGGAGTTATGTTACGTTCCACATACCACCAGAAATGGAATGACAAGAACTATCCATATAGGATATTTTCTCTTACAAATTCACGGTCCTTCATCTCATTATTCCAAAATTAAGCACGTGTTCTCTTACTTTGCAAAGCATCTTCCCGTGAGGGCTTTCACCATAAGGGGACCACTTTGGATTTCATCCATATTTACTTCTTATTAACCATGACAAAACAATAACGAGTCATATTTACATCCAACAATATTGGGTCCATTACCCAAACCTTTGTGCTATGGGGATTTCTTCAAGGGTTGACATCAATGACAACCAACCTTAATCAACAATCATGGTGATGTCTAGGGTCCTCAAGGGATAACGTCCATGTGGGAAGAGCAAGGTCCCTTGGGTCTAGGTCTACCAGGGTGCCTCCAAAGGCAACATCCTTCTTTCTCCCATTGCAAGTCTTCAATTTCTCGTTACCCCTGGATGGGGTTTCAACATCCATATGTGGGATTTAAGCCCCCATGAAGGTACGAGCTAATTATTCCCTCATGTGTACCTATCCACCGGGAAAGGTCCTGCAAAAAAAACAAGTATGTCCTCCAGGGGTTCATAAGTCACAGGGATCACAACATGTAAATCACATCCAATAATTAAGCTACCCAAACATGTGCATCAAACCCCCCTTAGCCCAAACAAATGCTCAAAGACGTTATGCAATTTGACAAGTTAGGTTTGAAGAAGGTCTCAGGGTGTCCTATTGGGATAACCTCTCTTAAGTCTAGGGTGTTTCCTAGGTGGGATCTAGTCCAAGTCATGTAAATGTACCAGGTGACATGGGGTAAATATTTGGGCATGGGGTGCATGTAATAACAGGGAAATGTAAAGTCTTACCCGTGGGTGTCTTTGTAGAGGGCAATTTGAACCTTTTAATTAATGCAATTGTTTCCTATCCCATTCATTGCCTTTTACTCTTAGCTTTATTTCTTTTGATATTTTTCTATGCTTCAAGGGAATAGTTGAGGGTCACTGTCTTGGATTGATGACCAGAGGTGACAATGTTATCCACAAACATTTCATGGAAATGAGAAGGTTGTCTCGTGATGAGACCTCCTTTCTATTAGCTATGCCACCAAGAAACACTACGCTATTTTGGTGACCATATAGGTGGTAGTGTCATATCACTACATGCCCATGGTCATAATAGGTCGGCTCGTGATGAGACCTCCTATCCATCAACTAGTACCTTGAGTGTTTGTTTTATCTTATGAGTCCCCTTTTCTTACTGAGAATATTTTCACTACTTTCTCGAGAATCCCTAGATGAAGCATCTCAAATGTTTCAACATTGAATTTTAACTCTTTCCAACTACTTTTACCTTCTTGGCCTTTAGACCCTTCTACCCATGAGGTAAGGTACAACCCTTCCTAGTGTAGCCAATTCCAATATCCAAACAAGGATAGGGGAGATGAACGAAATAAATATGGAAAATGGTAAGTATGGAGGGAACGAACTGTGACTTTTCACAGATTCACCCAATAGAAACCCATCTTAAAGGGAAATCAACTTACTAGGGCACCATGTCACCCTTCTAGGCATGAACGAGGCAAAGAGCATAATTTCCAGGCAAACGTCATGAAATGAAGAAGGATTCTGTACAACATATTCATGTGCTTCAAGAATCAGAGTGATACACACCAAGATACCTAGACTCATTACCTCATGGAGAAAGACTCATCGTTACTTCAAGACCATGTTGGTGGGATGGATACTGTTGTTGGTGATAAGTGGACTGCACTAAAGAAAATAGGGGCCCTTCGGAGCCATGTTCAAGTCGTTTGGCTCTCGATACTCCATGTCTAGGACCTGTGGGCCTCGAGACGTGACCTCCTTAGTTATCCCTAGGCTAGGGGATAACATCTGGCTCCAACTCAGGGACATGTGCTCATCATAGAGAGAATGAGAACCTCAACATATATGGTATGACCTGTGCCTGCTAAATCTCAACAAAGTATATTAGTAATCCCTAGGGTGGTGATATCACCCCTACATCCATATATGATAAAAGCATATGATTATGAGCATACATATATACATAATGAATTAAGAAAATATGAAAAATGAAACTACAACTATGCTAACACGATATGCAATGGTATGTACAATGGATGCAAATGCCTACCTATCCTAACTTACATGCGCTTACCTATGAAGTCAAGTCTTTTCCCCATGATGGGGTTTGAGGAGGCATCCACTAACTGGTAATGGACATTTCCTCCCTTTGATCGTGGAAAATTAATAGGAATCATTGACTAATTTCCTTTTGATCTTGAAGGGTCCAAGTCAAAGCTTTGTGCATCCCTTAATGTTGTTAGGATCCCCCATATTTGTATCCGACTCTAAAACCAAATCTCTTTCCTCATAGTCCCCTCCTTCAGAATCAATTGCTTCTTGTATTCCAGTGTATTGTGTTGAGGGAGGAGGTGGGATTTTATAGTAAGCACATCTTCTTGGTTTGGCTCAGCCAACAAATGTTTATCATTCTCATTCCATTTGACGAAGCCAACTCCTTTCCCTATAAACTTTATCAAATCGTAAATTTCATCTTCTTGTGTAGAAGAATATCCATCCTAGTCTTTAGAGAGGTTAGAGGCATCATTAGGATAGTCACCCCAACTTGTATCTCTCTCCTTATCCAGAACGATGGGGTGGGATTCTACCAAAGCACTATCCCTTATGTATGTTTCATGCAAATGTAACATCTCGTCATTACCATGTGATTTCTAGGAGGATTTTGGTCACCCTTTCCCTTGGTCCATGTTATATTGTTAATATTGTCTTCTTCTACCAAGGGAAGAGTGGTCCAGTCTTGAAATAAGCAGGGATCTATAGAGTTGTAGTTACTATGTCCATGATTACACCTTTCAATGTGTTCCATCCTCTTTGTCTTGTTATGCAAAGTGACACAACCTTGGTCCCCGATGGGGATAATTGGGTAGGACAAGTCCATCTGCAAACTTCTAGCTAAAGTAGCATCTCATTCCCTAGATAATATCATTCCCCAAGTGTCAATTATATCAACAACACCGACGTCCATTATGATGCAAAAATCAGGGTAGTCAGAAAGGTGGACTTCAATACCTTCCATCAAGTTGTAGATCTTGATTCCCTTTGACTCAAATCTACAAACGTTGGTATAAGGCCCTGTAACTTCCAACCCTAATTGGTTCATAACTTTCAAAATCATCATATTGACAGATGACTCAGAGTCAAGAATGTGGTTGTGAAGACATAGGTCATCTATTAGCAAGGAAGTGAGAAAGGGTGTTTGTTCATTCTTCTCAAAATGACCATTTTGTAATAGTGTGGAAGTTTCTTCGAATAATTTTTGGTTATCTTGGGTCAATTTTGTCAAAGAAGAGATTTCCAACATTCCACGAATGCTTTTGACCTTTTGTAAGATATAGGCCATACTAGTGCTTAGGTTGGTCCTATCATTGCTATGTTTTGGGAAAGGTTGGGGTAGATCACTAGCATACACCTAGGGGTCTCCAAGCTTCCTCACTTGTTTGGCTCAAGCACTCAATCCTAGGCTTCCTCATGTCTTTATTTTATTGTATTTTCTTTGGCATGATATTGGGGCACTCTTGGAGAGACAAGGTAAAGATGAAATTTACATAATTAGGTTTCTCATGAGTAGCCTTCGGGTGATACGTTCAAAATTGGGAGTCTATGCATGATACCGACTTAGGATCATCTTCTTGCCTCACAAAATTTTGTAGATCCAAGGTGTTTGGACAAATTTGTTCTTTTGGAGCATGCATTTTTATTGTCTGATTAATATTTTGTGGAAGTCTCGTAGAAAGAGGATTTTTGCCTTGTTATAGTTCCCTTTCCAAGTCAGTGATTTCTTCATAGGTACCTATATCCTCAAAGGGTTCATGTTGTTTTGAAAAAAATAAGGCATATTTCATATTTGAGAACCCATTCTTCCAAGTACCATTCCCTTTAAGGGGAATGGATAACGTAATCTCATCGTTTACCTCTAGAATCTCTGGGAAATCATGTTCTTCTTCCTCAACATTCTCCTCATTGAACCATAGGACATCATCTTGGTCCTGAAGAAGAATGACCTGAGGAATGAGATCACACCATTTGATATTTTCTTCAATCCAGCAAGCACCATCTTGTGCCTCCTTAAGGTTTGTTGAGAATCGGTTCCTTAGGATGGATTGGAAGTTTCCTTCAAAATAATTGAGGTATTGTCCAAGAATAACGCTCTTTGGTTGAAAATCAGAATCAATTCGACCATGCAAGGCATTAAACCTATCATTAAATTCCCTAACAATGTCATCGTATTGTTTGGAAATTTTGAGATATTGTGAGTAAAGGGAGGCCATATCTTCCATCACACCCCACCTTTGCAAGAAAACTTGTTCTAAATCTTCATTGTTACTTCAAGACTAGGCTGGTGGGATGGATACCTCTTCTAGTGATAAGTGGACTGCACTGAAGAAAAGAGGGGCCCTCCAGGGCCATGCTCAAGTCATTTGGCTCTCGTTACTCCATGTCTAGGATCTGTGGGCCTCGAGATGTGATCTCCTTAGTTATCCCTAGGCCAGGGGATAACAATTAGATACCATAAAAATGTTTTATCCCTATGGCATCTTGAATTTTTCATGTAAGTATTCCATGGAATTGAAATTGATTTTTCCCTATTGGTCTAGAGATGTAGTACATAGTGATGTCATCCCATAAATTTAGTAGCTCGTCGACAATAAGCTCAATATATACATTCATATATTTCACTTGGTACTTACCTAATTGGGTTAAAGTACACATAATTACTACCTTGTATATATATAAGTAATTATTTAATGAATACGGCAAATGAAATGCAAGGTTCAAACCAAATTTGTAAACAAATGCCCGGAACAATCATTTCCAACATTGTGTGATCCCTTTTTATTGACATCCAAGGAGGAAGGTTATTGTTTATAACAAAAATAGGCCACACTGAGTAATTAGACCTTAGCTCACCAAATGGATTGACACCATTGACTTCCAATGAAAGCCTAACATTATGAGGTTCTTCTTTAAAAATTGGCCATCTTTCTTCGATGTTCCTAAATGAAAAACCATATGTAGGCATTTGAAGAACACATATTCACTTATGTGTCGTGCATGGTAATCCATAAAGTGTGCAATTATTTGGCACCTGAACAATTGTTGCAAACTTGGAATTATCGGAATATGACGATGAACCTTGTGAAAAAAAGAGAATAGAGAAAAATAAATTCAACCTTTACGTATAATATGTGACAAATTATATTACGTACCTTAGGATCTGTGTGAGACAAGTGTTTGACAAACCATTCAATACCTTCAAGTTCACCAACAACAAAATAGTAGAGAGAATATTTGTTCTTGATCCTTCATAAAGGGGTTGTTTTTCCTTCTCAAGCAAAGGTACATCATGAATATCATCAAAGTTTTCCTCATCTATAGGAGTAAAGATGTCATGGAGCAATCTATCTGTCCCATCATCCAGCTCAAAAATATTATTAGTGTCATCTTCTTCCATATGATTGACTTGGTCTTCAATATCCATACCATCTTCTACATATTGTACAATAGTATTTCTACTACTACTTGGCATATATTTATCAAGTGACAGACACCTAGGAGGATTTATCTTTACAATTACAAACAATCAATAACATTAGTGTATATAAAAAATATTAAAACAGAAGAAAGTTTATAAATACAATCAATATATTGACTAACTTACCATGGGATGACATGTATGGCCCCCTTGACAATGCCTATACCTCCAACAATGTCTTTCAATTGTTTTCTTTGCAAGTCTTCTTCTTTTCAAGCCCGTGCATTGATTGCAAGGGAAATAACATTTCCCATCAGTACTGACATGTGCCTCTAATGCATCCCTTAACCTAGCAATCATCCTTTCACTCTCTTTAGGTGTTGGCATTAGGATTTCATATATTTACAACAAAATCCAGTGAAGCAATATAATTACATTAATATACGAATATATTCTTACAGTACAAATGTCATCGAATTATACTAACCCCATATGTACTAGAGAATTAATTAATTTTCATCATAGATTTATTAAAGATTTGTAATAGTAGTCAACAATTAATCAAGAAATCAAAACCATACATTTTTACCACATAACTTCCAAAGGTTGACTATAATAAAGTAATAAAATCAAACAATAAAAGAGAACTAGACCAAGACAAGTTGTATAGTAATTAAATGGAATTGAGTAGACATGTTCATACCTATTTCCTAGGGAACAATTTGTGTCTCGAAATGAGGGTCTAAGGGTTAGGGATCAAATATGGGTATTTAAAAAGGGAGAAAGTAATATTAAAAATTTGTAACCTTCAAAGTACAAAATCCGAGCTATGAAGATCAAGAGTTAGATTTGAGGCAAGTAGCACATAGCAAAAAGACTAATAAATCATGCAATGAACAATGATCATAAAAAGCTTTTCTAATTTTCACACCTACAACAAAATAGTAAAAAACAGTCACCCTCGTTGATCTTTGGATGAACGTTGACTATGTCAAAGTCTCCCAAGTCATGGACCATTAAACCGTGTTCAAGCGGGTAGTTGGAATTCTCTACATTCATCAATAGATAGATGAACTATCATCGAAAGATCAACAGATATAGAAGTTCGTTGGAAGTACGAAGTTCACCGGGTCTCCTAGAAAACAAAAAATGATTAAAATTTTAATATTATGTCGTAATTTGTGACGATATGATTGAATTTATCCTTATCATTGGAAGTTTTTGTCAAATTTTGACCCCATATGCAGTAGTGTAGACACCATAGCTCCCCTTAGGAGACAATCTCATTAGTTTTGAGGCATTCAACTTGTGTTCCCTATTAGATGCAATATCTTCCCCACTCAACAAAACAGGGTTCCCCACCCTAACCCACCTTCGGGTTTTAGTTCTTTTGATTTAGAAACCCCCTCCCCATTGAGGGGTGTTGGCACATCTAGTTATGGACCTAGTTCTACCTCTTTTGGTCCTTCATCTTCCTCCAACCCAAGTTTCACCATGGTCAGAACTAATACTGGGGCCAATGCCAACTATCATTTTCTGCCTTTTATGACATGGTTAAATCTCCTTTATTTGACCAAGTTAATAAATGATCCTATTGACCATGATACTAATTGGCCCAATATGCCAAATAATCTTCCCTTTGACATCCCAAAGTTTGAGGGAAAACCTAGAGAGGATCCCTCCAAAAATATCATGTTCTTCCACCTTTGGTGTGTTCTTCCAACTCCATAACAATGGATTTCACTAGGTTGAGGATTTTTTAACACACTTTGAAGGGTGTTACCACCAAATGGTACATAAACCAACCTGGAAATACCCATACAACCTTTGAGTCCTTAGAAAATAATTCCCTCGCCTTCTTTTAGCTTCCAATCTGCCATGATGTAGGCATATAAATCTTGACCAATTTCCATTAGACCATAGCCACTCACATCTCATATCACATCCATGAGTTGCATAGAAGAATTAGTTTGTGCAATTTTGATATCAATTATTGATTCATTATGAACTGGTTCCTGAAATCCCTTCTCCCTCCCATCTCCAAGGATGTATCCTTCCTTATGCCCCTTGCTCTCATTTAGGTGACTTGTTAGCATTGGGAGCATCCCATGTAGCCTATTTCCTTATAGTATCATGCCCCTCATTTGAAGTGGGTATAGATACTACTTACTCTACAGCTCATGCACATCGACATGTTCATGGTCCTAGTTATAATAGCTACTCTAATGGTGGGGCCAATATGAACCCATATTATCCTTTCCCCGACCCTTCACCAGTTTTCATGGCTCTTCTAACAATGATACCCCAAGCCCCTGGTGGTCAGTCTATACCCCCTCCATAAGGTAAAGTGTATGCACAACAAAATTCTCCCAATCCTCCAATAATAATAAAAAGAGTACTTAGGGGAAGGGCAAGTAGAATAACCAAAACTAGGGGAACTAGAGGAATTCAAACTAGCAACCTAATACCAATTCTAGGGACAACCAACCTACCACATCCCAAGGCCAAGGTAACAATCCTCGACCTAAATAAGGGAAGAATCCAAACCTTCCTACCAATAAACCCTGTGCTAGTTGTGGTGTCTACGAACATTATACCCATGAGTGTTTGTTGTTACCTGAGATGAGTCATATGTGGGAAGAAGTTGAGGCCACCAAGCATGATAACAGTCAACCTACCAAACTTTCCTTGTTGTATCCATTTGTGTTAAGAAACCCTTTTCCAACATAAGGGTTCTTTTCCACTTAGAGGTCATTCCTTCTAGACCACCTCCCACTTCCACTACTCATGGGAATGGGAATTACAAAATCCTTTACCTAGATTCAACCAATGTCAACTTGACCACCTCATCCTATAAGTATGATATGCTTCCTGAACCACAACCTAGTGATTCTTTTGATCCCCCTCTATCCAATAATGGACCTTTACAAATTCCTCACCCAAGTGTATACCTACCTCCTAAGGTACCTAAGGTTCCATTAAGTTGAAATGCCCCCAAACTATCAATTCATGTATCCCATTATTACATCAGAGTGGATGACTTAGCTCAGTACCCTATAGCCATGTCATCCCTCAAAGTTCTCTATACATTTCCTTCATAAAGGAAGGATTTATTATCTTCTTTGGGTATTTTTGAGCCTCTATATGATAGGTTAATTGTGTTTGACATTGACAAAGTCGATACCTTTAAATTACCACCTTCGGTGGCCTTTCAAATTCTAGTGTCCATCAATAATGTTGTTATTCATTGATGCATCATTGATGAAGGTGCATCCACATGCATCATGTCGAACCAAGTATGGAAGCAATTAGGTTCACCCAAGCTTTTTGCATCTACCATTTCCCTTCATGCATATGATGGTAGGCCTTCTTATCCATAAGGTTTTTGCCAGAATTATACCATCCTATTGGTAGGGAAGCAAATGTTAATTATGTTGAGGTTATATATGCTCCTTTGGACTATAAATTCCTCTTAGGTGATAGTTTTATGTATGTTATGAAAGTGGTTTCCTCATCATTTTTTTGTACGATGGGTTTCCCCCATAACGAAAAAAATATCACCATTGATCAGTTGAATTACCACGATCCTAAGATGTAATTATACCTTAAAACATGTGTCTCTTCCTAGGATGGGAGCTCTTTTTGACATTAGCCTTGGATTCTATAGAGACTAGGAATTACTCGATGTGTATTACAACCCTACACCTATAATTTCTTACCCAATTTCATCCAATGTCTATATAGTTTCATCATCTTATCCACCTGTGGGTCCATCTTTGCAACCATCTGCTAGGCCCTCATCCCCTACATATTCAACACAACCCTTAGCAAGGAATCCTCATCAATATTACTCCTTTGGTCAGGAACCTTTCTTGTTTCAACCACCAAGAATAGTAAGAACCCCTGTTATGGCCACATTGAATTTTCCCAACCTTACCTTTGGGATCCCTATATGGTATCTAGATCCTCCTCATACTAGTCCCCTTGATAATTCATACCTACATACACATAGTCCTCAATAGTTCCAATGTGTAGAGAAATCTTCTTGGAACACATTTCCAATCCCCCCACCTCCCCCTTGCCTCAGTATCTCCCCCTAGAACCACATCTAAGGATCATTTGGCCCCCCATAACATATGCGAATGTGAGCATGGATCATGGGTATTTTCTCAAAAAATAAGGAACAAAGTATTGTCTCGAATGCACAACTACCTCCTGACGCCCATCGGTAGGAGGTCATTTGGCATTTGGCACTTTCAGCATCATTTAGGTCCACCCAAAATAGGTCCCATATAGTACTCACTCTATCAAAAGCATCTTTCCTCAATATACTTTGTGTAGAGAGTGGTTTCCCAATATGTGGGTCACCACCACAACCATATCCCATGTCTCCAAATGTTCCAAGTCCATAATATGGATAGTTTAATATTGGAACCTCACACCATGTACATATTGGGTGTTGAGAAACTCTTCCAACCACTTCCCATGAGGAAATATCATCTAAGTGTCGATCACCACTCCAACCGGAGGAATCCTATCAAAAAGTAGATGTCTGGCATAGTGATATCAATCTACTATCCCTAAAACATGAATGCATTTACTTATGCATCCTATTAGCTCACTGTAATTGAGAGGAGATCCTCTCCTACTCTTGTCAAAGAGTTCTCAACAAATTTGAGAAGCCCATATTGAGTTAGCGCTCCTCTCACTGCTTGGTTCCCCTGAACCTGTGCACAAATATCTTCAAACTCCCTATCTCTCCATATCACTTTGAACTCATCCATCCTACGCAAAACCATATTTTGTGACGCATTTTAATCATATTTTTAAAAATCTAGGTCTCTACCACTTTTCTCCTTCCAAAACATAGCTCTCTGGCAAGTTTGGGCCAAAAAAGTAATTTTTGGCCCATGCAAAAAACACCCTTATTACCTACATTATCCAACAATGATATTGGGATAGTTTATATGGTCCCAATGTAGATACTAACCCCATTAAGTGTCTTGGCCCCAAATATTTTTCCATGGGGTCCCCAAGGGGAGTTTGGGAACTAAACTAAAAAACCACTCCATAAAAAAGGACAAGTAGGGTTAGGCCACCAACCTAAAAGTTGCAAATCCCAATTCTAATGATCGATTTGTCTGCAACAAGATTGCCAAGATTTAGGGATTTCTCCTCCAATATCTTCCTCCATCAAGTGAAACAATAAATTGGAAAATGGAGGGAAAGCCCTTTTTATAGAAAAACTCCTCTTTTTTCTTTTGGCTCATACAAAATCTGATTGACACATTGTTTGCATCATTCAAGTCAAGTTTTTGAGATACTCAACAGGGTATTCTTGGAATTTTTAGCTTTGATGCTTCACTAAGAACCCTTTTTTTCCAAGAATCATTAAGTCATGTTTTTTTTCTTATGAATTCCTACAAATTTCTCTCAATTACTTGAGTACCCTTATGATTGGGTCTTTGTTGACTTATGAGTAGGAAATCCCCATGGATAACCTCTTTTATTCTTGGATATGGCTCTCCTGCATGCCTTGATTTCCCTATAGTTTATCATAGTTTAACTCCCTTATGTTCATTACATTTTCCTTTCATTCCTCGGAAATCTCCAGTAGGACCCCCCTCACTTGGTAGATGGACCATTCCCTCCATATTTTGCATTTTCCATCTACCCTATGATAGATCCATCCTCACATGGATGCCCTAGAATAGTTACCCTTGTTTCATTTTGGTTCCCATGCATTTTAATCCCCTTAGGGATAAGGATTCTAGTTAGTCTACATACCAAATTTGAGACATGTGCATTTCTTCTCATCATGTTGATAGCCATACCCTCTGAACTCCCACACTTATGTTGGTATTTATTGGATTATCACATATCATGATCCCTCTGCTTCATAAATACAATGAAAGTTATTCATTTTTATGCCACCATTAAGTCTCCCTCAAAGACATTACCATTAATATCCCTACCATTGATCACTTTAATTTGCAATTTTCACCTTCAACATACTTCCATCTGGTTGCTTTCTAGGGAATTTATCTTCCTCATTTCCCATATATATCCTCCTTTGGTCTCCCCCTAGTGGTATTTTCATAAGGTAATGTTTCTCTTGACACAATTGTTAGATCTATTGTATTCTCCTTTTGGTACTACATATCTTACCCTTTTCTCCTGGCACCTCCTTTGGAAATACTAGGAGGTCCTTGTACTTTCATAGTATTTGGTTCAGTTTTTGGAAACATCCATGTGTTTCCCTTGTTCAAAGAATTTGAGATGAGTCACCTTTATGTCTGTATGTTCAGTTCCACATTGAGTCTCATTACAGTTTGTTAACACCTCCATGAGTTGTACCCATCTCGTGTTTCCCAGCTTTGACCTCCAGTTGTCCCTGTGGTTTACTGATTTGTCTTTAACAATTCATATGCCTAGTAATAAACCGTTACTAGTGGATTGTTTTAGTCACTACCAGGTCATTCTTACATTTATTCTATGAACAAGGTAAGTCTTGATTCCACCTCTCATTTCCTTACCCATTTCCTTGCGTTAGTCTCTGTCAGTCACACCTTACTTTCTACCTTGTGTCGGATTCAGTGTCTCATCATTTCCTTTCTTCTCATAAGCCTCCTCCTATTGACTTCAACAACTATATTCTAGGCATGTGGTTTAGAGGTCTGTGTACCTTGACCTCATCTTCATCATTGATGGGTGCCTTGGACCAAGCAGAGAGAGACAACAATTCTCTTTAACTTGGTTGTTCCTCATGTGCTCAACTTTATCTCATCATTGCATGCTTTAGAATCATGCACTTGACAGTTCAGTGATCCAGTTGATTGTACCTGTTTCCGGACACGTGTGGGATACATCATACCTTATGATGGGGTTTCAAGGTATTCCCCTACATGTTCCAACATCATCATTTGATTCCATAGATATAGCTCCATTTTTGTACTTTGGATGTCTCTCCTAAGGAACTACTCTCATTCATGGGCATTAACGGACACCCTGTTAGAAAAATAGGATCACAGAACAATAAAAAAAAAAATGCAGAAATAAAACACATAAGATACACAATACAATAGAGACACATATATACGTGGTTCACCCAGTGTGAGCTACGTCCACGAGATAAATTGCCAGGTCCTTCCTTTTTATTATCCAACAAAATGAAGGGATACAAACTACAACACACCCATTGTAACTTCCTCTTCTTTCTCTCACAGTCTCCTCTCCCATAATACAATATTTGCAATCATGCATAACCACAATACATTTCCCTCATAAAATAGGGTTTCCTTCTAGGGAAAAAAACCCTAGAATAACTTCTACCGTCATATATGCGACCTCATAATGAACGGTCCAAATTTACTATGAAATTACAATATACATTTACAAGGAATTTTTTCCTTCGAGGGCTCACTTGCCCCCAAACCCTGCCAGGGGGGGAACCCCCCCCTACAACCCCCCGCATGGAGGGATGTACAATATTTCGGGGTGTACAATCTTCATGGGGTATAAACATGGCTGATAACACAGACCTATGAAACATGAAGATAATCAGGCTCCACAACCAACACACCCCCCTATCAACATCAACACCTTTATTCTAGGGGTTAGTCCTATGTACCTTGGTACCCATCCACCTCCTTGATGGGTTACCTTAGACCAAGATCAAAGAGTTCTCATTTATCTTAGACTTGGTAGGATATCATATGCTCGACGCCAGTTCATCATAGCACTTTTCAGATTCATACATACATCCATGATACAACCTCATATACGGTTCCTAAAATTTGATAAGCTCAGTTCCACCATTATTAGAGCCCTTTGTTTGATATTTCCTTCATTTATCTCATTTCAGATATTTAGAGCCTATTTCCTTTTCTGCATGGCATCTTAGGTAGTTTCCATTCCCCCCATCCCCCAAGGGAGGGGCCATCAATTCCTGTGTACCTAGATCAATAGCATTTATGATGCAGACCTAATACTTTTGATCCATACATATGTATATGGGATTATTTATATCATTGTATTGTACTTTGTCCCTTCTTTGCTAGCACCATATTGTATTTGAGACCTCATTTTGTCTTACTAGTTCGACACCTTTATGTTGGGAACACCATTGTATTAATTATCATTAGGTATCTTGGGGAGTATGGGTATGCCTACCTTGTCCGTATTGAGATCATGTAACTCACCACTTTGTGAATTTATTGTTGATAGGTGGTATCCTTCGCCCTCTTTCACGGGTGGTTATTCTTCCCATGGCACTCCTCTCTATCCTTGGCTATCTCATTGCTTAGTAAAATAAAACTATAATGTATTTTAGTTGTACAATGTGCTCCTAACCTCATACATTAGGGTGCATCTATTATCACCCAAAATTTGATCACCTAGACCAAAAGGCTAGGTTTATTGAAATATACCATTCATATTATGGGTATCATATGTCTAAAACCATGTTTACAACATTTTCCATTATTATAACTTAAGGAAGCACTTTTCCTAAATTTATTTTCATTTCCTAAAGTCATAAAACA
The DNA here is from genome assembly GCA_009831015.1 of Picea engelmannii. Taxonomy (NCBI): domain Eukaryota; kingdom Viridiplantae; phylum Streptophyta; class Pinopsida; order Pinales; family Pinaceae; genus Picea; species Picea engelmannii. The sequence goes on along the minus strand of ML777928.1, from coordinate 960,258 downwards.
CTTTTATGTCTTTTTCCTCTTGAAAATAATCAAAAAGAAAAATAAAATAAAATACCAAAACCCTAAAAGTAATGGTTAAAATTGATACGGTCAAATAATAATATTTTATTACCATGACCATGTCAAGGACAACCACTATTTTTCTTGTAAATTCAAGATCTCACCGTCATTCTAAATCCATCATCCATTGAAAGTAACAAAGTGTTGCCAAAATTTCCCTAGATCGTTTGGCCATAACCACTGTCATTTTCAGCCATAAGGAGAGGAGATAAGCTACACACTTGAGAAGCACAAAGAACCCTCCCAAGAAAGAGGTCAAGGATTCCATATTCTCCAAGGAATACTCCACATGTGTATGTAAGTATATATTCCATTGGGTAATAGAGCATTATTTACATTCTTTTAGATATGTTTATGTCATGGTTACAACTGCAATTTATTTTCTTTCTCTTTTTTTTTTATGATATAAACTAGGATTTCTTAAATGTGGATCTATTCATAAAGTAAGTTTTATATGCTTTATATCCATTTGTTGTCTATGATCTAGCACAACCATTATATTTGTAGGATTTTCTAACCCTTGTTGCATATTTTACACAACACTAAACACGAAATTGAATGCAAAATCAATTGTTTAACACGTAGAATTAGGGGAAACAACAATATATTGAATAATAAAACAATGGAAAGGTCATTAAAATTGGAATATCACATGGGAACAATAGTTTGCAGCATGTGAGCGCCAAATCTCTTCAAGGGAGGGTCCTTTGACTTCCTTGAGTACTTAATTTCTCTTTGTGAAGTTCTAAAAAGGAAAACCCTTCGTGGATGGCCATTATGGAGGGTATATACTTTGTAATTAGGTAAATTGACTATTGGAATGGAGGATGCAAGGAACAAAGGCTCTTACTTTATCTATAATTAAATCCCAACAGGATGACTCTACATAATTGAAGTTTTTTCTTTGTGTAATTACATGGCTTAGCCTTTGTATTTATAGGATGGGAGGACCACTGCCCATGCCAAATTTCCATGAATTTCATTCAATATCCAATCAACACATACGAGTGGTTAGTTTAATGTTAAGGGAAACAATGAGAGGTCCAAAAATAACACACCATTATCCCACTAGTGTGCCCTTATCCCCATGCATTATGTGTCGGGGGGGGAGAGATTTTATTTTATTTATACAGGGTCATGTGGATTTGAGACTTTTTCCATGCAATTCATGTGAGCATCAGAGGGATGTTTCATGTGACTCATAGGAAGGGTCTTGTGATGAATGGACCTTGCTTGGTATCCCAAAAATGGTTTGTACAACCTGTAATTAGTTGCATTATTATGAGTTATCGCTAACTTGTTATGTTTCTAGCTACGCTCACTCAAATCTCACAATGGAGAGGGTGTTAACAATTTCCCCATAATGTGTGAGGTTAGGTTCATCTCATATAGCCAAAAGACATCATGCTTTATTTAACTAAGTGTCGAAATGGGGAGTCCAGAGAGAGAGAACCAAGGAGGGAGGACTACCTAGGAAGAGACATGAAGACCACCTGCAAAAAAACCAAGAAGGAGGTGACTCAAATGAAAAAATATATATACAAATGAGGTTGGCATTCTAATACTCATGAAACTTGTCAACATAAATTACAATATGGGATGATGGAAAAAGAGGCCAAATATAAATCCATTTAAAAATTTAATTTTTCTTATGTTGGAAATAGAGTTGAATAAGTAATACAACATCTTTCCACATGTATGAAGATAGCTTCAATTACTAGGGAATATACATCACTAATATGTGATGAAACAATGTCACCCAATGGGGCTCTAGCTAGAGAAGAAGGATGCCCATGAGAGTGCGGTATCTTTGACTAACTCTGGAACGTTGTAACCATCAATCCATACTAGTCAAAACATGTAAGGGGCCACCCAAAGGGTGACTTGTAGCACACCCAACCCCCTAATCTCACTTAGGCTAGTGGGATGTTCAATTTTATTCTCTTTCCTCAAGGTAAGTATTCAGGTTTACTCTCCCTGGTTTTGATTCATCATTATTTAAGTATGGACTTCTCTTATAACAAGATTTACAGTGTTAAATCTTAGTTCACCAGTACAAAATTGGCCATACTGTTGAAAAATAAAGGATTTTTTTTTCTCCATATTTCCCGATAATGTCGCTCTTGAGACGTACTACTAAAAATGTCTCTCTTGCGAAGAATTTCAAAGGATGTCTCTCTTGCGACGACGCCAAATTTTTGTCTCACTTGCGTCGTTGGTCAAGTATTCATTGCACTAGCGATGTTGTGGACACTATGTTTTCCCCACCCTGACAGTCACCTACTATTTGACCAAGTTATCTTTGACTTGGTCAAATATCGTTAGAATTGCAACGTTATAAAATCTATAAATATGTTGCATTTTACAGATGTTGTGACAAGTTTTCTATAATAATGAAAGTTCAAAAAGGGTATAAGGTCTTCTTAGCGAACAAAAAACAGGTATTTTTTCAGTATATGTCTTTGGGGAAGAATGTCAGAAAACATTAGATGTGGGAAAAAAAATTAAAGAGGGTGAAAAAGGTGATGGTAAATGTTATTGCCCTTGCAAAAATTGTTGTACTAGACGTCCTGAAAGAGTTTTAATAGCAACAACTAAAAAAACATGGTAGAAAATATGGGCACATGGACGAGGGATCAAATGAATATCGTCCCATGGTAATTAACTATATATACATATTTATTATCCGTTTTAATATTTATTGTATTCTCAAACTTTATATTTTTTTATACATGCACTAATTTTTCATGATTGTTTGTAATTATAAAGTTAGATTCCTCCCCTAACTTTCTACAAAAAGCACCAAGTAGTAGCATAAATGATGTTGTACAAGATGAAGAACATGAAGTAGATAATGAAGATCAAGTTAATGATCCTATGGAAGTAGATGATAATAATAATATAGTTCAAGGTTATGGGACAAATCAAATTATCCAAGACTTATTTGGTCATCCATATGAGGATCACGGGGACAATAGTGATGGTATTTATGATGAACCTCTAATTGAAAAGGCAAATAAACGACTTTATAAAGGGTCAAGATCAAATATTATCTCCACTACATTGTTGTTGGTGAACTTAAAGGTTACGAATCATTTGTCGAACACTTGTATGGCACAGATCCTAAGGTATGTAATATGTTTCATCACATCTACATAAAGGTTGACTTTTCCCCATTTTTTTTAGTGTTAATTAATGTGTAAAATAAAAAATGCAATATTTACAATTACTTTTCTTTACATTAACTATTTATTTTTTATGTTTTAGATTGTTAGGTGAATTTATGTTACTCTCGTCAAATATTTTACCTCACACATATTGAGATTTACATGCCATTATGAAAGACATTGGAATGGAGTATCAAAGTATAGATGCATGTCCTGATGATCATATTATATATTATGGACAACATGCGTCGAAAACAAAAATGACTGGTATGTGGTATCACTAGATATCGAACCGATCAAGTAACAAAAATGGTCCCTTGAAAGGTTCTCTGACATATTCCCATAATTCCATGTTTGTAGTGACTGTTCAGGTGCCAAAGAATAACATCGTTTATGGATGACCATGCACGAAATTGAATATGGTGTTCTTTGAATGCCTACAGATGGTTATGCATTTAAGAAAATTGCTGCAAAATGGCCAAAATTTACAGATGAACATCGTAATGTTAGGATTTCATTGGAAACTGACGGTGTTAATCCATTTGAAGAGCTTACGTTTGTTTACTCAGTGTGGCCTATTTTTGTTATCAATAATGACATTCCTCCTTTGATTTCAATAAAGAGGGAGCACATAATGTTGACAATGATTATTCCACGTATTTGTTTATATTAATTTTTCAAATGTAATTTTTTCATTTTTCTCTTTTTTTGCATAACATATTTTATTTATGTATAATACATACCATGATAGTAATTTCATGTAATTTCAAACAATTAGGTAAGTACCAAGTTAAAGATATGAATGTGTATATCGAGCCTCTTATTGACGAGCTACTAAAGTTGTGGGAGGGAATTACTATGTATGACATCTGTAAACCAATTGGGCAGAAGAGAATTCAATATCGTGGAATACTTTTATGGACAATTCATGATGCCTCAGGACTAACACAATTTTGTGGTATGTAATGTTACACATTGCACGCTTGAATAATATATAATTAATTGAATATATCATGCATGTTGTTTAAATAATCATTTCGTATATTAATAATTCACATTAATCCATCTGTTGCAGGTCTTCAAACAAAGGGTAAATTTTCATATACAGTTTGTGGTCCTAAGATGAAATCTCATCAGTCAAAAAGTTTAGGAAAGGAGGTGTTTGATGAGTATAGACAGTTCCTCTCTAAGAACCATAAGTATCGTACTACTGAAAAAGATCTTTTCAATGGAAACAAGAGATTGGACTAAAACCACAAAGAATGACACCTCACCTATGGAAGTTGGCATATGACAGAATTAATCCTCGAGGTACACATTTTGTTTATGTATCGTAAATGGAATCATGTTTTGAAATTTTATTTTAGTTATTCAGTTATTTTACCGCATTTGATAAATAGTGTTCTGATTTTTTTTTATGCTTCATCAATGTCGTCGTCGTGAAGGTAGTGATAATGGGCTTCCATGAGGAATGAAATGTTATCCCACTCAATTCATGAGGTTGCCTTACTATGAGGACCTAAAAATAGTTCATTTATTCGATACAATGCATATTAGGAAGAATGTGACATAAACATTATGGCGAATCATAGATGGCAGGAGGGATAAAGAAAAAATTGTCAAAATTTGTAATGACATTTAGGAAGCCAATCATGCAATGAAAAGTGTGATCCGATCAAATAACGATGGAGACCAAAATAACCTTCCATGTTTATTAACAGAGCAGCAAAGCAATGGTTTAAAAGAGGTCATTTAAAAAATTAAAGTTCCCACAGGTTTTTGTTCAAACATAAAGAATATCTTAACGAAGAAAGGTGAATTTGGTAGGGTTAAAGCACATGATTGGCATACCTTCATTAAGGTAATTAATCATTTTAGTATTTATATTTATATATTGGTCATATACATTTTTTGAGATTTTTATTTTTTTTGTCTAATTTTGAACAAGTAACAATTTGTTTTTATTGTTATAGTATGTTCTACCTCTATCTCTCCAAAACGAATTTGACAACAACGTCTAACAAGTTATATGTGATCTTGGAAAATACATGAGGTAAGTAGCTGCAATATATATGCAAAAACAAATTCAATTTTTTGTTGTACTTAATGACATGTGTTTTACTTGTAATGTAATATATATTAATTTTTGTTGAAACATGTCATTTTCTTGCGTCATGATCTGTAGATGGTTGTCATTGAAATAAATCCATGAAGATGATATAAAGTATTAGAAAAGAGAAATTCATAGGCTACTATGTGAAATTCATAAGTATCTACCTCCAACATTTTTCAATGCACAAGAACACTACCTCATACACCAAGTTGAAGAGATTGAAATGTGTGGACCTATACACACAAGGTCAACGTGGATGGTGGAGAGGCACTTGAAATCATTGAAGGATTTGGTTAGACAAAGAGCACGTCTTGAGGGTTCTGTGGTGGAGGGATATATAGTATACGAATCCATGGTGTATATTAGTTAGTATCTTCCTAAATTAGCAGTGCAAGCTATGCATGCAATGGATTGCATTTGAGATGTCAACTCCATCAATTTTTTTGAAAGGGAGCAGTTGTTGGGGAAAGGTGCAATGAAGAAAGTGAGAGGTAATTAAATTGTGGATATTTTTAATAAATACAATTTTTTGTTTTTTTGTGTATATGATCATACTCATTTAATATTTATTCTTTCGTCATTTATTAATGTTTATCATGGTTATAATTAATATTTAATATTAGTGAATTGTGATTTTTTGATCGGTCAGTTCCTGAAGATTGGGATGCAGTACATATATACATTGAAAACAATCTTGATTGGATGAAGGTATGGATTGATAGATGTAAACAATGTCATGGCGGTAGGTTATCATGGAAAGAACTGTCTGAATTGGTTAGAGAATCTCGTCATAATGGAGATTCTGATGTTACGCAGAGGGAAATAGATTTAGCATATTGTTTGAAAGATGGAAAGGAAAACAAATTCACCCATTTTCTTCAGTTATTTTATATTATATTAATGTGACTGTAGGTGTTTTTTTTTCATATTATACTTTCCAGGTTATATAAATTTGTTTATTATTAATCGACAATGTATCTTTTACATGTCTGACATATTGCAGTTGAAACACCATAAGGCTATGTGGTGCAATGGTTGTAAATTTCGCATCAATCAGTTGGATGAAACCCGAAAAACTTTTGATAGTAGGATAATTGCAGTATTCCAATTCACTAACGTTTCCTTTAGGAGTGACAGACATCTTTGAGAATATGAAAATAGATATTATGGGTTTTTGAATGATATAATTGAGTGTGACTTTAATTCTGTCAAATTAGTTTTGTTCGATGTCAAATGGTATAGGTCATGAATGCATGAACATGATGAGGAAGGAACTGTCATTCAACATGCCAACAAATTTCTAATGGTTAAAACAACGGGTTTTGAAAAAACAACTGACCGCTATGTTTTTCCTAGTCAATGTGAACAAGGTTTTTACTCAAAGGTTCTAGGTAAGAGGGATTGGTAATTTGTTGTTAGATATGATCCAAGAGGAAGGCCAGTAAAGTATATTGTAGATGAAGAATATGATGTAGATCTAGAGCAGGAAGAATATGGGTTGACAGATGAATAAGACGAAGAAGATGAACCAGGCGTAGGAGACAATGCACGAGTTCTTGATGATGATATCGATGAAGATCTGCTCGAAAATGACATTGATGACGATGATGATATCATCAATCCTTTCAACATTGTTTATGAATCGGATGTTGATTCAAATGTCGAGTTGGATGATTAAGAAGAAGATATGGAAGAAGGATGATACAAATGTTGCGTTGGTCGATGAGGTACGTAACTAAATATTTTAATTTGTATGAATTATTCTCTTTAAATAATTTTTTATGTGGGTTAATTACATGTTTTTAAGTTTTATTTCATTTTTGTTTTGGTAGTTTATATGCATGATTACTATGTTGTGCTTGTTTATTTTCTATTTTATAGATTGGGTATTTGGGAATTGAGAGTGATGTGAGGGGGGGGGGAGAGGGGCCATATGAGCTTCCACCTTCACACAATTGGCCTTGTTTAGTAGAGAATAAATTATTCTCGAAACCAAGAGAAGTTCATTCATTCATCTTTATACTCAAAGATCACTCACAAACCCACTCTATATATCAACTCAACTCGTCCTCGTTTTGTTTTTATTTTCTCGGTCGAATTTTAAAGGAAGCAACTATTAAAAGACATTGTTCTAGGGATAGAGTACATGATGGGCAACAATGACCTATGAATGGGGCCAATGTTGAAATTTTTTCAAACTGTTTCTGTATGCATTGAAATTTGACATGGATAGACGGTTCACATGCCTTGACGATATGGGAGGGTTTTCAGACTCAAAGATCACTCACACACCCACTCTTTATATTCATCGTCTGTGTCATTCAAAACTAGCATCATGCCAATTAGGCCCATGATTTTGGTCGTGGCGAGAAGAAGGAGACAGATGAGATTTCGTATTTAAATAATGATTTTGTACTAATATTATTTATGGAGAAAAGAGTACTTATATGAGAGAAAAAAAATACATAAAATAACTTGAAGCTTGTGTGATTAATCAAGTACTTCTTTATCAATGTTATTACATGCCCTTGCGGTACTAGTAGATGAGGGGATGTGAATTTCAGTTGTATTTTAAAGGAAACAACTAAAAGACATTGTACTATGACTATATCAGTACATGATGGGCAAAAATAACCTGTGAATGGGGTCAACGTTGAAATTCTTTCAAAATGTTTCTATATGCACTGAATTTTGACATGGATAGACTGCTCACATTTCCTTGATGATATGGAAGGGTTTCCAGACTCAAATATTACTCACACACCCACTCTATATATCGATGCATCTCATCCTCATTTCATTTTAATTTTCTCGGTCGAATTTTAAAGGAAACAACTATTAAAAGACATTGTACTAGGGATAGAGTACATGATGGGCAACAATGACCTGTGAATGGGGCCAACGTTGAAATTTTTTCAAAATGTTTATATATGCACCAAAATTTGACATGGATAGATTGTTCACATGCCTTGACGATATGGGAGGGTTTCTAGAATCAAATATCACTCACACACCCACTCTTTATATTCACCATTTGTGTTGTTCAAAACTAACATCATGCTAATTATGACCATGATTTTGGTCATGGCAAGAAGAAGGAGATAAATGGGATTTTGTATTTAAATAATGATTTCGTACTAATATTATTTATGGAGCAAAAGAGTACTTAGATGAGAGAAAAAAACAAAGACATAAAATAACTTGAAGCTTGTGCGATTAATCAAGTACTTCTTTATCAAATTTATTGCAGGCCCTTGCAGTACTAGTAGACGAGGGGACGTGCATCTTGGTCATATTTTAAAGGAAAAAACTAAAAGACATTGTACTAGGTCTAGATCAGTACATGATGGGAAACAATAATCTGTGAATGGGGCCAACGTTGAAATTCTTTCAAAATGTTTCTGTATGCACTGAAATTTGACATGGATAGGTTGTTCACATTTCCTTGACAATATCGAATGGTTTCCAGACTCAAATATTACTCACACACCCACTCTATGTATCGACACATCTCGTCCTCATTTTGTTTTAATTTTATTGGTCGAATTTTAAAGGAAACAACTATTAAAAGACATTGTACTAGGGCTAGAGTACATGATGGGCAATAGTGACCTGTGAATGGGGCCAATGTTGAACTTTTTTCAAAATGTTTATGTATGCACCAAAATTTTGCATGGATAGTTTGTTCACATGCCTTGACGATATGGGAGAGTTTCCAGACTCAAAGATAACTCACACACCCACTCTTTATATTCATCGCTTGTGTCATTCAAAACAAACATCATGCCAATTAGGCCCATGATTTTGGTCATGGCAAGAAGAAGAAGATATATGAGATTTAATATTTAAATAATGATTTTGTACTAATATTATTTATGGAGAAAAAGAGTACTTAAATGAGAGTAAATAAATAAATAAATAAATAACTGATATTGAAGCTTCTGTGACATCAACTTGACTTGGTAATTCAATAATCAAACAAAGTGGTTAAATCCACTTTAACCAAGAGAATCAACAATAGAGCCACTTGAGTTAATGAAGTCAATTTATCGATGCTTCATCCATTGGGGTTGCAAGCTAGGAATCAAACCTACTATAAATTGGCATTGGCAAGAGGAATGAAATTATAATTATGTTCAAAATTATCTATTTTGTGTTGGAAGTGTTACCACTCATTTTACGTGAGTCCTAAACTAGTATTTTTTCACTACTCTTGTGATTTTCATTACAAAGGTAGGTTCACAAGTTGATCTTTGGATTCCCTAGGGGTTGTGATTGCATTTGATGAGACTATTAGTGATGTAGTCATGGATGGCTAGATGATGTTGATACTCTAGTTGTCTTGGTAATTGTTTTCCTTCCATACTAGTAGACTTGGATGGTTGATGATACATGTTGATGTATGACTCCCTTGATGGAACACCCTAGAAATTTTTGGCTAAGCTAATATTGTATTGACATGTTTGTTTTCTTGGAATTATCCCCTTGATATCACTTGATTTCACATTCATTTGGGTTTATATGGTCTAGCATGGTGTGATGTTCATGAGGTGAATTCCCTTGCTCATGTTGAGGATTCATACACATATTATGGTTTTTTATGACATGTATTACACCCTCATGTCAAGCGTTTCCCTCTTCTACATATTTTTATCCCCTATTACTTGGTGGAGGAGCCTGTCATGGAATTCCCTAGCCTTGTGGGATGATTTCACACTTGTTTATGTTTTATTTGGATATTACTCATCATCCCATGTGGAGCGCTCACCCTCCTTGCATACATGTTAAGGTATGGTCTTATTTAAATGTTAAGGGATGATCTTATTTATTGATTGATGAGGGTCCACCCCTTTATTTATGGATTTAGTTTATCATTGAAGGCATTTCACATGTGTTCTTCGTATATAATTTGATGCCTTATTTCATGGATCCACTTTCTTGGAACTTGTTTTGAGGAAGACATCCACCATTTGAGGCCATTCTACACTTTTCCATGATTTGTTTGATGGGATGTTTATCTTGAAGGTCTCACACTTTCTATCAATAGAGTTTTGACTTAATTCAAACTTCTAGTTTGTGGAGATGTCAACATTTGGATGTTAGATTTCATACCTTTTATTTCTTGTTGATGGGAAATCTCACATTGGGATCAAGAGGTTTCATGGTTTTATGTCCTAGATGAAGGAAGATGCCCACTTATGGATGTTTCTTGCACTTATGTCTATTCTTATTATTTAGGACACCCACCTTTCTTGGAGTCTTAATGCACTTGCCAACTCGCCTTACATTGTGTTTGGGCACCCTGCCTCTGGCTCGTCTTCTTTCCTAGTGCTCCCTTGTGTGTCCATTTTCATGCCTTTCATGTGGGTGGTGCACCTCTTTCCAACTCGCCTTGCGTTGTGTTTGGGTGCTCTGCCTCGTTTTTGTTACAATTCCTCTTGTGGGAACCCCTCTTGCCAACTTTCCTTGCCTTGCCTTCAGGCACCCTTCCTTGTTTTCGTTATGATTGCTCGTGTGGCCGCCCCTCTTTCCAACTCGCCTTGCATTTCATTTCACTGCCATGCCTCATTTTCATTATGATTCCTCATGTAGGCACCCCTCTTGCAAACTCACCTTATGTTGCATTTGGGCACCCAGCCTTGCCCATGCTGTCTTGAAAAAGTTAAGTCAAAGCCAAAATTTCTCCTTATCCGACATCTAACTCATCTTCTTGCCTAGTGCTCCCTTGTGTGTCCCTTTTCATGCCTTTCATGTGGGTGGGTGCACCTCTTTCCAACTCACCTTGCATTGATTTTGGGT
>ML777928.1:927825-937830 GCA_009831015.1 Picea engelmannii | reverse complement strand
TAAGTGTCTCTAACCAGAATAAAATGAGCACTCTTGGTTAACTTATCCACTATCACAAGAATGGCATTGTGTCTATGAGATGTGAGTGACAACCCCACAACAAAATCCATAGAGATGAATTCCCACTTGGACATAGGAACATCATGTGGTTGTAGGAGGCCTTCCAGGTGATGGTGGTTAGCTTTCATTTGTTGACATTCTAGGCACTTGGTGATGAAATGGACTACATCGCGCTTCATGCCTACCCAGAAGAAGAGCTTCCTCATAGATGCGTACATCTTCTTCACACCCAGATGCTTCGAATATCCCCATTCTCAGGGATGTACATTCTTCCTCGATATCTTAACAGTCCATCTACTTCCATACTATATCCTTCATACTTTGGTTCTAACTACCTCCCACTCTGGAGGTTTGAAGTAACCTTTAAATACCAACTGTCTCCTTGGAGTTGTGTCAACACTTATTCCCTCAGATTGACCTTTAAGGGTACCAAGGAGAAGATACGTGGTCTCCTACTCAAGGCATCTGTGACCACATTTTCCTTTCCCTTGATGTACAAAATACCAAAATCGTACTCACTCATAAACTCACTCCATCACCTTTGCCTGACATTCATATCTCTTTGAGTGTAGAGATGTTTTCAACTTTGATGGTCCATTTTGAGCTCAAAGTTTTGCCCCACAAGATAGTGCCTCCAAAGTTTCAGAGCTAACATTATAGCTGCCAACTCTAAATCATGAGTCACGTATAGCTATTCATGTTTCTTCAACTTCCTAGACGCATAAGCTATCACTCCTCCATCCTGCATTATCACGGCCCCCAACCCTTGCTTTGAGGCATCTGTGCAGACTGTGAAGTCCTTTTCCATATCCGACACTCGTAGAATTGCCACACTAGTTAGTAACCTCTTAAGCTCAATGAATGCACTATCACATTCTTCTGTCCATTCATACTTGACCCCCTTGCATTTCAAAGTGGTGATGGGTTTTGCTATTTTTGAGAATCCTTCCAAAAATCTCCGGTAATAACCTGCTAGCCCCATGAAGCTTCTCACCTCATGGGCATTTTTTGGCATTGGCCACTCCATAATGGCCTTTACCTTTTATGGGTCCATAGAGATTCCTTCGTCGAAAATGATATGACCTAAATAGTGAATCTCTTTCTGGAAGAAGGAACACTTCGACAACTTCCCATATAATTTGTTCTCTCTAAGGCAGGACAACATTACTCGTAAGTGTTCCTCATGTTCTCTTTCGTTCTTGGAATAGATGAGGATGTCATCTAGAAATACTTGTACAAATCGATCTAAGTACTTCCAGAATACGCCATTCATGAGGCTTATGAATACTGCTGGTGCATTGGTCAATCCGAAAGGTACTATGACAAACTCGTAATGTCCAAACCAAGTTGGAAAGGAATTTTTTGGGATATCGCCTTCCTTAATCCTTAACTAATGATACCCAGATCGCAAATCGATCTTTGAGAATACTGCCACTCCTTTCATCTGATCGAAGAGGTCATCTATTCGTGGCATTGGGTACCTGTTTTTCACTGTAGAACGGTTCAAGTCCCTGTATTCTATACATAGTCGTAAGGATCCATCCTTCTTCTTTAAAAAAATTACTGGTGCACCCCAAGGTGAGACACTGGGTCTTATTAGCCCTAAGTCCAGTAACTCCTTTAACTGCATTTGCAACTCACAAAGTTCTGGTGCGGTCATTCGATATGGAGTTTTGGAAATTGGTTCTGCACCAGGTTTTAGATTAATAGTAAAATCAAGCTCCCTCTTAGGAGGTAACCCTGGTAACTCGTTTGGAAAAACATCCTTAAATTCTGACAATACCGGGTACTGATCCAATGAGGGTCCCTTCCTTTCATTCACTGCTTCCACTACATATAATTGACACCCTTGTCTCAAGCATCGCTTAACCTTCATAGTTGATATAAAGCGTAATGACACTTTTCTCCGTACACCCTAGATCTCTACTGGCCTTCCCTCATCGTCGACACAAAGAACCCTCTTTGTGAAACAATCTACCAAAGCTCGATGAGCTACTAATCAACCCATTCCAATGATTAGGTCATATTCCCCGAGAGCAGTGACGTATACCTTCAACCTGGTAGTACACACTCCCAGGTCTACTATGCAATTATCAACACTAGGTCCTACCGCTTGTTTTTCCCCCGAAGCCATCTTGACTTGTTTAAATTCATCATGCTCATAGGCTGCCAGCTCACTCTTTTCTAATGCAGATGGTGAAATGAAACTATCTGTTGCACCATAATCAAATAAAATCTTTACATTGATATGATTTAGCATACCTGATGACTCCACCACCGTGGATTGATGTTCGGCTTGGCAATTATTAACCGCTGCGTAAATCTGGTGGCTGGTACTTGCTCTCCCCATCGGTGCATTTCCTTCTCTATGCATGAACCCTGATTGTAACTCTGGGCAGTCATGCTCGTAATGGGGTCCTCCTCACCCCCAATAGGTAACACGAGATTGAACCTGCGCATTGTTATGTGACTGTCTCTGAAATGAGTTCCTTCCCCTGGAACCCTTGCCCCTACTAGTTGTTCCCTGAGATGGTCGTGGACCTTTCTGCGTTGTTGGCGATGAATGAGATGTTGCACTCACTGCCATTGAAATCCCTACAGTTACTATCCTGGGTGTGACTATGTTACCATATGGAGGTGGCCTTGAGCCCCCTCCCCTGGAAAATGTCCTAGGGTCCTTCCTGATGAATCCAGGATGATGTGAAAATGTCGGTCTTGTACCCCCGGTTAAGTTCATGTGTTCCTCTACATAACACACATTTCCCACTGCTTCTGCTACTGAAGACAGTTTCCACATCCACACCATAGCTCTGATCTTAGGGTTTAGCCCATAGACGAAGCATTTTTCCTGTCGTTGGTCATCATCCAGATATGAAACATATTTGACTAATTCCATAAATCTGATCTCATATTCTTCTACAGTTCTATTTCCCTGTACTAAGGCATGAAACGCCCCTACCTGTTGTTCCTCATAATAAGCTGGCAGATATTTCCTTCGGATCCTCTCCTCGAAAAGTTCCCAAGATACTGTGTCTGGAGTAAGATGCAATTGTCTTTCCAGGTTGCCCCACCAGTTCAAGGCGTTGTCTCTTAACTGAAAAATTGCAATCTTCGCCTTTGAGTTGGACGCATAGTCCTTTAAGGCAAAACACCTTGTCATGCCTTCCAACCATGCTTCAGCATGTTCACTGGCGCGACCCCCGGCAAACTCCAGAAGTTTGATCTTCTACAATTCTCGAGTGATGTCTTCGAGTGGAGGTCCTCCTCCTAAATCCCTTGACGCTTCTGGATTACCTATTCCAGACGGTGGGGGTTCCACTTCAATCCCCGCTGGTTGTCGCCCCTTTAAAGTCTCATTAATGGCCTCCAACGAGCGCAGTATGAGAGCTAGTTCGAGCGATGGTGGTGGTGGCATTGGCGGTGTTGGCGGTGCCTGCAACGATGCTCCTCTGCCTCGACTCCCTCGAGTCCTAACCATCCTGTATTATTTTAACCTGCATCAACCAAAGTTGTCAGGGGGAGTTCAAGGATGTTTCCAATTGGTGCTACTCAAACTAGAAATAGGGTTAGGCGTAAGTTTTTATTTACTTGTCTGTAAACAAACATTACTCTCTTTAGGGAATTGGTTGTGTTAGGATTAGGATTAGGATTAGGATTAAGAATCTAATCTTGATTTCTTCGCCTAAGAAAACTATTGAGTTCCTTGCCCAGTAGCTATTCTAGCCTTGTTCCATACTCGCCAATTCCTTTAGCTTACTTTTCTAGTGTGTACGTCGCCTCCTTCTTGCTTGTCCTAGTCTAAGTCCTTTAAACTTTTCGCTTATAACTAAATATCCTCCGATGCTTGACTCGTGAGATTTCCTTGGCACGTTGTACACATACATTGAATTGTGTGTCTCGGTGGCTGCAGGTGTGAGTCTTTAAGGATTGTAGAGTGGCTTTCAAGCATTGGAGCTTAGCACTTGACTTTGACTGGTGGAATGGAATGAAAGGGCTTGACGATTGGCTCCATGAATTGTGTGTAAGGTCTCGTGAGCCTGATGCTTAGATAATCAGAGTTTATACTTCAGAATACACTCTTTTACCATTAATCTATTTAAGTATAAGAATTTATTTGTAAAGACTCATGCGGGTGCATTGGCATTAGTGCTCTTCTTTAGGCGCTTCGCTTGGTGGGGGGTCTTGGGTTCAAAACCCATGGACCTCTAAAATTTTATTTCTAATCCAAAATATATTTTATTCGAATTGTAATGCTATGTTAATTACAGATTTTAATTAATTATCCATTTAATTAATTAATCAAAATTTAACCACTAGTCATTTATTAATCAATATTATTAATGCTCTGAAATAAAATTAAAATTTGAAATTAATTTAATAAATTGTTTTTTTTTANAAAAAAAAAAAAAAAAAGAATTAATCCTTCTATAATTTAATGTTTAAAACAACCTCAATTACTTTAAATTATTAAATCATATTTTAATTACTTTGAAGGATTAAATAAAAAATAAATAACTAAAACAAAATAAAATAATTAACACAAAAATAATATATATAAAATAATAATAATAAAAAAAATATCTAAGGTGGGGCAGTGGGTCCTCGCATGAGGCCCACGTGCCCCCTCCTCCGGGTGCTCATCCTTTAACCCTAATCTCCTCCTCCTTTTATCTCTTCAAATCCTACCCTTTCTCTCCTTTTACATTTCATTTTTTTTTTTTAAGGTTCAAGGTGAAGGATGAGGTCGACGGCCATAGCCATCTCCCTTCTAAGTCAACCCTGGTAACTCAAGTTCCAAGAATGGAGGGCACATCGAGCACATGGCGCGTTCCCTCTGCTCCTCAGTGGCTTGGTTTGAGTATTTTATGCTTGGTGCTTATGCGTTGGGCTTGTCTGAATTGGTCTAATTGCAATTTTTTTTTTTGCCTTTGTACTCCATATGTTGTTGTGAATCTTATCAATTTGCAGTAAGGAAATAATACCCCATGTCTACCTGATATTTCAGTAGGGTTTGCAAAAGGAAATGCTCCTAACGATGCCCTGCTTTGAATATTGTATACAGGCCATTGACCCAACTGCAAAATCCCATTTTGTAGGCGCTCAATGCCATCAAGAAAAAGCAATGAGATTATGAGACGACATGATAACGATGTGCTCCTCCTCTATGTGGCTTGGCGCTTGGGCACTACGCTTTGGCTTGTGTAATGAGGGCACTAGACTTTAGCACTGGGCTTGTATGTTGTATGACGTTGCGTGCTAAACAACTTTGGGGTTTCAGAGCTAGGCCTGCAGGCTATTTTTTTTTGTTTATTTATAAATTTGTTTTTTGCAGATTTGGTTTAGGGAAGAAAATTTTGTGTGTTTTTCAACTGTTCTATGAGCTGCAACAAGGAAATTTTTTTTTAGGACTGTTTCTCTATGCCGTCTCCTAAATATAACCTTAGGAGGAGAGCAAGTTTATGTCACTGCTTTCCTGCTTGATGAAGGTGAGCATCTGTATCCACCTTTCTGAAACTTCATCACTAGATTCGGATGTGCAGGATCCACATAGGGAAAAAATAGCAAGACTCGCGTTACCTGTCTGTGCTTCTTCATGGTATTTTTGATGTTGTTTTTCTGTTGCAGGGTCTGTTTAGGGGCAAATTTATGCTCATAGGGGTCATTTTTCGGTCTTTTGGCGGATATTTTAGGGAAGATTTTATTGGGCCTGTTTTGGCCTCCTCATGTCCCCTTTGTGTCATTTTTTTTTATTTTGTTCTATTTCTAACAGCGTGCCCTAAATCTGCCCTGCAAACCTAGGGTTTGAGAAAATCTGTTGTGTGAAAATCGGTGGTTCATGTTTGTTTTTCTTTTTTGATTTTAATAGTTATTGTGTGCAAATCGGTGGTTCATAGTTTGGTTTTTTTTTTTTAATTTTAATAGCTGGAGGCACCGCCCATGCAACTACTGCAGCAACCATTTGGAGCAATTCTTGTGATTTTTCTTATCTGGACACTCGTCACCTCTCCTTTGCATCGACACGGGGAGTGCCCTAAGGGGACTATTCCCATTCGTCGTACGAGCAGAGAAGATGTCATGAGATTTGGCTCGGTTAAGAGATTTGGCCGTAAAACCCAACCCCGACCTACTCCCCGGAGTCCTACAAAGCACTTCTTGGTTGAAATTTGCACCCATGAAGTATGTTGTTGTCTAAGTTATCAATTTTCTCCGAGGTGCCAAAGACCCTCTTCTCAGACAGAAATTCAATTGAAATTTTAGGCATCATCAGATTATTATGAACCAACTTTCAGAGTTTTATTCAAATTTTGTGTTGGTTGGAATGATGTTTCTAAGTCTTCAATTTCCGATTCTGAATCTACTACTCAAATTTTGAAAAAATCCATCGAAATTTTAGAGTTTTGAATCGATGAACACTTTGAAATTTTTCCTACACAAGTAAAACTGATCCAGCACCGACTCAACTTTCATTTCCTTCTATAATTTTATCATCTGTAACATGATAGAGTTCACTGTTGTTACAACATTGAGATTGGCACCTCTAGAAATTTCATTTCATAGCTCTTATGCTATCCTTAGACTGATAGAATTATTTGTATTTCTAATGGTTTGAGATTTTATATATACAACATGTAGTGGGATAGGTGATGGGGAACCAATACTACGGTTCAAAAGCCAGTCTGAACGTATGGACGCCTCATATACAGAAGCATTTCGAGTTCAGCCTATCACAAATGTGGGTCATCTCTGGTACCTTTGGGAATGATCTGAACACAATTGAAGTTGGGTGGAAAGTATGAATTACAATTATGATCATTACAATTTTCTTCTAGTTTATGAGCTGATTCAAATGATTTCTCATATATGGATTGAACTGATCAGGATCCAAATCATGGGAACTGGTTGCTGGAATTTGGAGACAAACAATTAGTAGGGTATTGGCCTGCGTTTCTATTCAACCATCTAGTAGATCATGCGAGCATGGTTCAATGGGGAGAGGAGATTGTGAACACGAGGCATGAGGGCATGCACACCAGCACACATATGGTAGTGGTCATTTTGCAGAAGAAGGATTCTCCAAAGACAGTTATTTTTATATACAATATGATTTTATATATATCTTAGATTTTATCAATGATGCAACAAAACATATTTCTTCTATATGTATAACCAAAATCTTTTCTTGTCTTTTCCATTTGCAGGTTAGGTAGAAGATGAATGGAACAAGGGATGTGTGGAGTCTTTTTCCCTACAACACTCACTCTTTTCTTTAGGGTTTCTAGGTAGTTCTCTTCATGGGGTTTCTGTATCATTTCCGAGCTATCTTTGGTTGTTGAAGGGTTGTAAATATAGGGTTTTAGTGGTCATTTTTTTTTTTTATTCTGGGTAGGTGGGTAGGCCCTTGGCCCCAAATTTTGAAACACTAGCTCTGATACCATGTGTAGAGACCGTAAAATACAAAATTTGATACAATTTAACATATAATTCCTTTCAATTTACATAAATAATTCAATCACCAGCATATAAGCAAAATATTCAGTAGAGATTAAAATCTATCTACAACATGAAATAAATCAACCATTCATAATTAAAAATACTTTCTTCTGATGCTAAATCCCGTTGCTTGGTTTGGTCCAATGCTGAAGTTGAAACTGTGTGAAACATTGCCCAAAACCGTGTTTCCTCCCTACCAGCTAGGAGCAACCTGTCCAGCTCCCTAGCTCTAGGATAACGTAAGGATATCTTGGCCCCCGTGCCCAAAACCTCCAGCAAACCGGTGCCCCCTTCTTCTGATTCACCAAAAACCCCCAAAGCCAAACTCCTCACACCAGCCGTCTCCACAGAAAATCCTCCACAGAACTATCTTCCCCCCCAAAAGAATGATCCCCCTTCTTCTAAGACTCCTCCCGTCATATCCCTCCTTCACCGACTCTCCTCCCCCTCATTAATTTCCTTATCCTTTTATTCAATGTCTTATCCTCTTATTTAATGTCTTATCCCCTTATTTAATGTTTTATCCTCTCCCCGTATACGTAAATCTTTAATACATTAAATTATTAACCCCCTTAATTCTTTACTCAATTAATTAATGAGTCAATTAATAATTAATTAATCATGGACAAATAATTAATAATAATTAATTAGTTAATATTATTTAAGAAATAATTGTTGTTTAAATAACATATTAGGACAGTCGGATTATCAAATTAATTATTATTAATCATCCCTATACATCTATTTAAGCAGGGTTGTTACAAACACAATGTTCTAGCTCAATACTATGAGATCAAATCCATTAACCCAGTCAAAACCATGGGAAAATACAACAAATCATCTAACAAATCCCTCAAAACCCTCTAAGAGCCAAATGACCCTAAAGAATGGTCCAAATATAATAATAAATTCCACACGTGTGGGCTAGAGGGAGAGAATAAATTAGGTGCACTCCTCAATAAACATGAAATTTTCCCATGAGAGGGTGAATGATTGAGTCAACATTGTCAAAATACTCCCAAATATCCTCCAACCAACTCCCTCAAATGATGGAAAGGTCCAAGTGTGGAATAACGAACTCAAGAAGATGACATTACCTCTCACATGTGTGATCCATCCAAGTAAAAAAGTCAAGATAAATGGCATGTGTGGCCTCCTCTAGGTGGGTGCTTCTCAAGTAGATAAAAATAAAGCATGCCACAACATCAAAAGGTCCAAATAACAACCTATAACCACCTCCATAATTTGTAACCAACTCCTCCAATGCATTAATAACTCCCATGTGTGGTCCAAGGAGAGATAAATAATGCATAAATGTGAATGAAACGTCCAATTGATAAAGGAGAATGAATTTGAGTGGTCCATGTGGCATGTGTGGCGACATGGCATCCCTCTCATGGATTGATGCATTGTCATGGATCCCAATGCAGTGACATGAATCACAAGGAAAATGGTATGGATCCCAATGTATGTAGATATGATCATATATGAGTACATGGATCCCAATGTATCATCGTGGATCCCAATGCAATGTCATGGATCTTGAGGCACAATACATGTATCCCAATGCACAATACCCACTTGAAGTGATGGGTCTATCCTCTTAGCAAGCCATTAATTGGTATCACCTGGTGACATCTCTTAGCACAACGTAAAAAAGGGGGTTGGTTTTAATATTTTCCTAAGTCTTACCAAGGGGAACAATATTGACCCTTATACATGCATCAAGTCCTAAGACAACACATATTTCCTAAGCACCTAGGTGAAAGATAGGAAAAAATAATTAATAATGATGAAAGGGAATGGGGAATGAGTTCATGTGATGACCCTCAATGTCTTAGACATGCACAAGTCTTATCAATCATTTATTTATTCATCCACCTTTATTTAGATAGGATTTTTACATATAATATCCTTATAGAGATAGTTTAACATTGAGTTACCATCCTTAACATTATTTCTTACTACCCCTTTAAGAATTGTTTTTTTTATTGTTTGGTTTATCGAACAAGTTCCTTTTATTTATATATTCATAGACAAACTAGAGACTAGGGGAATTGGCCTCATAGTGAAGGGGCATTGCTAAAGATTTATATTTGGATTTTTACTTTATCTCTTCACCTGTTTTTCTTATTGGATTATTGAATCAGGCTTTATCAATTTGATTTTTCCTTTTGACCTTTGAGAAATCATATATGACCAAGATGCAATTTTTTATATGGATGGAATGAATAACACTCGGGAGTTGGAAAATGATTAGCATGGTTGGGATATGGATAATTATATCTATCCTAAGAACCCAATGGTATACGTTAATCCAAGAGATGACACACTTCTAACATAAAACATGTTCCCCAAGGTACTACAAGGAAAGTCATAAAACCATGTAATGTTATGAAATGATACTAGGCAATCATTAGGTGTTTACCACTTTATGATGAGATAATAAGTTAC
>ML777928.1:901831-912614 GCA_009831015.1 Picea engelmannii | reverse complement strand
ATGGGCGAGGGTGAGGATGGTGAGTACCTCTACACACTTAAATTTACATTGCTAATTCGAGAATAGTCTTTTTATTTTTACAAGTTTGCGTTCATTCAATTTTTTTGTTGGAAGGAGATGGAAATGTCACCTTCTTCTCCCCTGCCCATAATTGCCTCAAACCCTAGTAGTCTCCCTCACCGAGACACTAAAAGAAGGGTGTGAATTTCATGGTTTGGAAATGATAGTTATCACTAGACCATGTCTCTAGGGTCTCTTGTGTATTGTCTGCAGGGAATGCCACACCGTGGGCATATATTCTGGGAGTTCTCGGTCGTCCAGTTGGAGAGAATTTCCAATGGTTCAGATGTGATGGCCTTCCAGAAATACAGAAGAGCATCAAGGTCCCTTTTATCGTGGCCATCCATTGATTAGAACATGGATTCACCTTCCTCTGCCATGCCTTCAAAATCATAATAGTTATGGGAATACAATTTCCTCATAGGGGCCATGCACATAAGCAATGATATCAGAAGAAAAATGGCTAACCTTCTTTAAAAGGGATGTTGTGTAGATGATAGTAAGTAAGTAAGGAGAGAATGATGTATGTTGTTATGCTGAAAAATGAAATATTGAATTACTGATTCACTTGATCAATTGAAGGAGTACGAATGTTAGCTTGTGCAATTTATGAGTATGAGTAAAGTGTTGTAGTCTGTAATTTCTTTAGAGGTACCTTGTTGGTTCGGTAAGGGCCCACTGCCCCAACCAAGGTAATCCTCCCTATACATGTCCTAGTATGGCATAAGTTAATTGTGTGAGTGTGAAAACATAATAGTTGTGTGTTGCAAACAATTTTAAGTGCATAAACTTTCTTAGGTACAATACAGATTTATTTGATTTTGAATCAGTGTGAGTGAATGGTTATACATTGAGCAGAGTAGATAATTCCATTTTCATTTCTGCAGATTGATATTTAATTAACAAGAGTTGGATAGATGTTTGGGATTGTTAAATAAGTAATTGTTATTGTTTTGGATTTATGATTATGTTGTTCTCAGTAAGTACAGAAACAATAAGACTTCATCTCTCACCTTCATGCTCCATGTAATGACGTATTTAGATCATATTGATTGTCTCATGTAATGAAGAAGGTTTGATTGGAATTGATTACGATATGGTTGGTTTCTTTCTAAGAGTAACTAGAGTGAATTGTTAACTTCCATTTCAATTTATACAGGAAGCATGGTCTCAGTTCATCTCTTCATTTCATGAGCCTATAATGAACAGACTTGTTATCTAAGCAAGAACCTTTTCAATTGAGTGTTTGTTTGAGAGTTTTACTATAAGGTTTATCTTTTGAGTTTGAAATTGTGTGAAGCATTTAGATATTCCAAAATAGAGTGTTATGTTATTAATTATTTCCTGATTGAGCTAGATACAACAGACATAGATAGGTTAACTATTTTCAAAACATATGGTGTAACAAATCTTTTGATTATGAATCCCAGATTGACATATAAATGAGAAATATACTTAGCATATATATATATACACACCAACATTTTGGCATCGTTTCTGGGGATCTGTAAACAATAATAGGTAGAATTTTGAGTTTGATTGGTTTGATGAGTCTGAATTGGATTTAAGGACAACCTGAGGGCAGAGAGAAGATGCTAAGATGAGAGGTAAGAACATGTGCATCCACTTTGGTGGGGTTGATCCAAAGTTAGGTTGTCCTCTTATCTTTGGTCRTTAATTTTTTTTGTTTCATTAGTATTAGAGTTTCTTATTTTTATGAGTATACACAGGGATAGTAAAGGTAGATTTATTGACTCTAAAATTTCAGAAAAAAAGTAGAAAAACAAAAAACAAGGAACCCCCCCCMCCCACACACTAATTCAACTAAATTTTGTGTAGGAACAATTCTCAGAGGAGAACGTTCAAAGGMAACAATTGAAACAATATCCAAAGGCACCAAATCTGAAGCCACTGCTTAGATTGAAAATATAATACAATAAGCAAGAAGGGAAGCATTGGTGACCCCATCAGAAGGAGGAGCTAGAAAAGAGATAGAGGTAGTGATAGAAGAATTTGCATCTTCCATTGGGGAAACACACAAGAAATTGGAACATTTGGACATACCAAACAACCTAGTGGTTGAACCATCACTTAGTGGGGAGACATCACCAACACCCTACAATGTGCTATTTGGAGATATGGAAGATGAAGAGGGAAATGCAAACAACAAAACAAAGAATTTTGGATTCCCAATATTAGACATTGCTATGAAGAATATTCCATTGTTCTCACTGTCTCACTTCCATGGTATGTCAACAAAAGATCCTGATTCATTTTTTTTGAATTTGATATACTATGTAGGAGTTATAATTGCATTGATAATGCAAAAAAACTAAAACTCTTTCCAGCCACACTAAAAGACTCAGCATTAAAGTGGTTTATGAGCCTAGGAGAACACATTATCTTATCTTGGGATGGCATGAAGGAGACTTTACTCCAGAAATATCAAGATTAATTCATACCTAGGGATGTTAGGAATGACATATTTAAAATGCAGCAGTCTGAGGAAGAAAGTTTAGAAGATTGCATGGAAAGGTTCCTATACAACTACCAAAAGACAAAACAATTTTCCTTAGACACAACCACAGTTAGGACCATCTTCTTAAAGGGTGTGAGGGATGATTGTATTGAGGTACTAAACCTCATGAGTTCTAGAGATGTGTATCATAAACTGTTTGCAGACATTGCAAAGTATTGTAAAAGGTACTCCCGCAACCAAGCCAAAACAGGAAAAAGTGTAAGAGATCCTATAAACAGAATTACTAAACCCACACCAGGGGGTGTTACTAGGATAGAATTGGGGAATATACTAGAAAAATTCAAAACAGACATCCTAAACACCTTCATCTCCCAACTTGATACCATTAAAGTTAAAAGAAAACAAGAAGAAGAAAATGTTGCTCTGCCAATTTTTTGTCCTCAGTGTAGGAAAAGGCATCTTGAAAAGGAATATCCTATTAATTTTATCGATATTTGTGGCCTCTGTATAGAATATCACCCTACCAATGAGTACCCTTCTTTCCCTAGACTAAAATCCATTTTCAAGGGAGGGGGAGAACCTCAGGAAACATCATATCCCCCCAAGAGGGCATGGAGACAGCAAAATCCCAATATGTTTGTAGATCCTACCACACAATATTCACAACAACAATGGGTACCTCCAATGTCTTACCCTCAATGGTCACCTGAGAAACCACAAATCCATCCTTGGCAACAATGATGGAGGGGGCCTGCATATGGTAATGTCACCTTTTAGCTAGCAACCTTTCCCACCTACCCACAATACCCTTCCAATATCTCTCAGTTGCTACCGGGATTTAATCCCCCTGCTCTTCCTCCACCTCCACAGCTGCAACAACAACTTGCACTACCTATGAACCCAAATCTAAAGCAAAAAATGCAATCTACACCTATCCCAAACCCTCCTCAAACTACCCCTATTCCTGCACAATCCATTCCTATTCCAAATAATAGACCTACACAGCCTATACAAAATCTTGAAGTACAATTCTTCCCCACTTATGTGATAACTCCTTCTTCATTTAATGGAATTGAATTAAGATCAGGGAAGGTTTTGAATAAACCAAATCCTACTATAATTATTCAGGAAGAAGAACAAGTAGACAATCAAGTGGTTCAATAAGAAGAACAAATGGATAACCAATCAGATGAAGAAAGAGACACCCCTATACAACAGGAAATTCCTCCTCACACTTCTCACCCAATAGATATACCTCAGAAAACTAATCCTCCTCCTTATCCAGAAAGGTTACTTGTGAAGAAATCTGAGGTACCTCTAGGGAATAATCTAGAGACTGAACTTAGAAACATATGTGTAAATATTCCCTACTTTAGGCCATCAGGGACATACCTATTTATGCTAAGATTGTAAGGGATATTTGCATTAAAAATATAGGGAGGAAGAGGAAGGAGCCTCCTGTTATATAGGTGGTTGGACAATTATTAGAATTTATATCAGAAATGCCATCTAAATATAATGATCCAGGAAATCCAGTGGTGACCATAGATATTAATGGTGTTTCTTTTCCAAACACACTTATTGACCTAGGAACAACAATAAATGTTATGCTGGTTGACACCATTGAAACGCTGAAACTAAATCACTTAAGACCAACACAGACTTTGCTGGAATTAGCAGAAAAATTAGTTATCATCCCAACATGAGGTCTAGATGATGTAACAATCACCTTGGCCTCTTGGGAGTACCCTATGGATTTCTTAGTGATTCATCCAAAATCCTCCAACCAGGACATCTAGTAGTGCTTGGTCAACCTTGGTTGGCCACTTTTGATGCGTTTATTAGTTGTTGGTATGGAGAGATGACAATTTCCAATGGCATCCAAAGTAAAAAACGTATTCTCTTTCCTCCTGCCCAACCAGCCACCGAAGTTCCTCTCTGGTTGGAGAATCCCTATGGGGAGGAGGATTGTACTCAACCCTTGTTAACACTCAAATAAGTAAAATAAGTTCAAGAGAAAACTGAAGAGCAAAATTTAAGCATGTTTTTGGCTGATACAAAATGCATTGAATACCCTCAATCTTTTCCTAAATATACACATATCTTCAGCTCTAAATTCCAGGAAATTTGGCACACATCCACCTCTACAGTATACACCATTTCACAAGTAGATAAAGGGAAATAATCAGTTATCCAGGTTGTTGAAATCAGCCCTGGAAAATCCTTGTATATCAATTATAGTTTATAAACAAACCAGTAACAAAAATTGATTCAAATGATTCAAGGACAATCTGGTGCATTTGCATGGGATTACTTTGACATGAAAGGGATTCATCCAGACACTTGTATGCATCATATTTATACCAATGACCAAATCATACCTGTTAGGCAACCCCAAAGAAGAATGAACCCAGCCTTAAAATATACAGTGAAAGAAGAACTCCAAAAACTCATGCATGCCAATTTTATTTACCCTATATCAGATATAAAGTGGGTATCCCCATTAGTTATTGTCCCTAAGAAAAATGGTAAATGGAGGATTTGTGTGGACTTTCGAGAATTGAACAAGGCTACCTAAAGGGATTACTTTCATTTTCCTTTCATAGACCAAATCTTGTACACTTTGTCTGGGAAGAGGTATTTTTCTTTCTTGGATGGGTTTAGTGGTTACAATCAGATCCAAATCTCACCAGAAGATCAGGACAAAACCACATTTACTTGCCCATGGGGTACCTATGCTTATAGAGTTCTTCCTTTTGGTTTGTGTAATGCCCCTGCTACCTTTCAAAGGGTTGTCTTGGCCATTTTATCTAATTTTACCCATGACTGTGTAGAAGTATACATGGATGACTTCACAGTATATGTGGATGATTTCTAGCAAGCATTGGACAATTTGGAGAAAGTATTGATTATGTGTAAAGAAACCAAACTTTCCCTCAGTCATGAAAAATCTAGAATGATACTCATTGAAGGAATTTTTTTAGGTCGTCACATCTATGGTACTGGAATAAGGGTAGACCCTGCTGAGATTGACATCATTTCTCAAATCAAAATCCCTAGCTCACAGAAATAAGTCAACAACTTTTTAGGGCATGTTGGTTACTATAGGAGGTTCATTGAGAATTTTACAAACCTGGCTACCCCACTGTTCAAACTGTTAGCAAAAGAGGCTGAATTTTGTTGGAATGGACAATGTCAAATTTCTCTTAAAATTTTAAAAGAAAAGCTTTCAAGTGCCCCTGTTTTGAGAGGACCAAACTGGTCTCTTCTTTTTCATATCTGCACGGATGCCTCAGATACAACTTTAGGGGATATTTTAGGACAAAGAGAAGGCCAAATTCCATATGCTATATACTTTGTCAGCAATAATCTTTCACCTATTGAAGTAAATTACACTGTCACTGAAAAAGAATTCTTGTCAGTAGTACATGCCATTAATAAGTTTAGACACTACATAATAGGGTATGCAGTTTTTATACATACATACGATTCAACCATCATATTCTTTATGAACAAACCTGTTACAAATGCTAGAGTGACTAGATGGTTGTTATTACTGCAAGAATTAAATATCACCATTATTGATAGGCTTGGAAGAGATAATTTAGTTGTTGATTTCTTGTCTAGACTCATTCATACAGGTGATAATACACTAGTAGATGACAATTTTCTAGATGAGAATCTATTTTCTATTTCTACTTACATTCCTTGGTATGCAGATGTAGGAAATTATCTTATAACATGAAAGCTACCTCAGAATTTGTCCTCCCAAGAAAAATAGAGAATTATCCATCTAAGTGCCAATTACATGTGGCATGATGATTGTTTATACCGAATTGGGCCTCATTTGGTGATCAGAAGGTGTGTCCAAGAGGATGAGATTCATGACATATTCAAATCATGTCATGATGGTCCATGTGGGGGGAATTTAGTTGATAAAAGAACAACATACAAGATCTTACAGTCTAGCTACTATTGGATAACTATTTTCAAGGATGCAAAGAAGTATGTGACCAACTGTGATGATTTTCAAAGGATGGAAAACCTACTGCAGTTGACGAGATGCCCCTCCAAGCTCAGGTAGTAATTGAACCTTTTTAGAAATGGGCTTTGGATTTTGTAGGACCCATTAACCCTATGTCTCGAAGGAAGAAGTAAATATTGGTCTACACAAATTATGTGACCAAATGGGTGGAAGCTAAAGCTTTGTTTTCTGCTAATGAACAATCTGTTGTAGATTTTAATTTTGAAGAAATATTTACTCGCTTTGGTGTGCCTCGAGAAATATTAACTGACAAAGGAACCTAATTCACCTCCAATTTGGTCAAAGCTCTTACTGAACAGTATAAAATCAAACATATAAAATCTTCACCTTATCACCCTCAAGAAAATGGGCAGGTGGAATAAACTAACAAGGTGATAGAAGTTATTCTTACCAAGACTGTTCAACTACATCACAAAGACTAGGTTGATAGGTTTCCTAAGGCCTTATAGGCTTATAGGACAACTTGGAAAAAAAAAACAGGTCATACACCTTATGATTTGGTATATGGGAAGCAGGTGTTTCTTCCCATAGAGTTTCAAGTGAAAACCTTCACGGCTGCCATGCAATTAGGGATGGATTTGGATGAAGCTAAAAAACAGAGGCTACTGCAATTGAATGAGATTGAAGAGATAAAAAAAATTCTCTTCAAAGGACTACCCTTATACAAGAACAAAGGACTAAATGGCATGATAATTACATCAAGAAGAAGTCTTTTCAATCAGGTGATTGGGCCTTATTGTATGATAGTAGGTTCAAGAATTTTAAAGGTAAGTTATCTACTAGATGGTTGGGACCTTATGAAGTGGATACATTTTATGAAAATGGTTCACTTAAGATAAAGACTATTGATGAGAATTAGACCTCCTTTATCGTGAATGGACATCAACTGAAGGTTTATCATAAGCCTCTATCCAAAGAGGATTTTATCAGACATGTTCTTCATAGTTATGAAATGCAACTGGTAAGCAAGGGGATTTCTCCTCCTGCTGATCCACTAGAGTAATTTTGTTGTGTGAATTAATTTGGCCCTATACATATCTATAAATAAGTGTGTCATTAGATAGAATTTTTGGTGTTACTAACAAAACAAAACGTTTATGGTGTTCTCATGTAGATAAATGAATAAAGAAGACATATGGCAGGTGTAGGTCTACCCTTTATCCAGCCCTAGTAGATCAATTTTTGGAAAAGGAGCTAAATGGAGTTTTCTTTAAGTTTTTCAGACTCCTAAAAATTGAAAACACTGGCGAGCAAGAACTGGCCCAGGGTCGAGAAAAATCCACAGGACAGTAGATGGAGTTTTCTTTAATTTTTTCAGACTCCTAAAAATTGAAAACATCGGTGAGAAGGAACTGACCGGCACTCGAGAAAAATCCACAGGACAATAGATGGAGTTTTCTTTAAGTTTTTCAGACTCCTTGAAATTGAAAACATTGGTGAGCATTAACTAATCTAGGCTTGAGAAAAATCCACAGAATAGTAGTAGTTAGGATTATTTTTATAATAAAAAGGAAGTGGCAACAGGAGCAGTGATCAACTTGGTTCCAAAAAGAGGAGGATTTTGAATCTCAACATGATGTTGTCCAACTACAACAACTCTTTACAATGGTCCAACACTAAGCAGAGATCCAATACTAACATGTGATCCAGTATTGGAGATAAAGTTTGGTAATCCTTATCCTATACTCAAAGTTTTTCTACTCGATATAAAATGCTTCAAGTAATAGGAGGTATAAACTCAACATTTTTTCCGTTTTATTAAAGAATTAGAATAATTATGTATTAAATGTATGGTTACTCTTATGCATATTATTGTCCTCAATTATTGCACGCTCCCTACCATGAACTTCTGCAATACCTCGTAATCATTCATATGCACTCGAAATATTGAGAGTACGAGGTAATTATACCTCTAACATAACCAATTTCATTCTTTCTGATTATATGGTGAAGAAACAACATAATGCCATGATCCAACATCGTTCCATATGAATGAATTAAACCACATCTTAATACATGTCAAAACATGATTCCATTTGGATCATGATGACTTCAGACAATTTCATACTTGTGAATTCCGGTCATAACGACCACATCTCCTGTAATCATTTCCCAACTCTCCCATGAACACAATCTGACACCAACCTCCCTACGAGTCTATAAGTTATTCATGAATTCAACTTATCTTACGTTTCCATCATTACCGTGGATGTGACTGTTGCAATCTAAATCTTAACTTATAAACGCTCCTATGGATGGCTTCGCCATCCAAATGAGCGTTATTTACCCGTTTTATTGTCACACCATCTCCATTTACACTGTGATTCGGTTCCTTCATATCGTTTGCATACTTATCCTCTTTGGGTACTCCATCGTAGACTGCGTTGATCCGGTACTCAGCCCTCTATCCTATGTTTCGTTGTCTCATATGCTTTAATAAAAATTTTAATCCAACTTGGGGGTTGATAGACATGAACCTGTGTTCCAATTATACAGGGAGACATAGGAATACCAATCTTGCATGGAGAGATTTGAACATGCTGGTTGGGTTCAATTTTTGGAAAAATTCAAAGGCTATCATGAGGGAGTCTCTCTTGCTTTTGCGCAGACCTATGATGGAGAGAGTGTTCAGTTTGGGGATATGAAATTAATAGTTTTGGAGGCCACCATAGAGGAAGCAACATGCTTACCTTCCTCTAGAGAGAAATATTTTGAGGGGGTGATCATTGACATGAATCTTTGTCAGAAAATTCTAAGGCTGGAGCATCAGGACCCCGATTAGACCAAAGGCATTCCTCAAAGCTGCATTAAAGAAGAGTATTGGATGATGCTCATTAGTTTGTAGATATTTCTCACTTGTGAAGGGAGGTATGTCGTGAACTTCCTATACCATTTAAAACTTTTGTCAAATTTTGAAGGAGGGCTACAAATCGATTTTCCCCACTTCCTCTGGATGAGTTTAAATAAAATGGTGAGAGGAGTTAAATTAGCCTCCAAGAAACCCGAAACCAGTATCCATCACAATGGCCTAATGAAATTATTGGTTGTCCATGCATTAAAAAAACAAGGTAGTAGTTGGAAACAACTCCTTCAACAAAAATTTTCTCAAGAAGGAGTGTCTAAATCTATAGAGGAATAGGAAAAAGAGGCATACAATGAGGGTTCCAATAGAAAGACAAAGAAAAACAAAGGGAATAAGTTAGGGGGTGAAGAAGCTACGGTTACACCTAGTTCATCCCAGCCTATGGATGAATTGGATAAGGATAAGTCTGGTATGGAGGATCCCACTGCATCCAAGAAAAAGAAAACCTCCCGACCTTAGAAAACAAGTGCGGCCCTTATTCCAAAAACTAAAAAGCAGCAAAGAAAGGACTCTGGGCAAGGTAAATGCTCAGATAGTGATCCTGAGGCAACCATTGAAATATTTCCAGATCCAAAAAAGGAACATGAACTAAACATTCAGAGCAGGAAAAAGTGTCAATAGAAGGATGTGCCAGAAGAACAAATCCTAGAGGATCCCACTATGTCTAGGAAAGAGAGGCTTGCCCAATCTAAGGGACCAAGTCCAGTCTCGATCCCTACAAATCAATTTCCATGAAGTGAGAGGACAAAAAGGAAGAAACCTGGCCAAAAGGAATTTTCATATGGTGCCCCTGAGGCAACTATTGAGTTCCCTCAATAATTAGTTAATGAGTTGGAGAAGACCCCTGAAGCAACTACTGTGTTTCCTCAAGAGCCAATTAGTGAGTTGGAAAAGACTCATGAGGTGAAAAGTGGAAGTAAGGGGAAGCTTAAACTAAGGAAGGTTCAAAAGAAACAAATCTCAGAGCCTACACCTCATTCCTCTAGAGTAGAAGCGAGAAATGTTCATCAAGAACAAACTCTAGAACCTACACTTCGGTCCTCTAAGGTGAAAATAAAATATGTACAGGAGAATCAAGTCCCCATGCCTATAACTACTATTAAAAAAAATAAAAGTTGTTTGAAGAGACTTCCACCCCTGTGAACAAATCTGAGGAAGCCTCACTTCCTATAGCATGGCCAAACAGATAATAGTTCCACATGTGCCTTCTCTTCTAGAAGAGCCTATTGATATTCTGACTTCTCTAGAGAAAGAAAGTGGATATGGAGCAACAATTAGTGAGACTGAGGGGTTAGTGACAGAAACCTTAAGAGGTTTAAGAAAGGAAAAGGAAGCC
>ML777928.1:875321-892458 GCA_009831015.1 Picea engelmannii | reverse complement strand
CATGAGGAAATGCAATGACTTTAGCATGGGGGAAATGTTGAGTCTCTATTTTGACACCTCTATTACACTATATTATCCTCTATCTAGGTCAATTTTACCTCTGACATGTGCATATGTTGTCTATTCCCTCCACAAACCTACCTTGTGACCTTGTCCATATGCATAAAGAGGTAACCTATGTTAAAACATGATTTGTTTGGTTTTTTCATTAAATTGGGATTAAATGGTTGATTATTTATGCTCCTAATTACTTTGACTATGATTAGTCATCTTCATACGGTACTACCGTTGGTCCGGTACTGCAACAACATCTTGATCCGGTACTTTGCCTAGTCCGGTACTCAGCCTGATATGGTACTATGCTTGATCTGGTACTCCACTTGATATGGTACTCTACAGTGATCTGGTACCAATACTCTGTCTAATCCAGTACCAGCTTTGCGCCTATTTTGGTACCACCGTTGTGTTGATTCGGTATCCATATTTATGATTGTGTTATTCCGGTACTAAACCCATGTCTATAGGATTAACGTTTTGAATGAGTATGTTGGTGGTAATTTCAAGAAAATTAGCCGGATAGAAGTATCCTTGGATCATTTCGAGATCACGATAGACTTCATCACTCATGCACTTCGTGTCATGAGGATGAAGTCCATTCCTTGAGATACGATGTGATTCAATAATTAAAATATTTTGTAAATAGTTGATAATTATCCTCAAACCTTGATTATAACGGCTAACCTTCTTTAAAAGGGATGTTGTGTAGATGATATTAAGTAAGTAAGGAGAGAATGATGTACATTGTTATGCTGAAAAATGAAATATTGAATTATTGATTCACTTGATCAATTGAAGGAGTACGAATGCTAGCTTGTGCAATTTATGAGTATGAGTAAAGTGTTGTAGTCTGTAATTTCTTTAGAGGTATCTTGTTGGTTCGGCAAGGGCCCACCACCCCAACCAAGGTAAACCTCCCTATACATGTCCTAGTGTGGCGTAATTTAATTGTGTGAGTGTGAAAACATAATAGTTGTGTGTTGCAAACAATTTTAAGTGCATAAAATTTCTTAGGTACAATACAGATTTATTTGATTTTGAATCAGTGTGAGTGAATGGTTATACATTGAGCAGAGTAGATAATTCCATTTTCATTTCTGCAGATTGATATTTAGTTAACAAGAGTTGGATAGATGCTTGGGATTGTTAAATAAGCAATTGTTATTGTTTTGGATTTATGATTATGTTGTTCTCAGTAAGTACATGAACAATAAGGCTTCATCTCTCACCTTCATGCTCCATGTAAGGATGCCTTTAGATCATATTGATTGTCTCATGTATTGAAGAAGGTTTGATTGGAATTGATTAGGATATGATTGGTTTCTTTCTAAGAGTAACTAGAGTGAATTGTTAACTGCCATTTCAATTTCTACAGGAAGCAAGGTCTCAATTCATCTCTTCATTTCATGTGCCTATAATGAACAGACTTATTATCTAAGAAAGAACCATTTCAATTGAGTGTTTGTTTGAGAGTTTTACTATAAGGTTTATATTTTGAGTTTGAAGTTGAGTGAAGCATTTAGATATTCCAAAACAAAGTGTTATGTTATTAATTATTTCCTGATTGAGCTAGATACAAAAGACATAGATAGTTTACATGTTTTCAGCACATATGGTGTAACAATTCTTTTGATTATGAATCTCAGATTGACATATAAATGAGTGCAATATACTAAGCATATATATATACACCAACATTTTGGCGTTGTTTTCGAGGAGTTGTAAACAGTAATAGGTATCATTTTGAGCTTGATTGATTTGATGAGTCTGGATTGGATTTAACGACAACCTGAGGGTGAAGAGAAGACGGTAAGATGAGAGGTAAGAACTTGCACATCCACTTTGGTGGGGTTGCTCCAAAGTCAGGTTGTCCTCTTAACTTTGGTAGTTAAAAGTTTGTGTTTCATTAGTATTAGAGTTTCTTCTTTTTATGAGTAGACATAGGGATAGTAAAGGTAGATTTATTGCCTCTAAAATTTCAGAAAAAAATTAGAAAAACAAACAAGAAGGAAACCCCCCCCCCCACACTAATTCAGATAAGTTTTGTGCAGGAAAAATTCTCAGAGGAGAAAGTTCAAAGGCAGAAATTGAAACAACAGCCAAAGGAACCAAATATGAAGCCACTGTTCATATTGAAAACATAATACAACAAGAAGTAAGGGAAGCACTGGCGACCCCATCAGAAGGAGGAGCTAGAAAAGAGACAGAGGTAGTTATAAAAGAAGTTGCATATGCCATTGGGGAAACACACAAGGTATTGGAACAATTGGATATACCAAAAAACCCACTGGTTGAACCATCACTTAGTGGGGAGACATCATCAGCACCCTACAATGTGCTATTTGGAGATATGGTAGATGAAGAGGGAAATGCAAACAATGAAATAGAGACATTTGGATTCCCAATATTAGACATCGTCAGGGACGTTGCTATGAAGAATATTCCATTGTCCTCATTGCCTCACTTCCATGTTATGTCAATAGAAGATCCTGATTCATTTTTGTTTGAATTTTATATACTATGTAGGAGTTATAATTACACCGATAATGCACAAAAACTAAAACTCTTTCCAACCACTCTAAAAGAATCAACATTAAGGTGGTTTATGATCTTAGGAGAACACACTATCTTATCTTTGGATGGCATGAAGTATACTTTCCTCCATAAATATAAATATTAGTGCAAAACTAGGGATGTTAGGAATGACATATTTAAAATGCAGTAGTCTGAGGAGGAAAGTTTAGAAGATTACCTGGAAAGGTTCCTATACAACTACCAAAAGACAAAAAAAAATTCCTTAGACACAACCACAGTTAGGACCATCTTCCTAAATTGTGTGAGGGATGACTGTATTGAGGTACTAAACCTCATGAGTTCTGGAGATGTGTCTCAAAAATTGTTTGCATACGTTGTAGAGTATTGTAAAAGGTACTCCTGCAGCCAAGCCAAAACAAGAAAAAGTGTAAGAGACCCTATAAATGGAATTACTAAACCCACACCAGGGGGCCAAGGGGTCTTACTAGGATAGAATTGGGGAATCTACTAGAAAAATTCAATATAGACATTCTAAACACCATCATATCCCAACTTGATACCATTAAAATTAAAATAAAACAAGAAGAAGAAAATGCTACTTTGGCAATTTTTTGTCCTTGGTGTAGGAAAAGGCATCTTGAAAAGAAATGTCCTATTAATGTTATTGAGATCTGTGGCCTCTGTACAGAATATTTCCCTACCAATGAGTGTGCTTCTTTACTTGGACAAAAATCCATTTTCAAGGGAGGGGGAGAACCTTAGGAAACATCATATCCCCCCAAGAGGGCATGGAAACAACAAAATCCCAATATGTTTGTAGATCCTACCACACAATATTCACAATAGAAATGGGTACCTCCAATGTCTTAACCTCAATGGTCACCTCAACAACCATAAATCTATCCTTGGCAACAAGGATAGAGGGGGCCTGCATATGGGAATGTTTCCTTTCAACCAGCAACCTTTCCCACATACCCACAATACCCTTCCAATAGCTCTCATTTGCTACTGGGATTTAATCCCCCTGCTCTTCCTCCACCTCCATAGCTGCAGAAACAACTTGCACTTCCTATGAACCCAAATATGCAACAACAAATGCAAGTTTCACCTATCCCAAACCCTCCTTGGCATACCCTTATTCCTGCACAACCCATTCCTAATCCAAATAATAGACCTACACAACCTGTAAAAAATCTTGAAGTACAAACCTTCCCCACTTATGTGATAACTCATGTTTCATTTAATGGAATTGAATTAAGATCAGGGAAGGTTTTGAATAAACCAAGTCCCACCGTAATTATTCAGGAAGAAGAACACATAGACAATCAAGTGGTTCAAGAAGAAGAACAAATGGATAACCAATCATATGAAGAAAGAGACACCGATGTACAACAGTAAATTCCTCCTCACACTTGTCACCCAACAGAAATACCTCAGAAAACTAATCCTCCTCCTTATCTAGAAAGGTTACTTGTGAAGAAATCTGAGGTACCTCTAGGGCATAATCTAGAGACTGAACTTAGAAACATATGTGTAAAGATTTTCCTACTTCAGGCCATCAAGGACATACCTATTTATGATAATATTGTAAGGGATATTTGCATTAAAAATCTAGGAAGGAACCTCCTCTGATATAGGTGGTTGGACAATTATCATAATTTATATCAGAAATTCCATCTAAATATAATGATACAAGAAATCTAGTGGTGACCAAAGAGGATGGAGATTTCAGAATCTCCCTAACTTCTGGGGTAGGGATCTTAACCAATGCCTGGGAGTTTTGTACCTTCCTTTCTTTGTTGCTAGTTGCCACAATCTTAGCATAATTTTTTTCTTTAGTGGGCTGATCAGAAGTGTCAGTATTTCCTTTTTTCCGTTTTGACCTTAAGTTGTATTTACTTGGATTGTCATTTGTATTTTCCCCTTTACTTAATTCATTTAATTGATTGTCCATGAGAGACTCTTCATATGCATATTGGGTCAAATGAGGGGATGAAGAGGTGTCACCAAGACAATCGATTTCAAGATTGTTTTCTTCATAATCTCCTTCTTCATCGATGACAAGGTTGTTTTGGAGAGGGGCTTGAACTTTTTGATCATCCCTATCCCTATTTATTTTCTCTCTTAGGGAAACCTGAGGGGCATTATTTGGTCTTCTGAAATTTCCTCTATAATTAGCATTATGTGGGCTCTTATAGTTTTTCTTTCCTTCGAGTTGCAACCTCTCCATTTCAATAGAAAGTGATTTTACCAATTTTGTAAGTTCATCAACTTGAGGGTGGAGAATAGGGGATTCAGAGGTTGAAGCTTCATCCCTACCTTTCCTTCTATCTCTATCAGATTTTCCCCTAAGTTTTTCAACTGCCAATATGTTAGATTCTACTTCCAAAGCTACGTCTTTCATATGGGCTAGAGAGGTAGATCTTTTTTATCTCAATAGGAGGCAAAACTCAAGGTCAAAAGCACTAGAATAGGTAATTTTGGAAGAGGTCTCTATAGGATTTATTTCAGTGGGAAACTTTTTGTACATTTTATTAAATATTTTTGAGAAGTCTGAAACAAATTCCCCCTCCTTCCTCTTAAGTGACCCAAATTCTGTAATATAATACAGGAAATCCTTTTTATCCCCCCAATTCCTTAAGAAAGGATCATCCAAAGCTTCAATCCCAACAACAAATCCATGAGTTAAATCCCTAAAAAAAAATTTGGCCTCACCATCAAGGCTCTGTACAAATACTCTCATCCATACATCTTCATTCTCAATGTTAAGGTTGTCTACATAACTATAAAAAGCTACAAGATGTTCTTATGTAGTTACGTCTTCCTCCCCTGTGAACTTGGGCATGTACTTGAGGTAGTCTCTAGTTGGGATAGCATTC
This sequence comes from Picea engelmannii, assembly GCA_009831015.1. Lineage (NCBI taxonomy): Eukaryota > Viridiplantae > Streptophyta > Pinopsida > Pinales > Pinaceae > Picea > Picea engelmannii. The sequence continues at coordinate 886,987 of ML777928.1, read as the reverse complement.
AATAGGTTGAGGTAAAACAAGAGGGGTATTCCTAGCAGCCACTATAGAATCCATCCTATTTATAGGAAGCTTATCACCTACCATTGGGTTATAAACTATGGGAGAACAAGGGGGAGATGGAGTTTTGACAGTTACAACTACAGCTTGGAATTTTGGAGAAAGAGGAAGCTTGGATGAATAGGTTTCATCTTTCAGAGGAAGAGGTTGAATCTTTGAGGAAGAGGGTATATGATCCAAAGGAAAAGAGGTTTCATCTTCTTCAGTCACAACAAATTTCATAGGAGGAATAGTAGGAAGGCCTAAAGAAGGAAAATATTCTAAGCACTCTAGTACAAACTAATTTAAAATGCCAGGAGAGCAAGTAGTTTCAAAAATTTCGTCATTCGATTTGGGGATAAAATAAGAGTAATCAATAGGAAAATTTTCAAAATCCAAACTTCTAGAAACTCCAGCAGAAGATGAAAGAGGAGAATTGGATATAGCTACTGGAGTCTTAAAAGTATAATCATGTAAATGACCAGAAGTACCTGGTACAATAGATGAAAATCCTTCTTGTGAAGCCTTTCCTTTCTTGACAATGTTCTCTAGGTCATCTTTAGGTGTTTCCAAAGGTATATTTGGAGTAGACCTCATGTGTCTACCTTTGGGAGCCAAAACTGATACAGTGGAGTCGCCAGGTGAAACATGCAATCTTTTATGTATTGATTTCTAATTCACCTTCAAAATCAATATGCTTTGTCATTCAATCCCAAGAAAATGTCTTCAATTCGTTCCCCGACAATGATGCCAAGAATGTTAGCACTGAGAGTCACCCTCAAATTTCAATAGGATAAGCCCAGTACCCATCAGAAAGGTTTGTGGATAAAAATTATAATTGAAGGTCAAATGGACAAAACTCAGCATAAGAACTTAACACATAAATATGGGATAGCATGCATAAGAAAATGAGGTTTTGATCAATTTCAGTTAGTGGTTTAAGGATAAAGGTGAATAGAAGGAAGACTTAGTGAGGAAGGTGGATAGGTCTGCTATAGGCATCAGGCTTTCAAGCATCCAAGAGAAAAAAAAACTCAAACACAAGAACCTCTTGATCTTAAAGTTTAAAATGTTGAAAAACATTCATTGCAACATTATAATCAAACCTCCATTGTAACACAACCACAACATCTCATATGGATCATCCAATCATGAGCATTTCATAATAAGAAGAAATAAGATGATAAAAGAAAATTGACTTCCATTAATGAAAATGTCTCAATTCTCATACATAACCAGAGAACAACTCTGTTTAAAATATAACTCAGAGAACTCTGCTCAACCATATGATCCTTTCATATTGTTCGTCTGATCTATTTATAATAAAAATAGTACACAATATATAGGAGTGTGAGCTGATCTTCCTATCTTAGGATCAACCACCTGTCTTGTTCCTTCCGTCAGAAGGAAACTTGGGTCAATCTGGGCCTGCAAGAAAAACTGACCTCTGTGGTACTTCGGGCTGATATTTTTTTGTCTTCTTGGCTAGACCCTCCATGATTCCATTTAAGGAGGTAGTTGATTTTCCAACCACCAGTCCTTCTTTCACTAACTGATTTCTCCTTGGGATCAGGAAGATTCTTATTGCTTCAATGAGGAGAGAACAGGGTCATTTTGGCATAACGAACCCTCTCCACAGCTTCCTCATTTTTTCCTCTAGTGATAGACTGATCGTGTTCTGCTTATGCTCTGATTTTCCTTGTGAATTTCCTTCGTTGATTCAGCTTAACGTTGTGTTTTCCTACCATGCACTACTCTTGGATTGGATTTTATATAAGCATGTTATTTTGGAAGTCATCAAGGGTGGTTTGGATCAACACCGCTTCGACCCCTGTAATCCACCACTGACTGCCACGCATCCTTCTTGCCATACTGCGGTTTTGATTGTGGGACCTGCTCAAGAATTTTAACGTTCGAGCACTTTCATTCCCCGCAATGAAGTGTGGTCATTGATCTTATTACAACCGATTATCTAAGTGACCTTGCCCTTTTTTATCTCCCCCGCTAAAATTTATCCTTCGCCAACTCCAAAATCCCTCTAACCATGCTTAGAGATGGAGCCAATTTTAGTGCTCGAGAGCTTTGGATGTTGAGTAGGGATATCTCTCGGAGGAAAACCTCCCTAATCTGACATGGTGGCCTGACGTCATATGATAAAACAACTTTAGATGTCTCACAAAAGGGATGCGCCATGCGTCACTTGAAGATGAGCAGATGAGACGCCCAAATATTCCTAAAATGAGTGCCACGTGTCGGCACCAGATTTATGCCACATATCTCTGATGGATGGTTGCCACACATTTGAACTAATGGACCCCAAGAGTCTTCGACACTTCAGGTTCAATAAATTCTGCATGTAGAGATTTTATAACTCTCGAAGGGACGAATTCACGAAGTGATTAGCATGCGCTTATCACTAATTAATCTGGAATCAAGATGCCTTAAAGTGATACGGGACTTCAGAACTATGGGTTTTAGAGAATTGTGCTTGTTGTGAATGGGAAACTTCTGGAGTGACAGTGTTGTGAATATAACATGGTATCCCAACATCATATGATGTCACTGTTGTTGATGTGTCACAAAAGGAGTGTGCCACGCGTCACTTGAATATGAGCAAATGAGATTCCCAAAGATGCCTAAAATGACTGCCATGTGTCGACACTAGATGTATGACACATATCTCTGACGAATGGGTGCCACGCATCTGAAATGAGGGACCCCAAGAGTCTTTAGCACTTCGGGTTCGGGAAATTTTGCATGTAGAGTTTGTATAACTCCCGAAGGGCCAAACCCGTGAAGTGATTAGTGTGCACTTATCACTAATTAATCTAGGATTAAGTTGTTTTTATCTAAATTCTTTGGGACTTCGGGGTTTCTTCCTGGTCGTTAAGTCTTGTGCGACTTTGAAATTATGAATGTGTGGCAGCCATTAATCTGATCTTTGCATGGGATTTCCACCACTGAAACTTTTAACATGTCCATTTCTTGCATTTCCATCCCGAAATGGACTACTCTGAATGTGACGTTTTGCGCTCATGGTTGTTCCCTGTGAAAACAAAAAAAACTTGGACGACCTGTTGTGATCTTAGTCAATGGAAAATAATATGACCAATAATTCGAACCAAACACAATATGTGCTTATCTTTTAAGAACAACAGGAATGCTTGGTGCAAAGAATCAGTCAAGCAAGACACTAAGGATGATCCAGTCATGAACAAAAAGGGGAACTGACCTTATCAACCAGAAGAGGGACAAAATCTAGGAAGGTATACAGAAAATAGAGAGAGATAGGGCAGGGGTGTAGGATTGGGCTTTAACAACAACTATATGTGACCCACAAACAACTTCATGTGATAACACCTTCAATGAATTGACATGTTTAGATCTGACTAGTCGAAGTGTACTAGGAATTATCCTAGGATGTGGAGTAGGAACTCATCTTTATCCACTAACTGAAAAGAGAGAACACATTTATTGTTATTTTCATTGTTTGACATGAACACATTTATTCACAACATGTGGGTTCATAATTAAAAAAAAACCCTTTATGAATGAATTACGTGATAAGATATTGGTCAACAAGTTGAAGCCCCTGTGATCCTTATGAGTATTTAAGATGTGTATGGTGGTCTCTATAATCATAAAATTTTACTATGTTAGAAATGATGACATTTGATTCAATGTTGTATAGGTGTACTAAATGAACTATGACATTTACATGGTATTTTTAAAATTTGGGTCATTTTGCTTCCATTTATTTGTATAATTATCTCATACTTTTTTTCATTAGCAGTGCACACATAGTAATCAATCAAGAAATTATTTCTTTGCTTGAAACTTCTTGCTCCTTCCCATAGCTAGTTTTCATTGAATTTTAAATTCTTGCATTTCATTTTCCTCTTGCATGGTTTAAAGAGTCGAGTCGAAACGCCATCAATTTCATGACCACTCCTTTGAGTAACAACAGCCTAAAATCAAGCGCTAATTAAAATTTATCAAGCAAATTTTATAGGGCTCTTCAACCCATCTTAGCTCAGGTGTAGAGATTTGGAATAGGATTGTGAGAATAACTTTCCAAAGCTGCTAAACAAACATAAATCTTTGAGTTAGGGAGTGAAATCCAATTTCTATATCACTAACTTTGGGAATCCCTTCTAACACAAGGGTCAAGCACGCGGTCACATTGGGGACAATAGAATAATCAACCCTACTTTGTTGGTCTTGGTGACGACTATCGACTGTCCCCCCTATGCTTTGGTATAGTAGGTGGTACCATAGAGGCCATAATTTTTTCGACTTCCTATCCAAGGTGACATCATAGGGAAGGTGGTGTTGTACCTGAGATTGACATTGGCTAGACTCACTCAGACTCCTTGGAGGGTTTCCCACTACTCGGTGAGGTAACTTGCACCAGGGTGTTGGTTCGTTAAGCAGGTTGTCAAGATAACTTTCCCACCCACCGAAACTCAACCCCTTCTCACATCGATCATGCGATGTTGGATTCCATCACCAACTAGTGCTTCTTTGTGAGAAGGTTTTTTTTCATGCTTGACTCCTAGATTAGTTAGTGTGTGATAGATAATACAAGTGTGAAAGAATAAAACTATGGTAATCATTATGAGCTTACTTTGACACCAACATGATACTAGTAATGAAATATAACCATTGTACTAATTAGTGTTACATCTTGATAGAACAATGCTTATGCATATCCAATTTCATAGACTAAGTTAGTGGAGTGATGTTCGTTCTCTTTTTGTTTTTTCTCTCTTAAATGTAGGGATTAATTCTTCCCACTTGGTTTGGGACATTTGTAACATTGTTTCCTCAAAATCTCTTGTGGTCCTTTAATATTGAACTATGGCCTCTTGTTGAATTTCCTTTAAAACTGAGACTAGTTCCACATCTAAAACCATTTAAGGATTTCTTCTCCACACATATTTCAGGTTAGTACTTTCAACCCTCACCTACAAGGTCATGGTAAGTTCCTCCTCCTTGTATGTATGGGATTCTATAGATCTGCTTTCCCCATTTTGTATCCAAAATCATTATCTTCTCAATTTTATATTTAGTTTATTCCATTTTCCCTTCCATATTTTCTCTCAAATTTAAGTTTTCATTTCCTCAACTTTTAATTGTGTCCAAATGTTGCACCCTTAAAATTTAAGACCTTTCTTCTAGCGAAGAGACTACATGCTCATGTTTATCTAAGGGTATAACTTATCACCTATTAGACTCTACTATAGCCTTCCATTTAATGATTTCTACCTATGTTTTCTTGATATGTTCCAATAAAACCCATGTGCTTATGTCAACAACTGCCATTCCAGTAGGTTCTTGAGTTTCTTTCATACTTGGGATATTTGGTGTAGGGCCCAGTGAAGGAATATATGTTTTTTTGGCTACATGTGTCTTTGTCCTTTCTCTAAGTTTCTTGATCCTACTAATGTACTCACTTGTTTATAAGGATCATGGTTTATATGGGATGATGATCCTCTTATTTCTAGCAATGTGGTAGTAATGTCCTTAATTATGTCCCATGTTTTTTGGAAAATAAGTATCTTTCTCCCATTGTTCTATCCTCTCAATTTTCCTTCTTTTATTTTTAGTACTAGTTCCTTKGGGGTTAAGGACCTTATCAACACTCTTATTTTTCAATTTTTATCTAAATTTTAGGGTCTACATCTATTTATGTGACAATCTGTAAAGTGTTTCATCACTGGTCTTCAGAAATCTATCTTAAGAAAMTTTATGTGATTACCTTGTTAAATCATCACTAATGATTACTTTCACAAGACCAATGTGATAATGCCATTAGMTTCCCTCATTTCACCTTAAAAATAATTTCCCTTAGGGATGATAGMAATGAATGTGGAATAATTAATTGGTTAAAATAGTAGAAATGTTTCCCACCAAAGTGCTAAAAATGAACAACAAATTAACTTCTAATCGATAACAATAGTTAGGCATCTCTAAAACTCATAGTTGTACCTTTTCTTGGKACTATAGTGACATGTACGGAATCCATCCAAACATTTTCAAAAATCACATCTACATCAAGTACGATTCCCTGCCAATCAGAAGCCACAAAGGAGAATGAACGTTACACTTAAAGACATAGTGTTTGGTTGGTATTTACATCCTCTTTGTTTAGGTTGGTTTATGTGTTTTCTTGGTATTTACATCCTCTTTGTCAAGGTATTCCTAAATTTGTATAGTGTTGGGATACAAATTTTGCATACACTTTGAAAGGAATGTGTCCTTATGTATTTCTTTCAATGATAATGCATTGTCAAGAGTGATAATAGACTAGATACTAGTTCCAAATACTTCTTCATGATCCACTTGTCCTACCCATAATGGTATTTTAGTTTCAATAAAATGTTTATCTGGAGGATAGAGAGTGAGTCTCTTTTGGGACAATCCTTAAGAAATTTTCATGTCCCATATTCCATAACCAATGTAAGTATCTATTGTAGCTAACCATGGTCTTCCAATGATGATGGGATTTCCATTAATGAATTGATCATCGGGTTACAACATGACAAATTCTACTAGATATTCCTGGGAGCCTATTGAGATTATCACATATTATAATATTCCTTCAAGGATGACAATAGACAGGCATATAAACCAAAGTATAGTGGGTGTGCATCTTAATAATTCTCTCAAATTTAATTGAGGATTGTCTCCTTATCATTACGTTGATTGTGACCCCTAAATATATGAAGGTATTTTGGATTAAGCACATGTTTATGTATACATCTATTACAAGCATGACTAGATTAGAATAAATAGGGGCCTTACTATGTATATATGGGTCATTGCAATCCAATGCAATAGCCTTCAATTCAAAACATAAATTATTCAAGCCACAAAACCTACCTTTCTCTCTCCATTCACAAATCAATATCAATTATGGAGATGATATTCACAAGATATTAATGAACAACATTTAGATCCATTTCCATAGGATATAGAGTATTTGGGAGTTAAAATATTCCCTCACATCATGAGATCAACAAGCTACCCTACAACATTAATTGTGGGTGGATCTCTTTTCGGCATTCTAGGTCTCTTCATGCATGGTTCCTTGATAATTTTTTTGTTTATGGGCACATATTTGATAGCTTAAAGGATTGGAATTTTGACAGATAGGGCTTTTAGTTATCCTAAGAGTTTAGTTTTAAATTGGTTGTATGTCCTCTTTTGTTCAATCTTCTTTAGATAATGCATTTTTTCTTGGTGCATCTTATTGAAAAGTAAACTAGGTTTCTTATTGGACATCTAGATTCTAAGTCCTTAGGTGGATTTTATTTCACTTTCTAGCTTTCAATATTATCTAGGAGTTTCTTCTACGCTCCCACATTGTATTCACATTGGATGTATCTTTTATTCCCATTGACCTACTTTTGTGGTCATTTGTTGGACAATAATAACATTATATTATCTTATCTACATCTCTAGAAATTGTTAACAACTGACCATGGATGCCTTTTCAATTTCAACAAGTTGTTTGGGATTTAATCACCCTCTTCCATATTCATTAGGAATCCACTAAAGTAGGTTGGTCGACTAAAGGAGAAAAGAGCATTGGTGTCATCAATGAAAGTACTTCCAAGAGAGACCAAGATCACAATAAGTCAACGAAATATGTTACATGAATCATTTCAAATAAATATGGTCTAGTTGTAGTACAAAGCTGGTTTGTTTGAATTCTTGACTCTTATATTAATCAGCGTGTGTTGTTTGTTCTCCTTAGTTGGCATTAGGATTGAGTCTATTTCTAATGGCATCAGTTCCGGGGTCTTCCAACTAGCATCCTGTCCTATTACCACCACTTGTTGGCATGTGTCATTTGACTCCAAACATGCCCCTATAATTCCTATATAGTATACCAATAGTAATAGATAATAATACAAGTGTGAAAGAGTAACACTATGGTAATCATTATGATTTTACTGTGATACCAACATGATACTAGTACCGAACTAGTGTTACAACTTGATTGAATGATTTTTTATGTCATTAATGGTGTTATAGGATGTACAAGAAAACAGGTATTTGTCAGATCTATCTTCATTGAGTGAGGGAAGTTCAGGTAGAATAGAGGAAAGTGATACATCTAGTAGTTCTAACAGGCGGAGATCAACTAGAGGTGAGAAGATCAGAAGAAAATTCCATAGATGCATGGAATTTTTTCTTGTGAAAGGGGGATCATGTTTTTTTTATCATGAGAGCATAGACAACATCGAGGTTCCCTTGAGATACGAACATATAGTGAAACGATGGGTACCCAAGGATATTCTTGAAATAAACATTGATTTTTGTGTAAACAAAAGGATATATCGGATTGCTCCATCGTCATTACATGGTTTGGGGCTATTTTCCATGGATGGCATAAAGGTCTATTGCGACGGATTAACTGAATTGATGGATTACTTTGGACCCTATTATATCTTAAAAAATTGGATATGAATAGTCCAATATACAAAAATTATGCGAAGATATGGCTTGGCTGCAAATTATATACAACTAAAAGACAATGATCAAAATAAAGGAGAAACTATCTATATTAATGGAAGGCCAAAAGCAGCGGGGAATAATGCATGGTTTATAAACAGTACACAAACCTTGACCATGAATAAGTGACCCAATTGCGTATTTGAGGGGCATGAAGGAAACTGTGTATTTGTATGTGTAATAAAATCAATAGTTGCAAGGGAAGAGTTATTGATTGATTACAATTTGAATTGACTAAATATAGATGTTGTTATTATGGGGGTGGTAGGTATACTAATTTACCCAACCTGTAAGCAATGACTCTTATATTTTATGATTTTCATTATGTTCTTTACAGTGTTAATCCATTTGGATAGCTCTGGTCTGTTTACTCAGTGTGGCCTATTTTTGTTATCAAAAATAACATTCCTCCTTAGATGTCAATAAAGAGGGAGGATTTATCATACATTTGAATTTACTTCTCATGATAATGATCATGGTTCTAATTTTACTGTAATGTAGTAGGATGATCATGGTACATCAAAAGCGGCCTCAGAATAGGTAAACGAACAACAATTTTCGAATTGCATTTAATGTGCATTTTATTTCTGTGGTGATCAATTATTTTATTTGTTTACATAACTGAATTACCATTTATTTTGTTGAACATGTAGTCAGTGGGCCACAATGTTGATGATGATTCACTCAGTGAAATGGATTTGTATGAATCCCCTGACCCTAAGGTTTTAATTAAAAAAAATATCAATAAAGAAAACAACTAGCTCACTTGTTAGATATTCTAGATCAAACTCCCGAGGTCGAAGAAAGGATCAAAGAAGTTATGACAAGGCTTAATACATATAAGGTAATAACCATAATTTCTAGTGGTTTTATTTTAATGTCATAATATCAATTATGAAAGCTTGAATTTTAACTTTTACATTATCTAAACGAAAAAATGTTTTATTTCTTATATAGAGATTTTTGGATCTTGTTGACCCCGACATGCATGGTGTCAGTAGTAATGGCACTGCATGGATGCCATAAGGTCCCGACACAGGCCCTCTTAAATATTCCAGGATTCAACTATTCATATCTCCACCTTCCACACCATTAGGTGGGAACCATGACACGCACATCGAGGAAGCGGCCACACAAGTAGGCTCTGGAGGTGGTGACAGAGATGAGGTTGATGATTTGACCAACTATATGGTTGATTTTCCTAAAGAAATATGTTTGACCAACACAGGGACCCTTAAGGGAACATTTATGGTCAACAAGGAAGGGCTTCCATTAAAGCAAGTTAAAGTCCCAGGTAATTTTTAAAATTTTAATGGTTTCATGTTCTCTATGTAGACAGATATAAATCATCTAAATTATTATTTTTAAACTAATAATCATATAATCATTTTGCATTTAGGGAATAACGATTTTTATAGGTCCTTGGAGAATAAGGCATTTCTTGTTTTTGGGCCCACCATATGGGAGGTGGAATTCCTAGAATTCCAACCTCAAAAAAGAATTGATGGATTATCTTGAAATCCTTTTTGGTGTAGACACATTTAATAAGACCTTGGCCACCCTCGCAACTGGACAATATTTAAAATATGTGCAAGAAACATATAGGAAGCACTTGAAACAAAATTATAGGTACGAGCATCCTCTGATGATTCTAGAGAGGGAGTGGAAGGCCCTCATTGAGGAAGCAAAAGAGAAGAAATTGATAGATGAAGGAAAAACGCCCTCTGGTCCCAGAAGGTAAATTACAATTTCAATTTAATACCTTCAATTTTTTTTAGATGTAAATAAAATTGTGGTAGATATTAACACACTTGAAACTTTTGATGATAGGTTGACTGACAGGTCAAAGGCAACAAAATCAAGGCTTTTAAAATGCGTCCAACACAGGCTAGGCCAGGGAAACTACTTGAAGTTGCAGTCATGAATTATAAGTACCTAAATATATTATTTGTATTGTCTTCAAACTTTTAGGTAATTGCAATGAATAACATTAATAATACATACTCTTATGCAATGTAGGGTGATGAGTTTGGTATTGAAACCACGGAGGAAGACCTCCATCTTGGTTACAAGTACGACTATAAAGTTGTAATTGAACACCGAAAAATCTTGGGGAAATTACCAAGAACCACTTTGTAGGATAAGGTAAATAAAATTCAATTCACATTAACCTTTATTATTAATATAATATAGTCATGTTTTATATCATTGATAAATTTAATGTTTTACAACTTTGTTTTAATCAGGGGAGCAACATTGTCAACGAACGCACTAGTATTGGAGAGCAGTGCGTTGATAGCGGTTTGCAACCAGAAGATGGTTCTCCCGTGCAGTCTAATTCCAATGGGGTGCATCCCCACGATGGTGCTACGACAGAGCTAACAAATGACGACAATATGGTTGTATTTTAATCATATACTTGATAATTTTGTAGTTATACATTTTTTAATTCTATTTTTTTTTACTTATACATTTATGATTGTCCTTATAAAGTTTGTGGCCTCAATGACAGAGAATTTTGTACTTGAAGGTCATACAGTTGAAGAGGATCATGCGGGGGAAACCATTCCAACGGTGTCGACTAGTGCACTAGGTAAATAATGACACTGCAAGTGTTTTTTTTAATATTATTGAGTTAGTTCAATGATATTTAAAAATTGGCCATCTAAATTTTATATTTTTTACTTTTGTAGTTGATGGCTCATCACAACGACCTCCATTACCCCATGAGTACCCCGCGACTAGGCATGCTCTGTGTGAGAGGATGCAATAACGATCAGATTTTGAAGAGCACCTAGAGAACGAAGACATAGATATTGATGAAATGCTTAGGAACTATAGAGCTAAGAAGAAGAGGCTAGATAAAAGTACTAAATGATGATGTACATGAATATTTTAATAACTATTTAATATAAAATATGCTTTCTATGAAATACTTTTTTTTACTTGTTGGGTCTCCAAAATGCCATTCTTTTACCAACCTTTTACTTCACTTTTCACCATATTCTTATTTCCCGCAGCCTTACATTAAGACCATTTTCATGATTACATATGAGTTTAGACCTATTATTTTATAAAGCATTCATTTTAGTATTTTGAGTGAATTT
>ML777928.1:834193-844989 GCA_009831015.1 Picea engelmannii | reverse complement strand
AACACATCATTTTACTCCATTAGCACATGGTGATACCCTAACTTCATATCAATGTTACTAATAAATATGGGGCACTTGATTCAATTGAGAAGATCATCAATCTAGAGGATTAGATATCAGTTATTGACTCTGATTTTGTCTAGGGATCTATAATAAGTCATGATGCCCGATTTTTCTTATGATGCCTTTTTTTCATTCATTCATTTTTTTTTAAACACCTATAGTTCATCGGTATTCTGACGTCCATAACGTCGCTCCCATGGCGTCCATTTTGTTGATATATACCATTGTTAGACAACTGAGAGGGGGGGGGGGTTGAATCAGTTGTTACCGTGCTTAAACAATTATGCTTCTTTTAAAACTCTTTGCAGAAACATTGTATGATGATCACAATAATGCAGAGAAATAAACACATTTTCAACATCATTCACATATATGAGAAACACAGAGACATATATTTCCCGAGGAAACCCACAGGGTGAAAACCTCTTTTTCTTTATATGATAAGTAATGGTTACAATCTTTACAGTATCATACGTATGAGCACCAACTCATAATGAGGGTACAACCTCTGTTTTGCAAGCTGCAACTTGCTGAGAGCACCAACTCTCTGTTTTCTCTAGCACCCACTAGAAGGAAGCACCAACTCCCTTGTTTCTCTAGCACCCACTAGAAGGAAGCACCAACTCCCTAGTTTGTCTAGCACCAACTCCTTGTGTTCAAGCACCCACCTGAACCTTTGAGGACACCAGTCCTCCCTAGCTCCTCCCAACCACCCTGAAATATAAATCTTTGCTACTGAATTTATTACAGTGATATGATGTTCGATGATGGCTTACCTAACTTATCACTGTTCTTCTCCATTTCATTGCTCTGTCTGCCTCATTGCCTTTCTGTTCAGATCACTTGCATTGTCTGTTCTTCTGCTTTTTAAGCTCTGTGCGCCATACCCATTCACTGCATAGATCCTCTTCTCTTCAATTCAGCTGTTGTAATCTCCTACTTCTTCACACATGAATCACTTTCACCAGCTACAATCACAGCAAACTCTAATGGCAACAACAACCCGATCTCTTCTCTGTACCGTGTATTTATAGCTTATGTGCACCTTGAGCATGCAGTGTTCACAATGCCTCTGCATGCTGACTCTGCACCATTATCCTCCACCTCTCGAGTGCTCTGTCTGATTATCATCATGACTCTTCAGCTTCTCTGGCCGTTTTCCCACGCGTTCAACATCATTGGATGTTATGTTGAGATTCCTCAGCCCCTCTTGCAGTTGAGACTCTTTGTCTTCTCTGTGACAGTCGAGCTCGTCTTCTCTGTTTCAGTTACAGCCTCAATCCCATCCAGTTGTCAATCGCCTCCACGAGTCGTCTTCATTCCACTGGCAGATTCCATGTGACTCTTCTACTCCTCTGGACATCACATTGAAGTCTCTTCGCATCCTCTGATAGCAACCATCAATGGTTACTAGCAGTTACACTGTGAGGATCAACATTAGCCCTCCGATCGTGCTCATTTTCACCTCCATCGTTGGATTAACTCTGATGGGTTCTTGTGTTATTTACCCGTTTCGTTCACATTTCTTATGATGCTGAGACGAAGTGACTCTTTAGATTCCTCCAATGGAATTCCTCTACAAATGCCCAATCCATAGGTCCTGTTAACCTTCACGGCGTTCTACAGTTAACCATGGTTTTCCCTGACTTGTTATCGGGGTTCGTGGTTTCGGACTTTACGCTGTCGAGAGTCACTGTCCTCTCGAATCCCTGATTTCCGATGAGCTCCTTCTCTATGAGCTAACCCCTACCGGCTATGCCATGGTCCATACGACCACATACCATAAGACCACAGCCTTATATCCTTCTATCAGGGTTTCGATGTTTTCAGTGTCGAGATGCACATGTACTCAGAACCCCCGATTCTTCGATCCCCGATGTGCTTTTTTCCCGAGCTTTAGACCCTTCCGGCTACACAATGGTCCATGTGACCTGCTATCACGTGACCACCACCATACCTCTCGTCGGGGTTTTGGGGTTTACGATGTCAATGTGCATACGCCCCTTTGACCCGCGATATGTCGATCCCCGACTTCCTCCGTACTCCTGACACGCGTCCCACCRAATGGACGATTCAGATTCCGCGTCAGGGTTTCCTCTAGGGATTTCCCYGATCCTTCATCCACRAGAATACCGATTTACTAATTCCCRATACACTGGTCCTCCGACGRCTCCCARCCTTTGACCTGCCACCKGTCCTCCACTGACTCCTAGGTGGCCCACACGCTATATGCCTTATYGGGAAATCGCTTATCGCAATTTCACRATGTCTGATGCAATTGTTCACAGGACTCGTGAAACTCCGATTCTTGATTCTCCGATGAAGCCTCCTGTCGAGCTTCTCTCGGTGGCACTCGATCATTGCCACGCATCCTTCCAAATGGACGGTCCCGATTATGTCAGGATTTCKAGACTTTCAATGTCCCGGTTCTCACGACCTTGAGAACTCTGATCTCCCRATGGCTGATATCCCGATGACAACTCCTCATGTYGGGACTTCTCTTCTTGCTCCCAAGGCTTAACTCCTTCGCAGCTTTTGCAAATCTAATGGTTGTCGGTGACCCTGCACCAAATCTAACGGCTCTCGTTTTGTTGGGAATTTTGGATGGGATCCAACGGTTGTGGATCTCTGTCTTCCTTCTCCTCTGCAAACTCTTGTATCTTGAGATTTGTTGCGTGCGTTTTCCTCAACGCTATTCCTCCTGATATTTCACGTCCGAATCCCCAAGGGATTTTATCCTTCTTATCCTGCCATCTCCACTATTGTACTTTCCATCAATGACAAGCATACGCTACTTGTTAAACATTTGCCAACAACCATTCCCATTGGTCAACCGACGTTACTGATCGTAGATCTTCCGATGTATATATCGTCGCTCCCATGGCATTCATGTCGCAAGCAATATTGCATACATGTTGGAAAACTGATGTTAATCGTCATTGGTATTGTGACGTTTCGAGTGTCACTTCGATGGCGTCCATGTAATAGAGACCGACAAAATGGGGCGTTGGAATTCCGACATATTTGGCATCGTTGTATCGATGTCTATATGGGGTTTAGAAAGTGAAGTCTGAGACGACGCATCTCCGCATCAAACATCACAACAGGGACGATATCTATGGCGTTGAAAAAACGACGTCGTGTGAAACGACATTTGAGGGGGTCCATTGTTTTTCATTCTCTCGACAATATAAAGTGGCAATTGCTACGAACGTGTCGTCAGAATTTGACCCAAATGTACTAGTGCTTGTTTGACCCCAAATTACCAACAAAATCCCTCCATGAAGTTCGTTGCAATGACTAGAGACCTATATGCCCTTAATCAAATGGTTAGAGTTACTTATGTCTACCAGATCAATGATCTATAGTGATTTAGACTCCTTCCCATTGGAATACCAGATTTCCAAGATCGACATCCTCTTCAATGACTCCATTTTGATGGATCATTCCCAAGGATCCAATGGACCTCAGACTCAGAGACCAATGACCTTGACCCCTTCAATTATTCTACTTACAAGGAGGTTATCACCCATCTCTTCAATTGCTTGTTAGGTGATCAGGTGGGACCCACAATGATCATGTGGATAATATTTGCATGCTCCCCCTCACCGATCCATGGTCCTCGTTCACCCTTAGGGTCCTCCTCCATCAGAGTGCATCCATGTTGGTGCCATGAACCACTTCGATGGAACCTCCTCTAATGGATCTGGCAATCCTCTATCACTTCATCTGACAGTTAAAGTTATCTCGGGGTTTACAACTGCACAAAAGTTAAGGTTCCTAAGACTTCCTCCTAGGATCCAATCATACGAGATCCAATGGTTAAGATCTTACATGACACATCCCTATGGATCGATGGTCCTTAGACTCCCTAGTTGTCGGACTCTCTTGGAATCCCTCACTTGGGTCTCCGACCATCCATGCTCAAATAGACTCACAACCTTTACACCCGACATCGACGGTCTTTCTCTTCTCCAACCATATTTCTGATGGATCAATGGTTCTCGTTAACTCAAATCCTTCACCGTCAGATTACCAACACAACCTTTCACATATAAACTTCAATGGTATTTCCATCCAACTAATGGTCAAGATCATCTTGATGAGATGAATCAATGGTTGGCGTTCCTCTCGACTCAAAACATCGGCTTCCCTTCAAAAGAACATTCTGATTAATGTCTTAGTGACTCAAGGTCTCTTTAGGATTACTCTTTAATACCTTACCATACTTCCTTGAGCTCTGGGTTCCACTACCATCACTAGCTAAGGTAATTTAGCTTCAAAACTTAGATGAAGATTTGTATATCCAGTAAACTTTCCATTTCAAAGTAGGGAGTTTTGTTGGACTTAAGGCTCCCTAACTACAAAAATATCCTTCTCAGGAATATCTTCATTCCACTATCAATTTCCCAATGAATATTTTTATATCTTGCAATATTTCAATTCAAAATGATTGCATTTTTCACAAGTAATGCACTATGTGTTATCAGTACTTACTGGGTTAGTCATGTTTACCAAGTCAATAGTGGAAACAATCATACATATCTCATTTTACCCAAGAATTAAATCATTCCTTCATATTTTCACATTTATCATACAAACCATAAAGCAAAATATTTGCATCACTGAAACATAAATCAAACATGTTAAGTTAAAACACTTATCTGTTAAGTGAAATATTGAACCAGAAAAATGACTGAGAGAGGAATCCTTTCCTCCCAAATGTAGGTTGTGGTACAGTATTCCTTTCTACAACATGCCACCCTCATTCCAAGCCATTATATCATAAGGGGATTGATCCAATTGACTACCAATCAGACAAATGGTCCTGGAAGGTTATTCTCCTTCACTCCACTTACAACAATAGAATTTTCCCTCTTCCCACTGAGCTCAGGACCTCCATAGTTTTATCATGCACCTTACTAACTAGATTTCCTCTACACAAGGGAGTCCCTTCTCTACTATATAGTCCCTCAGCAACCTCCCCTTACCAATGTTATTTTCTTTCTAGTAAGCACCAAGTCACAGTCTTCTATTGCCCCAATCTAGACTTGGGCCTTCTCTGTTCCAAGGTGGCCATTGATTCCTTGGGAAACCCTTATATTTTCTTCAAAAATATCTTTCTAGTTTCCTATGTTATTCATATTTGTGCACATGAATACCTATATTCATTTCACCATCTGTTTGTGAGTCTACACTCACTCAAATCACTGTTATTCTTTGAGAGAACCCGTCTTCCACTTCTCAAGTTACTGAAAACCTTCTTGAGTGCATTCTCTCTCTCCATGCTCCTTCATATTCACTCCTAACTCCTTTTTTGTGTTCTCTTGGTTCTCTTTCTCTCATCTATTGATTTTCATGATGTTTTTCCACCTTTGGTATCCTCTTCCTCACATTCCTCAAGATTCTCATGACTATTGTCTGACGCAACCCTCTAGTCAGGGACCTAGAATTGAAGGGGAAATCTAGGGGTGTCCTCTCAATTTCTAAACAACTCTTTTCTTCTCCCAAACACAAAATCTACCATCAGTTATAATTGCTTCAACCATCACACCTACTACCCATAATTGGTCATGTGGCTCTATGCAGATGTAAGTACATTGGTAGAGAATGTAAGAAAAATTGTGGGTGTAGGTTGGAATGTTGATCAAGCTTCCTATTTTCGTCATTGAAAACCTCTTAGTTCCACCTCACCAATCCCACTTGTGATTTCATGGTCATTACTCAAGACATTTTCTTTCTAAGTGAGTTGTCTAATGTTTTCTATTAATCAACAACATAATTACATGCTTCATAACCACATTATATGAAATATTAGCATAACTACAATCATGGGCGAAAAAAGGTGTTACATTCCCATCCCCCTTAAAGAAACATTGTCCTTGATGTTTAAAACACCATATACATACAATTATATAGAAAATAAAAATGGGTATGCCACTCTCATGGCATCTTCCAGTTCCCATGTAGCCTCATCTACTCCAAATTTCTTCCATTGCACCTTGACCTGCACGATGGCTCAGTTCTAGAGCAATGTTTCTCTCTTGTCCGGGATGCATTGAGGTTTAGGATGGAATTCTCCCTTTGATTCCACCTGTATCACATTCCAATCATTAACATGATTAGAATCATGAACACATTTCTTTAATAAAGATACATGGAATATATTATGAGCTCTAATAGTAGGTGGCAGGGCAAATCTATATGATATTGGTCCCACTCTTTCCAGGACTTCAAATGGTCCACAATAGTGGGGTGCCAAATTAGCACAAGTCCCCATCCTTAGGGAACTCCTCTTGGGTTTCACCTTGAGATACACATGATCTCCCACATTGAACTCTTTATTTGTTATCTTGTTGTATACATATCTCATTTTTCTATCATGATCTAGTTTTAAATTATGTCTTATCTTAATCATAGCGTGCTCCATTTCCTTCAGCAATTCTCGTCCAAGTGTGATATTTTCCATTGGATTTCCCCAACTAATTGGAACTCTGCACTTCTTTCCATACAAAACCTCAAATAGGCTCATCTTCAACGATTCCTGGAAACCATTGTTATAGGCAAACTCTACCAAGGGTAGATATTCTTCCCATTGCTTGGGTTGATGCACAACATGAATCCTCAACATGTCCTTTAGCACTTTTTTCACTCTATCAGTTTGGCCATATGTTTGAGGATGGTAGGCCATGCTAAATGCTAACTCTATTCCCAAGCCTGCAAATAAGATTTTCCAAAATCTTGAAGTGAACTTAGAATCTATGTCTGAGATTATAGTCTTGGGTAAACCATGGAATCTGGAAATTTCCTTCATGAAATTGTTAGCCACATCTATAACCTTAAAAGTAGATTTAATGGGAATGAAGTTAGTTGCCTTTATCAACTTATCCACCACTACCATAATTGCATCATGTTTTCTAGCTCTCCTTGGAAAACCAATAATGAAATCCATGGAGATTATCTCCCATTTCCATTATGGAATTGGCAATGGTTATAATAGTCCTGCAGGGTGTTTGTGTTCAACTTTTACCTATTGACACTCCAAACACTTGGAAATATATTCAACAATGTCTTGCTTCTTTCTTGGCCAGTAGTACAATTGTCTCAATGTTGTGATCATCTTCTAATAACAAGGATGACCCACATAGATTCTTCTATGGATTTCATCCATGATCAAATGTTTCAGCTCTGTTGAATTAGGCACATAAAACTTGTCGTTATACAATAGTAGACCATCAATTGTAATATGATACCCTTTGTACTTTTTTCTCTCTTTGTTATTGTTGGAATATATCTCTTACCTTATGGAAAAACTCATATTCTTGCAAGAGGGCTCTAATACTTTTCTTGATGTGAGACTCTCCAACACTTGTTTTTGTTAAGTGTATGGTTTGCAGACTCCAACTGAGTGCATCTTCCGCTCTGTTTTCCCTTCATTTTATTTGTTTGATCTCAAAATCAAACTCACTAATCATTTCCATCCATTTTTCTTGTCTAGATTTCAACCTTGGTTGGTCAAACAAATATTTTAAAACACAATGGCATGTCATCAGGACAAACCTCCCTCTGAGAAAGTAATGTCTCCACATCTTCAACACATGCACAATTGCAGTGACCTCCATATCATGGATGACATACCTTTGCTCATGATTATTTATCTTTCGTGATTCATAAATAATAAATCGTCCTTCTTTCATAATAACTTCATTGATTCCCTCCTTGTAAGCATCAGTACAAACGAAGAGATCCTTTTCAGGATCTGCAATCTTCAAAATAGGAGCATTAGTCAAAAGATTCTTTAGTTTTTGAAAGCTAGCTTCACATTTTGTTGACCACACAGATTTCTTTCCTTTCCTCTGTAATGAAGTAATGGGATGACCAATCTTGGGAAATCCCTTAATGAACCTCCTATAATATCCAGTTAGTCCCATGAAATACCTTACATCAGTCACATTTTGAGGGGTAGGCCAATCCACAATTGTCTTGATCTTTTCAATATCTACTAACACTCCTTTTGTTGAGATGATGTGGCCCAAATATTGGATCTCTTTTTGAAATAAGTCACACTTGTTGAACTTAGTGTACAATTAGTGATATATGAGTTGTTTTAGCACCATAGTGATATGTTCTTCATGTTCTTATCTAGTCATGGAATACACCAAAATATCATCCACAAACACCAAGACAAACTTGTCCAAGTACTTACTAAGAACACAATTCATCAATCACATGAATGTAGTTGGTGCATTGGTAATTCCAAATGACACTAGCACAAACTCATAGTTTCCATATATCATCCTAAAAGTTTTCTTGTGGATGTCTTCATCCTTCATCCTGACTTGATGATATCCTGATCTCAAATAAATCTTAGAGAAACTTGTAGCTTCTCCAAGCTAATCAAAGAGATCATTAATCCTGGGAAATGGATACTTATTCTTTATGGTCATCTTGTTTGACTACTTGTAGTCAATGCAAAAGTGCAATGTACCATCATTTTTCTTCACAAGAAATGTAGGTGCTTCCCATGGGAACACACTTCGCCTAATGTACCCTTTGTACAAAATTTATCTTAGCTGCACTTTTAGCTCCACCAACTTTGATGTGCTCATCATGTAGGGTAATTTTGATGTTGGTATTGCTCCAGGCACAAGGTATATTGAGAAATAAAGACCCTCTTAGGAGGAAATCTAGGCACCTCCTCTAGAAACACATCCTTAAATTCCCATAGCATAGGTTGATTTTCAACCTTCATCCCTTTTCCTTATTTTGAGTTTAGCACTTTTATTGCATACAAGGGGTATCCTTTTCTACTAAATTTCTTCAGTTGTAGTGGTGATATTTGTCTAACTAAAATTGGCTTCTGA
The DNA here is from genome assembly GCA_009831015.1 of Picea engelmannii. NCBI lineage: Eukaryota > Viridiplantae > Streptophyta > Pinopsida > Pinales > Pinaceae > Picea > Picea engelmannii. The sequence goes on along the minus strand of ML777928.1, from coordinate 836,062 downwards.
ATGCCTTGCAAAAATATTGCAATGCCTTATTCATCTTTAGAATCTAAGGTTTTCTCATAATAGTTCAATTTTTCTTTGTGAACTGCTAACCCATCCATGCCTAACAACACATCATATGATCCTAGAGCTAATATATTCAAGGTTTCTTGAGTATGTTGTCCACTCATTTCAAATGGGTAATATTTTATCACCTCTACCACTTTTCTCTTTATTCTTGTGCCTAACTGAACCAACCATGACTTTGCATGTTTCTCTCATTGTAAGGAACATGCTTCAATGACTTGAGGTGATACATAACTAAGGTTAGATCTAGGGTCAATTAAAATAGATATGGATTGCTTGGAAATTATACCTTCCAACTCCACTACAGAAGCTTGGTGGTCTACTTGTTGATTCTCAATAGATGCATATATTCTGGGCACACTTATGGCCACGTCATTGACCGCAGTAGACTCTTGATCATGATAAACTATTTTTTTGTCATTCTACCTATGAGGACAATCTCTTAACAGGTGTGCCTCTCCACAACCCTAAAACTGTAGATTCCCTTTCTTTGGTTCCTCTACTCTTTTTGTTTCCTTCTCTATTGGCATGTTTCCACTCTAAGATGGAAAGTTCTATTGGTGCACATTTCTGATCAATTAACTAAACTGAGCATCCTTATTTGGATTCTTATATGGGGATTCTTAATATTATTTGAAAGCAAATCATGAGATAAAAGAGGAAGTAGGGAAATCTGATTGCATTCACAGTGGCACTTTTTTACATGATAAAATTGTTATCAGTGAGGAAGACCAACAACCTTATCATGCATTTAATGATCGTGTTGATGATTACATGGAAGGTTATCTCAGTTCAGATTTACAGCCTGTGCTCAACTACCAGATTGGAAATAAAGATGATGGTAAATAAACATCATTGTTAAACATGGATTTCTTTCCACCAGGGGTTTCATTTCAACCAACATTGTCTTCTAATTTAGAAGATTGTTATTTCCAGTAGTCTCAGCAAATTTTTCAACCTCTTGGTGGAAATCAACATGTTAAATCACATGAAAACAAGAATGCAGTGGAAGGGGTGAAACATGATTGTTGTTTTGTGCATATTTTAGAGGATCCATTTGCGGTTTTGTTGGAGGTAGTGAACAGTCCAAATGTTTTTAATTTTTTGATATTTGTATTTGTGGATGAATTTTTGAATAAATTATCAGTAAGCAGGATTTGGAACAAGCTTGTGCAAAGTAAACAAATAGTGGATAAAATGCTTTCATGGTTGCATTGGAATTTTGATTTCACTTGATTGACTATTCATTTCAGCAGTTTTAGAGTAGATAGGAGTGTGCGAATAAGCTTGTTGGTCAAGAATTTTTCAGTTTGGATTCCCAATAGTGTGTAGAGTCATATTTTAGTGGTGTATTCAGTGTTCAATATCTAGTTGAGAGCAATGTGTAGAGTTTGGTTTTCAGCAGACACTGGTGACAGGTCCAAGCACGGTACACACACATGTTTTGGGAGTAGCCCAATGGATCAGGGACATGGTATATTGTTCTTTTCTACCTCACAGGGAGGATAACATCCCCAATAGGAGCCTATGTTATCACCTGCTAATTTGTATTAATTTTTCCCAAAGCATCTTATCCTTGTGCTATATTTCCACTCAGATTTTCAAAATTTTCACCAGCTCTGTCAAGCTCCCATCACCTAAATCCTTCACTCAACTGATCATCCAAAATAGTCATGTCCTCCATGAGTCAAAAATTTGGTGAATATCTCAAACCTATACCTAGCCTTAACGCTTATCTAAATCCCTTAGTTTTATCACTTCATTCATTTTTACCCTTATTTTCATATTCTCGTTGAAAATAAAAAA
>ML777928.1:817251-828995 GCA_009831015.1 Picea engelmannii | reverse complement strand
GGTATGGGCCATGATGATGGGTGAACTGGAAAGGGAGCGGGCGGGGTTAGAATTTTTTGCAGAAAAATGATATGGATGAATGTGACAAGGGGGAAGAGATGAGTCTAATGGAATAGGTCTCAAATAATGGTGAAAAATGGGAGCGGGCGGGGTCAGAAATTTTTGCCGAAAAATGATATGGATGAATGTGACAAGGGGAAAGAGATGAGTCTAATGGAATAGGTCTCAAATAATGGTGAAAAATTTTCCAGAATTTTTTTTTTTTTTACAGCTGCGGGGTTATACTTTGGTCTGAAGAATGTTGCAGTGCTGAAATCCCCAAATTCTGAACCAGAGAGTATTTACTTAGCAACGCAAACACAGATGCGCGTCACTAGATCTCACTGGTTTAATTTGTTTATGTTGTTGTTTATGTTCCCCAAGGGTTAGGTATTCAAGGGTTCTACAAACAAGGGTTTGCCCTGTGTTATAGCTCTCTGATATACGTGTAGGGTCCAACAGTAGTAATCGGCCCAATATCTCAGGGCACTAACTAAGGAGGATAGACCGTACCCTTAGACGTACTACCCGACTACCCAGGTACTAGAGAGTATCTTCCCGAGTGTTGTTCTCGGTGACACTATAGCAGTCTGGCAGCCGATAGGTTTATCTAAAGAGGGCTTTAGGAAATCTAGGCTGATCCATAAATAGGTGTTGTCTGATGCGCTACCACTCGAAGGGGTACCAACAGGGGTTACAAGGGTGGCCAACAGATGTACGCTTAAGAACCACTTGTATTTCCTGCGTGTATGAATCCCTCAACCGCGGGTTTATGCACGTAACGACAGATCTCTGTGGCTTAAAGACGTCGGAATACGTCTCTGCCCTGGAAAAAAAAATACCCACAATTTCTGCCAAGGAAAGTGCTCTGATACCACTTGCAAGATACCAGATAGATAAAATATGCAGAACAGAAATGAAATGCTAGAAATGACAGAATGACAGTAAAATATCCAGCATAATCTTCACAATACACATAAATGATATAAGAAATAGCAACTGAAATAGCACTTTGATTCAGATAGCAATGTTCACTGGCCTCTTTGAGGGGGCAACCTCCAATCGAGCAGCGCTCTGTTACAATAATCTCCAAGCTAGGGTTCTCATACCCTCGCCTCTTATTTATACTAAATATGTCTATTAAGAGAAGAATCTAGAGGAAGATCCTTCTAGAAGCGGAAGCTTCTATTAGGTATTCTTACATCCACCTTATTCTATTTTATTGAAAGGCCTTATTAATATTGACCTTTATTACATCCGAATACATTGATCTACCTATGTGCGGGTTAGGACCTTAACAAAGTTTTACAAATTAAAGAAATTAATGTTTATTTCCATGCAAAAGATTTAAATGGGAAGATGCACGTGAACGAAGACTTGGATAATTATTTATCAAAAGATTTACAGAAGTAAAAGAAGAAGATAAAATGTATTTTACCAAAGAAGGTAAACTGGAAAAAAACACACAATAAATGTTTTTCCACAGTGAAACGGTAAATTGGAAAAACATTACACAGTAAATGTTTTTCACAGGGAAATAGTAACAGTAAACGTTTTTCACATGCAAATAGTAACAGTAAATGTTTTTTACAGTGAAATGGTGAATTGGGCCAAACAAGACATGGTTTTAAAGAACCATGTGCATGAATTGAATTATGGAAATTTAATTCTACAGGAAAGAAAATATTTGGGAATTATTTTTATTTCAAATATATATTTCCCAAATGTTTGATGAGAGTATGGATAAATGCAATTATATTTGAAATAATATGAGTGAAATTTCAAAGAGAACATGGTAGAGGAAGGAGCTGGAGCGTCAGAGGAATCTGCAAGGATCATGAAACGTTTTTTTTTTTTTTTTAAACTGTCATTTGTAATCATTGTAGAAGTTGTAACGTTTCATTTCAGTTATTGTAACCGGTTGCACACTGAAGGAACTCGAATTGTATAAGTATTAGAGGTTCTGGGTGTATTAATGATGGGCATAAGTGCAAGGGCACAATTCTGGTTGTTCTGAACTCCATTGTAATTTTCTGGGACTCAATTGAATACATATACAAAAGCTTTTGAAGTCTCTATGAAAAGATTCTAATGGTGGTGATATGAGTTTTGTCTTCCCTCATTGTATGTATTTTCTATTTTACTTAATTCCATTTGCATTTTGTTCTGTTTAAATTGAATAGTCAAAAGCCCAGAATTTATCTCTTGATGCTCTTGGTTGAAAAAATTTAAACTGTGTGTATTTCTTCCTAACTAATTCAAAATTCATTTTATTAATGCTCTGATGCAGTTACTTTTTTTCCCCTTTCCTCTTACACTATGAAAATTTCAATTTACAAATCAGATTTATTTCCTCATTTAGCCTTTATCCTCTAGAGAGTTCTACAGGCTAGTCAATGTTTTCATTCAATTTCAGAATTTTGACTCCATACCCCTAAGTGCCCCTCCCCTTCCTTGCCAACAACTTTATAAAAACCCCCAAAACAAACCAAATCTAGCCACTAATTACCAAATATTTACTTAGTGACACGAGAGAGACCTCTCTGAGTTGAGAAGGCTAGTGCCCAGCTCTAAAGTAGGTTGAAACAATTGCCTTTTGTCGTTTGTCTATTTAGTCGGACAAAATTTACAGAGTGCTAACATTCTGGCGCCATTATCGAGGACAAAATTAAAAAAATTTCCCTGGGAAAGAACGACGTGGTTGAGTTCTAAGGTCTGAGAGTAGCAGACACTTGGGCACATATTGGTTGTATTCCTTCTCTGGCGACTCCACACATCATAAAATCAGTTTGAAGGTGATTCCACTAGTAGAAGAATCCATAAATTTAAATTTTCCATGGCGACTCCACTCTCAATACAGAATCCAACTTCCAAAACATTATTGGCGACTCCACTCAAGCTTCAAATTTAATTTAGAGACTCCATTGTAAAATGAGATCCCTTGACAGAGGTGTGAAAAGACATTATGGAAGAAAACAAGTACTTAAAATTGGATTTTTTCCAAGGCATTTTATTGTTTGTTATAAGTTGCCTCTACTCCCTCCTTGAACATGCCAAACAATTTTTTCTTTACCTGTTGCATTCTAATTATGATCATGAAAATATTGCAATTGTATATCCTCCTCTTAAAATTGTACATGCATATCCTCACTGTATCACTGATTTTGATAAAAAAAATCCATCTGGGCCATGTGATGAAATTAACAAAGTTGATGAGCCTCATGAAACCAGAGTTGATATTTCATCTCTTGCACTTGATCCAACACCCTCCAAGACTTAGCATAGATACAGACCCTTAAATTTACCCCACATCCTTCATGATTTTCCTCCAAAACACTATGAGTACCTACCTATGTTTGATGGGGAACCTAATACCATCTTAGCTAAAAAACACATCTGATGGTTTGAGCATTTTATAGATTTGTTTGATATTGACCATGATGATGTTTGTATGAGGGCCTTCTCTCAATCCTTGAAAGGAGACACCAAAGACTAGTTTAAACATTTTTAGCCAGAGACAATTATCTCATGGGAGGAATTGAAGGATGTATTTTTAAAGTTTTGGGGCAGGAAGAAATCTTTGGATCTACAGCTTATAGAGTTTTATGCCTTAAAAAAATAGATCAATGAAACTATTTCTATATTTAGTAGAAGGTTTTCCAGTATCTATTACAATTTGTCCAAAGAAATTCAACCCACTGAAGTTGTTTCCATGCTCCATTATGAAACTACTCTTCATCCAGATTTGTATTTTATCCTGATGGAAAGAAGGCCTAAGTCCTTACAACAAATGTTTAATGATTCTCAAGACATTCAACACAACATCCAAGCATGTAAACGGATCCAAAATGAGGGGTTGAATGCTCAAGAACATGAAAGTGAATATGAACAGAAAATAGTTGATTGGAATCTTGAGCATAGAATTGACAATATCATAGGTCCTCTTGAAATTTCCAATGCTAATGATTTTTCAAAAAATTATATTCCACTTGTTGAAAGAGGAGGTGTTGATTTAGCTTCCGATCCATCCCATGATAAGCAGGGGGTTGATTGTTTTATGTATTCATTTGTAGACAGTCAAGAAGATGAATTTGCAAATCAATCTGTTGAAGAGAAGGTTGATGTTCCAAGTTTGTTCTTGTTGGATGACATCACATATATTGTTGATTTGCCTATATATGATGAATATGATGATGATTATGAGGCTAACTTCCTCGAACAATGAACTACATGTTCTACATCAGAAAATGTTCATTTTCAGCAATGTAATGAGAGAAATCAGCCTACATATCACAGTTACAAAGAAGAAAGTATTGAATCAACTGAAGGGAATTATTTACCTCTATGTTTTTCTTATTTCAAATTGTTGAAAGAAAATTCTAAGATAATCATTAAAGCAAAGGAATGTGTGTTGATGTAAAATCACATTGATTCACTGAAAAAAGTTGACAAGAAATTGCAACAATCTTCTCATGTGTTTGATGACCCTGTTACTTATTATGTAGAAGGTCTTGTCAATACAAATTTGCAGCCATTGGTTGAATATGAATCTGAAAATGAGTGTGTTTAGCAATCCAAAGAAATTGAAAAATGTGCCTATGACAGCAGTGAAGAAAATGAAGAAGGTTTTGAATCAAGTGAAAGAACCTTGCCATTGTGTTTTTCCTCTTTTAAACTATTGAAACAAAATGTCTATAATGTTTCAAATCAGAAATCCTCTAGGCATAATGTTAAATATGAAGAAAGTAGTGGATTTGCAAATGAAAACTATCTTCCATTATGTTTTTCTTCCTTTGAATTGTTGAAAGAAAATCATGAGATAACAGAGGAAGTAGGGAAGTTTGATTGCATTCACCGTGACACTGTTTTACATCAGAAAATTGTTATCAGTGAGGAAGACCAACAACCTTCTCATGCATTTAATGATCATGTTGTTGATTACATGGAAGGTTATCTCAGTTCAGATTTACAGCCTGTGCTAAACTACCAGCTTGGAAATAAAGATGATGGTAAATAAACATCATTGTTAGACATGGATTTCTTTCCACCAGGGGTTTCATTTTAGCCAACACTGTCTTCTGATTCAGAAGATTGTTATTTCCAGCAGTATCAACAGATTTTTCAGCCTCTTGGTGGAAATCAACATGTTAAATCACATGAAAAAAAGAATGCAGTGGAAGGGGTGAAACATGATTGTTGTTTTGTGCATATTTTAGAGGATCCATTTGCGGTTTTGTTGGAGGCAGTGAACAGTCCAAATGTTTTTAATTTTTTGAGATTTGGATTTATGGATGAATTTTTGAATAAATTATCAGTAAGCAGGATTTGGAACAAGCTTGTGCAAAGTAAACAAACAGTGGATAAAATGCTTGCATGGTTGCATTGGCATTTTGATTTCACTTGATTGAGTATTCATTTCAGCAATTTTAGAGTAGATAGGAGTGTGCGAATAAGATTGTTGGTCAAGCATTTTTCAGTTTGGATTCCCAATAGTGTGTACAGTCATATTTTAGTGGTGTATTCAGTGTTTAGTATCCAGTTGAGAGCAATGTGCAGATTTTGGTTTTCAGCAGACACTGGTGACAAGTTGGAGTAGGGTATACACACATGTTTTGGGAGAAGCCCAATGGATCAGGCACATGGTCTACTATTATTTTCTACCTCACATGGAGGATAGCATCCCCAATAGGAGCCTATGTTATCACCTGCTAATTTGTATTAATTTTTCCCAAAGCGTCTTGACCTTGTTGTATTTTTCCACTCAAATTTTCAAATTTTTCACCAGCTCCATAAAGCTCCCATCACCTAAATCCTTCACTCAACTGATCATCTAAAATAGTCATGTCCTCCATGAGTAAAAAATTTTGCGAATATCCCAAACCTATACCTAGCCTTAACGCTTATCTAAATCCCTTAGTTCCATCACTTCATTCATTTTTACCCTTATTTTCATATTCTCGTTGAAAATAAAAAATATTCATTTTATTAAGTACCCTTATCCTATCCACAAAGTCATGTGTTAAGCCTCATAAGCCCAAAGTCCTTAGAAAATAGAAAAAGGGTTTATTATTATTAATATAAATGTTATTATATTAAAATATTTATATTAATATTTAATCCAATATTTAATTTATGGAATCATGTCAAATCATGGGCACGAATATCAATTTATAATGTGGAAAAGTCAAAGGTTGGATGGAGGGTGCACATACATATTGGGGATTGAAGTAGCGAGGAGGTTAATTATATGAAGGCGAGCTGGGGAAAACTACTGTGGTTTCTTTTGTGGACACGTGTTTTTACGTGGAGCAGTTTGGATTAAACCACTCCATCCCAAGCCTGATGTAATAAATGCACCATTTATCATATGTTTAATGAATTGGGCCAAACAAGACATGGTTTTAAAGAACCACAGGCATGAATTAAATTATGGAAATTTAATTCTATAGGATAGAAAATATTTGGGAATTATTTTTATTTCAAATATATTATTCCCAAATGTTTAAAGAGAATATGGATAAGTGCAATTATATTTGAAAGAGTATGAGTGACATTTCAAAGAGAATGTGGCAGAGGAAGGAGCTGGAGTGTCATAGTAATCTGCAGGGATCATGAAATGTTTTTTATGAAAACTGTCATTTGTAATCATTGTAGAAGTTGTAATGTTTCATTTCATTTATTGTAACCGGTTGCACACTGAAGGAACTCGAATTGTATAAGTATTAGAGGTTCTGAGTGTATTAAAGATGGGCAGAAATGCAAGGGCATAGTTCTGGTTGTTCTGAACTCCATTGTAATTTTCTGGGACTGAATTGAATACATATACAAAATATTTTGAAGTCTCTATGAAAAGATTCTAATGGTGGTGATGTGAGTTTTGTCTTCCCTCATTGTATGTATTTCCTTTTTTACTTAATTCCATTTGCATTTTCTTCTATTTAAATTGGATAGTCAAAAGCCCAGAATTCATCTCTTGATTCTCTCGGCTAAAACAATTTAAACTATGTTTATTTCTTCCTAACCAATTAAGAAGTCATTTTGTTAATGCTCTGATGCAGTTACTTGTTTTTCCCCTTTCCTCTTACACTATGCAAATTTCAATTTACAATGCATATTCATTTCCTCATTTATGCTTTATCCTCTGGAGATTTCTACGGGCCAGTCAATGTTTTCATTCAATTTCAGAATTTTGACTCCATAGCCCTAAGTGTCCCTCCCCTTCCTTGCCAACAACATTATAAAAACCCCCAAAACAAACCAAATCTAGCCACTGATTACCAAATATTTACTTAGTGACATGAGAGAGCCCTCTTTGAGTTGAGTAGGCTAGTGACCAGCTCTAAAGTAGGTTGAAACAGTTACCTCTATCGTTTGTCTATTCAGCCGTAAAAAATTTACAAAGTGCTAACAGAATCCACTCTTATTCTTTCTCTTCCAATCCTTAGAAGGCTCTTTCTTATTCTTAGACCGATCATAAAAACATTTGGCCTTCCTAATGGTATTCTCCAATGTTTTTGGCTCATCAAATTCAATTATGTCATGATAGGCTTGTGGTAACCCACTGATAAAACATTGTATCATTGTTTTTTCATCCTTGAGGTAAGGAACATACCTCAACAACTCCAAAAATATATTATCATAAGCATCCATGGTAAGTTTTCCCAACTTATGTTCATGGAACTCTTTGATCTTCCCATCAAAGTACTTCTTTGATAGGTAAGCCTTCCTAAAATACTTCTTAAATTGCTTCCAGGTTAGCTTTCTCTCTTTCAACCCTTTAATATCCTTGAGGTATTCCCACCATATGGAGGCTCCTCCATTCATATTGAAGATGGTGATCTTTGATTTTGTATTTTTTGAGTAATTATGTATCCAAAAATATTTATTCAACCCCAATAGACAAGTCTCATCTTCTTCTCCCTTCTTGATTTCTCCATCAAAAGTAGGCAACGTAGCCTTTTTAAATTCTTCAGTTAGATATCTATGTGAATGTATCTTTCTCTTATTCTTGGGAACACTCAATCCATTGTCATTGTTGGATGGTTCCTCGGATGTAGTATTCCCACTAGATGACTCTGTGGAAATATTTCCACATGTCTACCTTTATTTCCATCCCAATGCCTCCTTTTGGAAGAACTCCTTCCCACATTGCTATGGGCTAATCCATGCTTTTGGGAATTTGAAGGGGATTTCAAACTCTCTGATGGTTGCAAATCTACATTGCTAGTGGTTGGAACTTGTTGTGGATGATTTTGAATTTCTGACAGACTCTACAATAGCACTACATTCAATTATTCATGCTCAGCATGAGCTCTCATGAGCCTCTCATTATCTGCCTTCAGACTTCTAACAGTGGCTACCAAGTCTTGAGTGGTTTCTCTATCCCCCTGACCATTTGATTCCTCATCTTCAAGGTGTGAGGTGTCTTTCATACTACGTTGCACCATTCACCTCTACTTTCCTTTAGTACATCCTACATGCTGAAACAACAAACCATTGTTAGCCATTACATAAAAAACCATATTAAATATGTATTCTTGGTAAAAATGAAAGGTGTTTTAAAAAAATCAAGCGGTCTCGGTGACCCATTCAAGCCTAGAGTTTTAACTATGCTCAGATACCACTCTGTAACACACCCAACCCCCTAATCTCACTTAGGCTGGTGGGATGTTCGATTTTCTTCTCTTTCCTCAGGGTAAGTATTCGGTTTTACTCTCCCTGGTTTTGGTTCATCACTATTTAAGTGAGGACTTCTCTTATCACAAGATTTACAGTGTTAAATCTTACTTTTTCGACCCCAAATTACGAACGAAATCCCTCCACAAAGTTCGTTGCAATGAATTAGGATCTATATGCCCTGAATCATATGGTTAGAGTTACTTCTCACCACCATATCAATGTTCTATAGTGATTTAGACTCCTTCCCATTAGAATACCAGATCACCAAGATCAACATCCTCTCCAATGGCTCTATTCAAATGGATCATTACCAAAGATCCAATGACCCTCGGACTTAGATACCAACAACCTCGATCCCCTCAGTTATTCTACTTACACGGTGGTTATCACCTGTCTCTTCAAATTCTCGTTAGGTGATCAGGTGGGACCAACAACAATCCTATGGCTAAGATTTCTCCCCGTCACAAATCCATGGTCCTCGTTCGCTCTTGGAGTCCTCCTCCATTGGAGTGCATCCACTTCGGTGACATGAACTAGTCAGATTGGCCCACTCTGACGAATCTAATGATCCTCTTTCACTTTGTATGACGTTCATGGTTCTCTCTAGGTTTACAATTGCACGACAATTAAGGTTCCTAAACCTTCCTCCTTGGATCTGATCATATGAAATCCAAATATTGAGGTCTTATAAGACACAACTCGAGGGATCGATAGTCCTCAAACTCCCTATTCATCGGACTCTCTTGGAAGCCCTCACTTGGGTCTTTGATCGTCCATGCTTTGATAGACTCGCAACCTTTACACTCGACATCAATGGTCTTGCTCTTCTCCAATCATATTTTTGATGGATCAACGGTTCTCATTAACTTGGAGCCTCCCCCATCAAATTCCAAACACAACCTTGCACATAGACACTCTAATGGTCTCCCCATCCGACCAATGGTCTAGATCATCTCGATGAGAAAAATCAATGTCTATCATTCATCCTGACTCAAAACATTGGTTTCCCTTCAGAAGTGTAGTATGATTAAGGACTTAGCCACTCAGGGTCTCTTCAGGATTACTCTCTAAGACCTTATCAGATATCCTTGAGACATAGATTCCACTACCATCACTCGCTATGGTAATTTTGATTCAAAACTTAGATGAATATTTTCATATCCTGCAAACTTTCCATTTTAAAGTAGGGAGTTTTGTTGGACTTAAGGCTCCCTAAATACACAGCTATCCTTCTCAGGAATTTGGGCATTCCACTGTCGATTTCTCGGTGAATATTTTTATATCTTACAAGATTTCCATTCAAAATTCTTACGGTTTTCAAAGGGAATGCACTTTGTGTTATCACTACTTATTGGGCTATTCAGATTTGCAGGGTCATTAGTGGAAACAATCATACATATCCCATTTTACTCAAGAATTCAACCATTCCTTCATATTTTCACATTTATCATACAAACCATAAAGCAACATATTTGCATCGTTGAAACATAAATCAAACATGTTAAGCTAAAAACAATTATATGTTTAGTGAAATATTGAACCATCCAACCATCTAAGAGAGGAAGCCTTTACTCCCAACCGTAGGTTGTGTTTTAATATTCCTTTCTAGAACATGCCACCCACGTGCCAAGCCATGATACCACAAGTGGATTGATCTAGTTGACTTCCAAATCAGAAAAATGGTTCAAGAAGGTTACTCTCCTTCATTCCATTGGAAACAACATGAGTTTCCCTCTTCCCACTGAGCTCATGACCTCGGGTTTATCATGCACCTTCCCAAATTGATTTCCTATGCACAAGGGATTCCCTTCTCTGTTATACAGTCCGTTAGTTCCCTCCCCTTACCAGTGTCGATTTCTTTCCAATAAACACCAAGCCACAGTCCTTTATTTCTCTAGTATGGACCTAGGTCTTCTCTATTCCAAGGTGGCCATTAATTCCTTTGGAAAGCTTTCAATTTTCCTCAAAAACAACTTTCAAGTTTCCTCTATTATCTGGATTTGTTCATGTCAATACCTCTATTCACTGCACCATATGTTTGTGAGTCTGCACTCACTCAACTCACTATGATTCTATGGGAGAACCCGTATTCCACTTCTCAGGTTTGTTATAGACTTAATTTCCACCTTATAGGCTAGAGAGGAAGCCATCAGAAGGTAGAATCCATAATACATATTTCACCCAAGTTTTGACCCTTTTTGGATCATTTTTGGAGGCCCTCACATGATACCTAGTTTACAACAAGTGAGACCCTCGTTGGACACTAGTGTATCAACAAGTGAGGCATTGTTATACTTCTATAAATCGAGGAGTTATGAGGTGATATGAGAGGGATGAGTTGGATCTTCATGTCAAGGGCCTAGGAACTCATATTATTTGAGTCTCTAGTGGCATATAGAAGATCTAGAAGCCTCTCCCAAGCTTCCTCCAAGAACTATGTAACAAGGGAAATCCTTGGGAAAGAGGAGGAAGAATTGAAGAGAATTGTTATGTTGTCCAACTGTAGAGGTATCCATGATCACAACCAAGTTTTAGTGAGCCTATCCTGACCAAGGAGCTGCAAGAAGAGGCAAGGAGAAAGGAGGCTAAAGTAGGATGTATCTTCATCAAGTTGAGGTATGGATCCACGTGTATTATATATGATTTATTAATAGATCATTTGGTTTTCCCATCATATCATTTGTGTTCATTGAATGAATGATAGATCTTATTTATTCCTTTATAGATCTTATTATAATTAGATATTATTTAGGATTCTAATCCTTAGTATAGAAGAAGAGAAGGTTTGGTTTTTCTTTTGTATATAGGAAGCCGGTTGTGGAGCTTGGTGTTGGAGTTACTTCACACAAACCTAGGATTTATTTTTCCTAAGGTTTTTCCTTTTTTATTAGTCATAATTAGTCATTATCCAGTCTCCTATATTTTAGGGGAGAATATTCCACCTTGAGAATATTCTCTTTCAGTTGACACTTCAGTTTGACTAGTTGAGTTGAGTTTAGATGTTGCATTGGTTTTGTCACCATGCA
>ML777928.1:798327-811640 GCA_009831015.1 Picea engelmannii | reverse complement strand
TTAACCCACTTTCCTTATTTTAGGGCTAACCCACTTCTAACCACTTGTCCACTTAGTAATTTCTCCATTAACTTTATTATTTAAATAATTTCTTTTGTATCCACTTTGACTTATAGTACACTCATCACTTCACTTTATTATTTGAATTACCTTCTAACCATCTTAACCCACTTTCCTTATTTTAGGGCTAACCCACTTCTAACCACTTGTCCACTTAGTAATTTCTCTATTAACTTTATTATTTAAAAAAATTCTTTTGTATCCACTTTGACTTATAGTACACTCATCATTTCACTTTATTATTTAAATAATTTATTTTCAACCACTTTGACTACTTTGACCTTTTGGGGCTTCTAGATGACTCATGAGGGTTCTCCAACTTCACATGGCCATAACTCTCTAATCGTGAGAACTTATGTGACATTCCACATACTATCGGAAATGGCATGATATGTACTATCCATATAGAATATTATTACCTGCAAATTTATCAAAACTCATACCATTATCCATCAAACAAACTTGTGTCCATTACCTAAACCATTGTGCTATTGGAATTCGCTACCGGACTTTCTTCAAGGGTTGACATCAATGAAAACCAACCCAATTAATCAACAATATCCCTCATTGGCATTGATGGCAACACTCTAATGCAATTCTAAAGTCATTTCACTCATTCTCCCCATGTGACCATCGCTCCCCCTAGAACCATGCCTTTGTGCTCTGCATCTGATAAATCTCTCCCCCTTTGGCATCAATGGAAAAGGTATCTTTCCATCCAAGGCTTCTCCCCCTAACTGAATTGTCCTTAGGTATACTCCCCCTGACTGAACTCTTCTTAAAATTGATATCCCCACGTGAATTTTCCTCTCTATGGTGCTTCCTCATGTAAATCTAAGACATATAAGATAAGCATTCAAAAACATTCATTTTGGAGTATAAATTACTATGAGTCTCTGGCGAAGATACTCAAAGGCTTCCCATGGAAGCAGTTTTGTAAATATGTCTGCCACTTGTTCTTTTCTGCCCACATACTCAACTCTGATTTTATTCTCTGCAACATGTTCCCGTAGAAAGTGATACTTGATTGGAATGTGCTTCTTCTTGGAGTGCATCATCAGGTTCTTTGATATATTGATGGTGCGTGTATTATCACAATAGATTGGAATGGGCTCATCATACTCAACCTGTATATCTATCATAGTTTGTTTCATCCATAGAACCTGTGTACAACATGTTGTTGCTACAATATACTCTAGTTCGGATATAGATAAGGATATTGATGATTGTTTCTTGCTTGGCCATGATAGTAAACACTCACCCAAGTAGAACGTTGCTCCATTGGTGCTTCGTCGGTCATCAATGCAACCTGCCCAATCTGCATCTGTGTAGGAAATAAGTGATAGATCCTTTCCTTTTGGATACCATAATCCAAACTCTTTTGTTCCTTTGAGATATTTGAAAATCCTCTTCACTACTAATACATATGATTCCTTTGGTGTTGCCTGAAATCGTGCCTCATGTCCAACTATATGCATTACATCTGGTCTGGAAGTTGTCACATATAGTAAGCTACCAATCATTGACTTGTATTTCCTCTGGTTTGTAGACTTTTAATATCATCTTTTCTCAACTTGAAAATGGTTTGCATAGGAGTGATAACTAGTTTGTAATCTTCCATTCTAAACCTCTTTAGCATTTCTTTGATATACTTAGTTTGAGAAATAAAAATTACTTTGTTTCTTTGACGTATCTGAAGACCCAGAATGAAGGATATTTCTCCAAGTAATGACATTTCAAATTCATTATGCATATCCTTTGCAAATTTATGTCTTAACCTGTTATCAGTACTTCCAAAAATAATATCATCAACATAAACTTCAATTAATAAAATATTATCTTGAGTTACCTTGATGTAGAGGTTGTTGTCTGCACTTCCTTTTTTGAAACCTACCTGTTGTAGATATTTATCCAGTCTAGAGTACCATGCTCTAGGATCCTGTTTTAGACCATATAGGGCCTTCTTCAATTTACACACATAATTTGTGTTCTCTGACAACCGAAATCCTTTTGGTTGTTCGATGTAGACTTCTTCTTCAAGTTCCCCATTCAAAAAAGTTGATTTCACGTCCATTTGATACACTTTAATATTATTGGAGCATGCATAAGCTAAAAGCAATCAGATTGCTTCCATTCTGGGAACTGGGGAAAATGTCTCTTCAAAATCGATTCCTTCAACCTGTGTGTATCCTTTACATACCAATATGGCTTTGTTCCTTGTAACTTGTTCATCTTCATTGAATTTATTTCTGAATACCCACTTTGTGCCAATCACATTCTTATTCTTTAGTTTTGGAACCAATTCCCAAGTGTCATTCTTCTCTATTTGATCCAATTCTTCATCCATGACCTTATTCCAAAATTCATCCTTGCTGGCCTTTTCAAAATTGTTTGTTTCAATCATAGATGAGAGTGCTAGGTGCATCTGTTCTGGTAAACAGATTCTTATTCTAGTCTCAAATCATGCATCTTTGTTTCCGATAATCTGATCTAAAGGATGATTCTTCTGTACTCGTTTTCTAGGTGTCTTTTAAGGCACTTGTTGAACTCACTCTTCTACTTATGTCTTATCCTCTTCATCTCCCCCTTCTACTTCTACTTCATCTTCTGCTTCTTCTTCATAAAGTTGTTCCATTGATTCATTTTTTTCTTTCTTTAATTCTCGTCAACCTGTTTCATCAATTGTTACAGTGATGCTTTCCACAAATTTGTTCAACCTCATATTGTAACACTTGTATGTTTTTCTTGTATTTGAGTAACCAACAAGTACTCATTTGTCCACACGAGAGTCAAACTTTCCCATTATGTCATCTTCTCTTTTGATGTAGCATTTGCTTCCAAATACTCAAATGTGCTTCACATTTGTTGGTATTCCTTTCCATAGCACGTAGGGAGTTTTGTCAATGTTGTTTCTGAGCATTACTTTGTTTTGAATGTGAATTGATGTATGCACTACATGTGTCCAAAAAAAATTTGCCCATTTGGAATCCATTAGCATTGTTCAAGCCATTTCTTGTATTGTCATGTTATTTCTTTCAACAACTCCATTTTGTTGAGGTGTCCTAACAATGAAGAATTGTTTTTTTATTCCATGTTTGTTGCAGTAGTCCATAAATTCCTTTGAAGTGAACTCTTCTCCATTATCAGATATCAAACATTTGATTTTTTAATCCATTTCATTTTCAACCATTTCCTTGTAGACCTTGAAGTTTTCAAAAGCTTCTGACTTATTCTTGGGAAAGCAAATTGCAGTCATTCTTGTATAATCGTCAACTAATAACATAAAGTATTTCTCACCTTTTAAACCCTTTGTTGTAGTTGGTCCAACTAGATCAGTATGCACAATTTCTAGTGGTCTTTTCGTGGAGAATTCCTTTGATTTGAACTTGGTCTTCGTTTGCTTTCCTTGTTGACAATGTTTGCATAAAGTGTTGGTTGGTTTTGTGATCTGGGGCATTTCTCTAGCGTCTTCCTTTCTGTTGACTTTGACAAGGTTTTCAAAGTGTATGTCACCCATTCTTCTATTCCATAGCCAACCTTCATCTTCCTTTCCTAGACAACACTTTTCATTTCCAATTTCACTTAGTACATATATGTTGCTTGAAGTTCTTGCAGTTGTTGCAATCAATTTTCCTGAGCCTTCTTTTCTTATCTCTCACTTCTGTGAATCGAAAGTAATTTTATGACCTTGGTCACACATTTGACTTACACTTAGAATATTATGTTTCATATCTTCTACTAGTAGAACATTTTTTGCCTTGGTATACTTTTTTCCAATTCTGACTATGCATTTTCCAATGATTTTAGTTGAATCATCATTTTTGAAGGAGACTGCTCCATCTATTTCCTTTCTTAATGTAAGAAACATGTCTTTATCGCCTGTCATGTGTTTTGAATAGCCATTGTCAACATACCAACCATGTTTCTTCTTCTTATCTTGTAGAGCGAGTGTGCATTCTTCATTGCTATATTGATTTTGCTTTCTTATCCATGTCCTCTTATGAGGTTCTTGTATGTGATTGTTGTTGTTTTGTTGTGGTTCTCTAGGAGGGACTATCATTCTGCAATCTTTTCCCATGTATCCAAATTTGTTACACTTGTAGCATTCCACCTCAGTGCTCAATGATTCAAACCTAGTGTAACTTCTTCTCTGTGTTTCACTAGGCCTTCTTGGATAACCCTTTTCTGTATGACTTTCAAAGTTGTTTATGTTATTGTTGTTAGCTCTACAATTCACAACTTTATGTCTAAAATTAGTGCATGCATAACATAAACCAAAAAATATAGTTTGATACCTGGGAGTTGAAGATCTTCTGAAAGGAGTTACTCTTATGGATCCTTCTTTTTCCTGACGCCTATCTATTTTTGTCGGTCATTGATTCTAAAATCTGAATCTTCTCGGTGGAGGAGTATCCCTATAATCTTCCTTGTAGGTATTCATATCCCCTTTGATTGTTTCTGCATAGATTTTTGGATATTTTTCTTGTTCTGTTGTTTTGGAGCTTGATCCCTTTTCTGTCTGATTGTATCCAAGTTCAGACTTGTCATGATAAGGCTTTTGACTCCAAAAATTTAGAGTTGTTCTGCATATTTTTCTTTTGAAGATCCTTTATTAATGTGACAATCTCTGCTTCCAAATTTCCAATGATCATGTCTCTTTCGTCTAGTTGTTCTTTGAGTGATTCTTCAATTATTTTATCTTCTTCTATTTGAACCTTCAAATTTGTGATCATTTGTTCTAGTTCTTGAGTGTCTTCTTTCTTGTCTAGTTCTACTTGTAGCTTCCTGTTTTTCTTCTTTTCTCTTTTTATAACTTCTATGGCACACAACAATTCTTCTCGGTACTCAACTTCTGCCTCTTTATATTCTTCTTCGATGTCTTCTTTATCAGAGTCTTATACTGCCATGAATAGAACTCTTTCCATCTCACTGTCACTAACTTCATCTTCATCTGATGAGGAGATGTCTTCTTTGGTGCATATGCTTTTCTTGAAATCTTTCTTTGTGTTTCTTTTTCCTTTATATGTTTGTTCGATATTTGAGTAATCTTCATCATTCCTCTTATTTTTCTTATGAGGACATTTGTTAGAAAAATAACCAACACCATCACAATTAAAACAAATCAATGGAAACTTACCTTTATATCTATCGTTGGTTCCCTTGTTCAATCTTCTAACAAAGTTGGTCATTTCTTCATCATCTTCTGAGATGTCACTGTTGTTGCTATGTTTTTTTTCTTTTTTCTTTCCCTTTTCCTTTGGCCTTTTGGATGCTTTGAAAGTTGCTTCTTTTATATCTGGACTTTCGTGTTCAGTTCTCATTTCATATGCTATGAATATTCCATGTAGTTCGTCCATGCTTATTGAGTCTAGATCTTCTCTTTCTTCTAGTGCTGATATCTTAGGATCAAATCTCATAGGAAGAGATCTTAGTACCTTTTGAACAATTACAGATTCTTGGATTTCTTCTCCCAATCCTATGATTACATTTATTGTTTCATCGACTCGTAAGAAGTAAGCTGCAATATTCTCATCTTCCTTCATCTTTAGTTGTTCGAACTGACCTCTGTAAGTTTGAATCTTTATTGCTTTGACTTTTGAATCTCCTTCACAAATATTTTGAAGCTTGTCCCAAATCTCTTTAGCGGATTTACAATGTATAAATTTGGTGTATATTGATTCACAAATACCATTCAGAAGTGCATTTGTGGCTTTGGAATTATTTTTCCCGAGATTTATTGCTCTTTCATTTTTCGGTGGACCTATTGGTTCTTTGTATCCATCTACAACTAATTATCAAATTTCAAATCCATGTGCCTATATATATGTTTTCATCCTTCTACTCCAAAATGCATACTTTTGTCCATCAAACTATGGTATTCAATTTTTATACATGTTGTTGCTCTCCATGATATACCTTTCAGTGGTTAAACTGATTTTTGAAGGAACCTTCTCTGATACCAATTGTTGGATTACTGAGAGGGGGGTGAATCAATAATAGAGCAATGTAATCCATAAAATCCAAGTGGTATATCAATGTATCATTATCATCCAATAGTTTCATAGTAAATAAACAATGAACAAATGATCAATCATACACATACGCAGTACACCAATGTTTTTATGTGGAAACCTAAAGCAGGAGAAAACCACAAAATGATTTTTCTTATATGTATTTAAGAATTACATTCATTGGAATCACCAACTTCCTTTGTTTTCCAGCTGCAACTGGAAGGAGGCTCCAACCCCGTAGTTTCTCAGGATACAACCTAAGGAAAGCTTCAACTCCCCAATTCTCCGGCTACAACCAAAAGGAGGCTATGTTCTTCGGCTACAACCGGAAGGTGGCTACAGCCACTTGTCCTTGCCCCGTCCAATCACCTTGATGTAGAAGTAGAATGATGGAACCATTTTCACACTATCACTATGAGATATACCATTGTAACAACCTGTACCACTGACCTGCAGCCAACCAACCTGTAACAACCTGTACCAAACAACCTGTAATCAACCTGTATCATAAACAAGTACACCAACCTGTACCTCAATCTGTACCATCAATGAGTGTGTCAACCATGCACCTAATATGTACCAATCATGCATCAAATACACATAAAATATGACTCATCAAGATGTACCAACATCATCGACTATACACCTCATGTATGTGCCAACTCATCAACTACTTGTCTCAACCATGTACCCAACATGTACCTCAACCAAAATCCCTCATCAATTTCATCATCCAAATCTAATTTGTAACTCTGTAATAGACCTAGTGTATATGATCACATACCTGCAAAGCTTCCTTAACTTTAACAACAAGAGACTAGAATTTTCATCAAACTTTACTTTAGTCTCACATGACTAATTTTGGATTAGTCAACAAACCTAACTGTAATATACCAGATATAAAAAGTATGCAGAACATAAATAAAATGTTAGAAATGGTAGAATAACACCAATATAACCAGAACAATCACCACAATAGCACTGAAATGATATAAGAATAACAATAGAAATAGCACTTTGATTCTGAAAGCAATGTTCACGGGCCTATTCAAGGGGGAAACCTCCAGTTGAGAGGAGCTCTATTACAATAATATCCAAGCTAGGGTTCTCATACCCTCAACTCCTATTTATACTAAATATGTCTATCAAAAGAAGCATCTAGAGGAAGATCCTTCTACAAGCGGAAGATTATGTTAGGTCTTCTTACATTCGGCTTATTCTCCTTTATTGAAATTCCTTATTAATATTGACCTTTATTACATATGAATATATTGTTCTACCTATGTGCAGGTTAGGACCCTAACATGTCCGCCCCCTTAAAAACATCCTTGTCCTCAATGCTTGAGATGTGGAAATTACTGCAGAATGGTAGTTGGTTCCCAAGTGGTATATGTTGGAGTTGTATCTTTCCACTGGACTAACACTTCCTTGATGGTTCTCTGATGCAGGCGACGATCGCGCTAGTCCAAAACTGCTTGTGGTTGTAGCCAAATGGATCCTTCTCCGGCTAACTCGGGAAGGTTGGTTTGAATTTCGCACTTAGTTCCAATCACCTTCTTTAAGCATGAAACATGAAAAATAGGATGTAGCTTAGAACGACTGGGCAAAGCTAAGTGATAGGCCACCTGTCCCACATGCTTGAGAACTGTATAAGGACCATAAAATTTGGGCGCTATATTCTGACAATGCTCGGCCTTGAGGGAATTTTGCTTGTAAGGTTGCAGTCGAAGAAACACCTAATCCCCTTCTGCAAATTGACGTTCAGAGCGACCTTGATCTGCTTGTTGCTTCATGCGATTCTGTGCCATGACCAAATTATCTTTGAGGGTACGAAGAATATCCTCTCGAACTGTTAGCATTTGGTCAACCTCCTAGACCTTTGAGACACCAAGTAAGTATGAGAGAATTGAAGGTGGATTTTTTCCATATACCGCTTCAAAAGGAGTCATGTGTGTAGTTGTGTGGTATGAAGTGTTGTACCACCATTCAGCTAGGGGTAACCATTGAGCCCACTGATTTTTCTTTTTCGAGGAAAAATACCTCAAATATGTTTCCAAACACTTATTGACAACTTTCGTTTGACCATCAGTTTGGGGATGATAAGTTGTGATGAGATGCAATTGGGTGCTTTGTAGCTTGAACAGTTCTTACCAAAAATTGCTGGTGAAAGTTGGGTTGCGATCAGAAACAATAGAATGTGGCATGCCATGAAGCTTGAAGACCTGATCCATGAAAATTTGAGCCACTGTGGATGTTGTAAATGGGTTTTGAAGAGCACAAAAATGATCATACTTGGAAAGGAAATCAAAAACCACGATGATGACTGATTTATTTCCTGATTTGGGTAATCCTGTAATAAAATCCATAGAGATATCCCTTCGAATAGCAGGTGGAATCGGAAGCGGTTGTAGTGTGCCCAGAGATTTGACTATTTCTCCCTTGTTGTGTTGACACACATCACATTTAGCTACAAAATTATGAATGTCTTGTTTCATGCCATCCCAGAAAAAAGAGCGTTTGACCCTGTCATAGGTTTTGGTAAACCCGGAGTGCCCAACTGTGGGTGTAGCATGAAGCTCAGAAAGCACCGTGGATTTAAGTTTGGATTGTTTTCTTAAATACAAACGACCTTTGTATCTAAGCTCATCATGGAGCCAAGAGTATCCTAGGAAAATGGAGCATCGGACTGCAATTGTTGGATTAGCTGTGAATTTTTGGGATCATGTAGCCATTCCTGGCGGACGGCTTGGAGCCAATTTGGTACAATGAAGGAAAGAGAAAAAAATGATCTGTCATCTTCATACTTTCAGGAAAGTGCATCTGCAACCACATTGTCTTTGCCTTTTCTGTAAATGATCTCATAATCATATCCAAAGAGCTTGGTCACCCATTTTTGTTGCTCCGGGGAGGAAATGCGTTTTTCTAGAAAATACTTGAGGCTTTGATGGTTTGTATTAATTTGGAAGCATTGCCCCAATAGATAAGGGCACCACAGATCAACATCATGCAGAATAGTCAGCATTTCCTTTTCATAGATTGATTTGCCCAGATTTCTTTCAGGCAGTTGCTTGTTGGTAAAGGCCAAAGGTCGACCCTCTTGCATAAGGACAACACCAATTCCTTTCCCTGAAGCATCACATTCCAAGACAAAGGTATTTGTGAAATCAAAAAGGTCTGGGACTGGAGTGGTGCACATGGCCATATTCAAGGTCTTGAGCTGCGGCTGGAGTCCAAGTGAAAGAGTTCTTTTTTTAGAGTGCAATGAGAGGTGTTGCAATCTTTCCATAATTCTTAACAAACTTGCGATAATAACTTATTAAGCCCAGAAATCCACACAAGATTTTGAGAGTATTTGGGTGAGGCTAGTATTTCATAGCTTCAATCTTTTTAGGATCCACCTTGACACCATCCTTGCCAACCAGATGACCCAAGTACTCGACTTCTGAGGTGCCCAAAGCACATTTAGATTGTTTCAGAAAAATTTGGTGCTGAGAGAGTAGATGGAGAACTTGATCCACATGGGCAAGATGGTATGTCCAGTTTTTTCTATAGATGAGGATAGCATCAAAGAAAACTAAGACAAAATGACAAAGAAAAGGATGGAAGGCATGATTCATGAGGCTTTGGAAGGTGGAGGGGGCATTACACAAGCCAAAGGGCATGACCAAAAACTCATGGTGGCCCTCATGAGTTCTAAAGGCACTCTTGGGAATGTCTACCTCTTTCATACGTATCTGGTGGTAGCCATAACAAAGATCGAGTTTAGTAAAGAAATGGGCGCCACTCAATTCATCCAAGAGGTCA
Source organism: Picea engelmannii (assembly GCA_009831015.1). Classification (NCBI taxonomy): domain Eukaryota; kingdom Viridiplantae; phylum Streptophyta; class Pinopsida; order Pinales; family Pinaceae; genus Picea; species Picea engelmannii. Next base: position 801,765 of record ML777928.1, on the reverse strand, counting down.
TCAATGACAAGGATGGGAAATTTGTCTTTAATGGTAAGTTTGTTGAGGACACGGAAGTCGGGACACATTTTCCAAGAACCTTATTTCTTCAGGACCATGACCATAGGAGAAGAATAGGGGCTCGTACCAGGGCAGATAACGCCTCCATTAAGGAGTTCCTAGACCATTTTCTCAATTTCACTTTTTGGGGAAAAGGGGTGATGATACGGACGGATATTGGGAGGAAGGCTTCCTGGTACAAGGGGAATGGAATGATCATGAACACCATGGGAAGGAGGGAGTCCTTGGGAGTGGAAAAGACCACTTGATGTTTAGAAAGGATGGATTGGAGGTCTTGCGGCACCGAGGGTGTCTCTATTGCTTGTATGGCATGGAGTTGGGAAATAACACCAGAATGACCTTTTTTGAGCATCTTTTCCATGCGATGGGAACTAATGATCTCAGGTGAACCAGTGGTGATGCCTTGGAACTTATATTGTTGGACCTCCTGGTCAAATTGCATGGTTAATTCCTTAAAATCCATGAGAATGGGACCCAAATTCCTTAGCCTGTATGCACCCAACACAATGTCACAACCGCCCATGTCGATAGCAAACATATGATATTTGAGATGGTAGTCACCAATTTGGAGACGCAAATTTTCACAACGCCCTCCACATTTCATGGAGCCACCATTGGCAATCATGATTTGGAAATTATTGACGGCATGGATGTAGCAATGAGTTTCTTGGGCAATGCATCAATGAATAAAATTATGGGTGTTTCCACTATCAACCAGAATGATGACCTTCCTATGCTTGATGTAACCGATGAGCTTGAGGGTTTGGGGAGAAGAGAAGCCAGTGAGAGAATTTAGGGAAATGACCGGTTCTACTTCGGGAGGATCTCAGGGAGGGGTTATGTCAGTGGTTTCAGGTGACTCAGACACAAGGGGAGTTTCAACATCCTCTTCCGAAATATCCTCTAAGATGGCCATAAAAAGATTTTGTTCCTTACACTTGTGGCTCGGGAAATATTTGTCATCACAATTATAACAAAGGCCTTTGAGTTAGTGTTCATCCATTTCCGCCCTGGTCAATTTTTGGATCTTTAGTGGAGCGGAGGGAGAAGTGGGATTTACTGGTTTAGTGCGAGGGATAAAGGAGGGTTTTCGATTTTGAGAAGATACAACATGTTGTGCTTATTTATCTCTTTTAGTGGCCTCCACCCAACTCTAAGGCCGAGCTATGAGGACATGGGCCTGAATCTCATCCTTGAGGCCAATAATAAAACACTCTCGGAAAAAGGCATCAGACATGCCCTCTATTCGAAAATCCAGGCGCTCAAAATAAGCTATAAATTATTCCACTATTCCTGATTGTTTCAACTTTGTCAAACGGGCCAAATGGTTGGTGCCAGTGTCAACGTGTTCATAAAGATCTGCCACAAATTGTGTCCAAGCAATATATCCTTGACGGGAAGTTTTTCTCCATTGCCACCATTGCCAACGTTCTTGATCTAGATGAAGAACACCATATCAGAGTTTGTCCAAGTCATTTGTAATGTCGTATAAAGAGAAATAATGTTCCATTTGGGTTACCCAACTAGTGGGATCTGAGCCATCAAATTTGGTCACATCCACCCGCAGAAGGCGTAGGTCACGTTGAAAGTAATGGTGTTGAAAGTTAGAGGAATGTTCAGCTTTAGTATCTGAAGGTGGGTCAGATAAAGGGTTATCTGTAAGGATATGCATCTTGGTGCAGAGCATCAAAATGATAGATTCAAGCTGGGTAGTCATCTCTTGTTTGATTTCCTCCATTGAGGACTGCATGGATGTATTGAGGGCAGCAACATTGGCACTGAGTTGTTTCACTTCTTGTTGGGTCTTGGTGAAATTAGATTGCAAGGTATTGAAGTGAGCTTCCAGGTCTTGGCTACAGGTATGGGCCATGATGATGAGGAAACCAAAATGGGGCGGGTGGGGTCAAAAATTTTGCTGAAAAATGATATGTATGAATGTGATAAGAGCGAAGAGATGAATCCAATGGAATAGGTCTCAAATAATGGTGCAAAAATTTCTAGACTTTTTTTTTTTTTACACCTATAGAGTTATACTCTAGTCTGAAGAATACTACAGTGAGTATAAAAAAAAAAGTATACTAGAGTATAACTCAAACACCAGGAAGAAATGTGTATTTATTTGGCAACCCAAACACAGTTGCGCGAAAAGAGATCTTGTCTGTTTTAATTTGTTAATGTTTTTGTCTCCAAGGTTTAGGTATTCAAGGGTTCTACAGACAAGGGTTTGCCCTGTGCTATAGCTCTCTAATATATGTGTGGGGTCCAACAATAGTACTCATCCCAATATCTCAGGGCACTAACTAAAGAGGATAGACCATACCCTTAGTCATACTACCCGACTACCCAGGCACTAGAGAGTATCTTCCTGAGTGTTGTTCTCAGTGGTACTATAGCATTCAGGCAGCTGATCAGTTTATCTAAAGAGGACTTCAGGTAATCTAAGTCGATACGTACACAAGTGTTTTCTGATGCGCTACCCCTCGAAGGGGTACCAACAGGGGTTATAAGGGTGGCCAACATATGTGCGCTTAAGTACCACTTGTATTTCCTGCGTGTATGAATCCTTCAACCATGGGTTTATGCACGTAAAGAAAGATCGGTGTGGCTTAAATACATCAAAATACATCTCTACCCTGAAAAAAAAATTAACCCACAATTTCTGCCGAGGAAAGTGCTCTGATACCACTTGTAATATACCAGATATAAAAAGTATGCAAAATAGAAATAAAATGCTAGAAATGGCAGAATAACAACAATATAACTAGAAAAATCACCACAATAGCACTGAAATGATATAAGAATAACAACAGAAATAGCACTTTGATTCTGAAAGCAATGTTCACAGGCCTCTTCGAGGGGGCAACCTCCAATTGAGCAGAGCTCTATTACAATAATATCCAAGCTAGGGTTCTCATACCCTCGACTCTTATTTATACTAAATATGTCTATCAAAAGAAGCATCTAGAGGAAGATCCTTCTAGAAGCGGAAGCTTCTATTAGGTATTCTTACATTCGTCTTATTCTATTTTATTGAAAGGCCTTATTAATATTGACCTTTATTACATCCGAATATATTGTTCTACCTATGGGCAGGTTAGGACCCTAACACTAACTTGAAATAATAATAACTATGTACCTGTAATGAATAAATATCTGAAAATAGTACACAATGTTCTTCGGTGTCTTTTATGCAATTCCTCCAGGTTTCATGACTTGGATCCTCTCAGAAAAGGAGTTATAGAAAAAATGGCATACCTTATTGAATTCTGACTTATTCTAGAGAGCAAACTTGTAGAGCATGCTCCACACGTAATATTTGTTGTATAGACCTAAAAATTGTACATAGAATACTACAGATTGTACTCTAACCAATACATT
>ML777928.1:753942-783293 GCA_009831015.1 Picea engelmannii | reverse complement strand
TGGGTCGAAGTGAGCAAAAGAGAAGAAAAGATGGAACGAAATAAGTCATTGGACGAGAAGATCGGGAATGATAGATCAACAATAAAGAATGATCATGGACAACTAAGCAAGTGGGAAAATCCACCGTTGGATGCTTTGGAGCACTGCACAAGAAGGAAGGAAACATAGGTTGGCAAAGCCCTAAAAATACAGGTCAAGTTGACCTAGGGTTTTAGACATCTAGGGTTTTTGTATCTAGGGTTTTGGACACCTAGGTTTTTGCCTAAGGATTTCGGTGAGCTATTATAATGTATAAATAGAGGTCAAGAAGACCTGGGTTGGGTTGGTGTCAATATTGTCATTGTTATTATTGATCTATCTAGTTTTCATTGTGAGTGATTGTTGTTGTGTGAGAGAGAAGTGTTAAGAGTGAGAGCCTTCTAGTATTGTAAGATCTTCAACTGGATGTGAAGATCAACCCTACAGCTGGGTGCATAGGGAGGGGAGAGAAAGAGAGGAGAAGAAATAATATCTACTAGCTAAGAGCGTAGACATGAACTATATGCTTTAACTTAATATATTATAGCACAGTTCTGTGGACGCATCCCTAGAGAGAGGGTGAACCACGTACATCTTGTGTTGTGTGTGATTGGTATTTTATCTATGTCATTGATATACTATGATTGGATTACTGTTTTAGATCTAATAAGTAGATGTGTAGAACAGATCTAAGCTGATAAGTGATATATGAATGTTGTGTTGTTTTTGTGTTAAATCCACTTGATCTTCCCTTTGGTTGTAGACATCTCTATCCTGCAATCCCCTCATAACTGCTTCAGGTGAGACTTCATCTACTTCGTAGGTGTTGCCAAAAGGGCCAGTAGTTAGGGCTTCTTGGTGCACTCTTGGAGCTGAACCCTGGGTCTACCCCTCTGCCAACAGTCCCAGAAAAGACTTCGCAAAAGGAATGACTGCAGAACTTGAACCTCGCGGGAATAGAAGAACCACGAAAAATGGGACTTTGCCACGGTGAAGATATTTGATCGTTGGAGGTGTCCCGACCACTTAGAACGATGCTCCAGAATGGCTAGAAATGCAATTATTGACAGAAAGATTGTTGTTGGACCGTTGAGACCATGCCATAATGGATGGATGTGCATTGATGGATTTATTCATACCCGTTGAGGGAATCTGTTACGATGTTGCTTATTTAACTCGTCGAATGTTGCGCCAGGACCAATTTTTTCAAACTGATATATCTGCACTAACAGAGAACTAATTTCATATTGTGGTGTGTTGTTTAGACATCGCCATTTATTTGATTACCTTTCTTTTTCGTTTGCGTAATTGATTTATTTTATTACAAGTGTGAATGTCGAGAGAACGTAGTGTAGTAGAAAAGTCAGTGGAGGAAATTCTCGTGGATCTCATGACTAAGAAATTCATGTATGTAGGAATACAGGCATCATCGACTAGAGGATTGCAAGCATCCCCATCGACTAGATGGTGTTATGGTCATGCTGCTGAGAAACGAAGCAAGCACCACGATGATATAGCTAACACGAAGCAGATCTCGTCGGTCTTACCAGACTACATCCCACCTTTGACTAGTGTGGTGAATCGTGACAGTGTCCCGCATGACTTTGAGTACACGCTCATCACTGCGTACCTCCTGAAGGGGATACGTGCAATTGGACCCTAGTTGGGACTGATCTCGGCTCTCAATATCAATGACTTTAACCTCAGAGACTGAAAGAACTATGCGATGCTCACACCGCATAGGTACCTGATGAAGATGATTGGGAAGAAGCCCAAGATAGTTCCCCAGTTGTGGATTAAGGAGCTTGTGCACTCCACGATATTGAACATAATGAAGATCCCCCACTTCGACCGACATCGGGAGGTTAACACTTGCATTAAACTCCTCCTGTCATGCTACCATGGAGAGTATCTATGGCTTGATAGGTGTGTCATTGTGCATCCAACACTAATCCACCTGATCACTAGACTAAGCATGTAGGTACTGGTCCCTCACCAGTTCTACCTAAGGAAGATGTCAGATCGCTCCCTGGCACATTGAATAAAGGAAGCCTATGGCGATGTAGAGAAGGGAAAGAGAGGCTACAAGGTAGCCTCCATCCAGGATGGTGCAATGTGCCTAGCTTGTTAGTTGATCACTGGCAAGCTCATCAGAAAGAACTGGCTAACACAAGTCACAGGGTTCGTAGTCGACCTCGCAGGGAAGTTTGTCAAAGGAATGCAGATGAACTGGGAGAGTTACCTCGTCAACGAGTTGGAGAAGGACTGTCATGAAGCGTAGGATCGAGGATACAAATTCCACTTCAGTTGGTTACTGGTTCTCATTTCATTTCTTGCTTACCAGATGTCGAAAGGAGCAACATTCCCTGAAGTTGAGCCATCAGAACCATTAGCCACGAGGTTCGCTACCTTGTGGTATATGAACGATATGGTGAAGCAGTGGTATTCAAATGTTGTCTTCCATATTTATTACCTACAGTTGAAGTGCACCATTGAATACTTTATACGGATGACCTAATATACACTCCATCGATATAGGCCACTGGTGAAGTTCTGTGCAGACCGACACTTCATCTACATACCCGCGAACAGGGATGAAAGTAAGGAGGAGCTACAATCTTACTATAAATTGATTGAGGAAGACATGGAAGAGATCACTAAGGAATGGCTAGCAGAATTCCTTGTACCAGTGGAGGATGAAAAACTCTCCGACCCCGATATCATCGAAATCCCATCAGTCACCCAGGTCGAACATGATGTATAGAGAAGCACCAAGAAAAATAAGTAAAAGGATGAAGTCCAAGACATAGAAAGTGATGAGAAGGACAACGCATCAGAGGAAAATGCACTTGACTCACTTATAGAAGGAGGAGGAGACGAAGTGAACCAAGAGGAAGGAGGGGAAGAAGGAGAAAATTAAGACAAAGGCAAATCTACATCGTCGAAGGATCCCCTCATTACAGCAGAATCATTGTAAAAGACAAAGGTTTCCCCAGAGAAACCTTCGGCAAGGAAGAAGGCTCGCACCAACAAGCCTCAGTTGAAGAATGTGCTCACAGTGGATGACATCGATCTCATCATCACAGCTGTAGAAGACGCTTCAAAAGACATATTGTAGAAACATGGGGCAAAGTAGGAGTTGATGTACGATAGATTAGAGAAAGAGCTCAGAGACTTCCAGCAAGTTATCCATTCGAGTCGTGTAGTGCCTACTGCATCATCCTCAACAGAAAATGTAGAATTAGGGGATGAGCCCACCCAGTTGTGAAGGTTAGTAGATGCGACAGAGTTTCTACTTCATCGAGCCCAAGAGGAAAAGGTACAGGCCACAGAGGCCTTAAAGAAAGAAAAGGAGGAGGTCCTAGAGCAACTTTGAGTTGCACAAAAAGAGAAAGATGAACTTAGGGCGATGTTCGAAGAGGACGAAGAGAAAATCTAGAAAGAGAAAGACCATCTACTCGCAAAGCAGATTAGGTTTAAAGAGGAAGTGACTAGACCACTCTAATTTGTGTCGACCTTGGTACAGGAGGAACCAGAGTCAACAGAGATGCAAGTGGGGAAGCTCGTTGAGGCCATTCACCAGCTTCAAGAAAGAGTATCACAATTAGAACTTCAAGCAGTGTCAAGCACTTCACAATAAGTGAGGGATCAGAGGGAAGAATCTATCAGGAGCGTAGTAGAATGAATCAGGCCATTAGCCTTAGAATGTAGCCAAGACCTATGAGAACCTTGCAAAAGATCTAGAGCTGAAGATATTAGAAGCACATCTCCAAGAGGCAAAGCAACAGGCATCCACCATACAAGCATAGATGAAACTGTTGACTGCAGTTGAGAATATGAAGAGGTCACAAGAGAATCGCGCAGTCCAGCATCAGGTTACTTCCATCCAGATCAAGGTTATAGAAGTGGCACAGAGACTCTAGCTTGTGTAGGATGAAGATTGCACATTTTTCGAAGAGATCAAGGGACAAGGATCATAGCTGGAACAAATGGTCATGACAGTGGAACAATGCCTGGAAGGCCCTGTCACCAAGCAAGTACTTCAGGAGTTCATCAAGCAGGAGGTTCTAGCGAAGCAGCAAGTCGAGGCAGCTCGAGCTAAGCTCGAGGCCTTCGAAGCAGATTTTCCCAGATTTGAGTGACTTGGGATGAGTCACAGGTGAAAGTTGGGGGCCTGTTGGCCCTCAACCAAGTTTTGAGGAAATATTGGTCATGTTTGACCATTTTTGGGACTTCGATAGGCTGGTTAAAGAGGGAGCGCCCAGGCAAAGAGGAGATTGCGAGATCTCGCCCATTTTTACAGGCTTTTTGGGCTGTTAGGGTTTATGTAACGGGTATGGGATATCGGCCCATGGGTTTACCCATGTTTAGGCCTTTTTGTAATGTATAAATAAGTAGTTAGGCGATGTAAGTAGATGTTAATTTTGAGGTCATGGGCTTAGTGCTTGACTAAAGTATGTTAAGACTTGCAGAGCTAAGTGTAAGTGATTGTAAGAGATTTTGTGCACAGAATATGTAAGGATTTGTTCCCTGACCTTATTCGGGGAAGGAGGATCTGGCGAGGTGCGCACAGATCTCCTGTCCTTTGTGGAGTTGGCTTTGTGGCTTTGTGCACAGGAGCAGAGGAATATAAGAAGCTTGAATACTAATAAAGAAGAAGAAGAGTTGGTGGATGTAGCCAAACACTGGGGTGAACGACGTATATCCTGTGTTGATCTACTTTGTACGATGTTTTTGATATTGTTTATGTTGTTTATTTGTTAGTGTATTGGTCTGTATGTATGTTATATAGATATATGGATTCTTAGTGCTCTATTGATGATAAATGAATGTTATATATGATCCAATAACTATGTACTAAGTGATGAAAAGTACTTGATCTTAGTTGCTACTGCGTTGTTCTATATCTAGGGTTTAATATGCGATGTGAAGGGATTTATGAACTAATTCATGGTATTGGATAATTGATCTGTTAAGTGTTGTAATCACATATATGTGTCCCAGCTAGATTGTAGACACCTGATTCATACAACCCCCTTGCCTCTACCTCGGGTGAGACTTCATCTGCTTCGCAGGTGTTGCCGAAAGGGCCAGTAGTTAGGGTTTTTTTGGTGCGTTGTTGAAGCGTTGAACCCTGGGTCTGCCCTTGTGCCAACACTAATATGTATATGGGGTTAGCCATGTGATGTATTTCAATATTATTCTATAAGGTTCAAAACTATACCATAATCGAGGGTTGAGGAAGTCAAAAACATATCCCTAGATGGCTATCAGGCTATGTTAAATATCGAGTCACTGGGAGGAGAAGCGGTTCCATTCTATGTTATTTTATTTTGTTCTATAGTAGAGAATAAAAACTAGGAGTGGAAAAAATAGATAGCATAACAGAGGGGATTTATGTTCTGTAGCAGCCTAACAAGACACATGTCTCAGGTAACTCCATAGAGAGTTCCTTCTCCTTTGTACTTGCATTATTTCCATACTAGACAAAAGAGAACAGAGTAGCCTCACCTTCTAGATGGGTTTTCTCCCGTAAGGGTTTTCGAGAGAAAATATTTGTGTCATATTGTGGACGGTGCGTGATTTTACTTTTATGTTCTCTATTTTCTGCATTTTAACTATTTCATGCATAAGCAGAAAATCAGTAACTAAATATTCTGGAATCTAAAGGAATTTAACCTTCATACTGTAGATTTTAATTTTATTTTATCATATCTATTGTGAAAAACTATTCTAGTGGAATATCCATGGAATTTTACAGATCATTTACAATGTTGCAATACTTTCTTTTTAACTAGTAGAATGATTTAGTTCAAACTCTATATTGGATCAACCTATATTCGCGTCACTCATTTTACGATTGACTATTGTTCCAGAATGTATTCACTTTGCAATGACATGGAGTTTGAAGTTCAAATAAGCTTCATACAAGTTCAGAAGAGTCTTAGAAAATTTCTAGATATGAACTTCTAATTGTAATTTGCATACTTTAGAGTTTTTAGTATCAAGACATCAACAGTACAAATCACCTCTTATTGCTTCAGGATCATCTATGAATCTGCAAGATTGTTTCAAAATTTCAATCTTAGCAGTGGCAATATTCCATATCAATAAAGGCCTTGGTTTGAGAGAGAATGGGGAAGCCACATGAAGCATTACCCCTCTGATTAAATTCTAAGGATGCTTGTCATTTTGATGATCTTATTATTCGTACACTTCAGATTTCCAATGAATTGATCATGAATATTCTTAAGAACAACAACAAATAGATATGAAGATGTATAATCTTATTCTTGAGGAGAGATTTTTTATATGGGATGTTTGTAGAATTCAATTGCAGGTATCTAGTAGCATTTCAGGCAAATTATTAAGCATTTAAAATGATAGATTAAGGATCCATCTGGAAAAGAAAGATGTTTATCTGTGCAGAAGTATGAAGAGGATTCAAGAATACCTTAGCTTAGATTTTTTTTTACAAATGTCAGGTTATGAGATGAAAAAGACTCTTAAAAAAAAAAAGCTACAAAATTCAAAGAACTCTAACGAGTTTGAATCTCTATTTGAATAATTTCAGATCTTTGCCAGGAATATTTACAAGCTCCATAGTTATATAAATATTGCAAAGATCCCATATAATTGGTTGTCCAAGAGTTTCATGATTCAATCTTTTGTGTAAAAGGCTTTATCTAATCAACGGTGTTACTTTTAACACTCATTGATATCCATTTATTACTATAGGCCTCTTGAATAGAAATTTTAAAATGATCGAAGGATTTGTTTCCACTTGAAGATTGAGGTAACACTTATATTTATTTCTTTGATTTTATTTTATAAACTTGAAAATTGAAAACCAATCCAATTTAAGTTTGTATCTTTCCTAAAAATACCTCATCTACTATCCATACTCTCCATCTACCTTATACCCTATCCAAGAATGTTCATCTGTATTCCTTATGATTCTCAATATGAAGATCGTCTAAGGCCTATATAACTATCTTTCTAATGAGACAAAGTCATCAATACTCAGTTCTGATTTGGAAAGACATAGTTTAAAATATGGATTAATCTACAAAAGAAAACGACCACCCGAGTTTTAAAATGTGTCCATATTTTATCCCAAAATATGAGTTCCAGTTCATATTACTCATTTCTCCTTGTAAATTTCTACTTCTATCTCTTTTCATTCTCATATGAAAAGAATTTAAAAGCCGAAAATTACCTTATGACTAAAACAATCCTTAAACTAAATTTCAATTTGAAAACCTTAGTTTAAACACTCACATACATATTCATCATTTCTACAAAATGAAAAATCATGTAGTCAATGCAGTCATGATATCGTAACTGTAAGGATTGTTATCATTGAAACATCGATCTATTATCAAAAAAAAATTGATCATTCCCATTGCTCAATTTTCATCGGGACTGAAAGAGATAACTAGTGTAGAGAGGAACATAGTATTATTTGTGAGAGTGTGCATTAGAAAAACTTGTGAATATGGGATTAATACAAAAAAGGAATAATCTTATTCAACAAAGGTCATTTGTACAAGCAAACATAATGATGACACCTCATCCTTCCATCACAGTTTTCCAAGAATGCAGTTGTCAACATAATCAAAATGAGGAGAAACTGATGGCATATTCATATCACATTATGCAAAACATGCATTGATGATGATTTGATAATATCTTGAAATCCATGTACTGGGTATTCTTGATTTTTGTTGAGGAGAAGAAAGAAAGTATAACAGGTGTTCCTACAAAATATCTCAAAAACTCAGATTATAGTTTGTGAGAAATTGACAATTTATCAAACCTATAACAACCTTGAATTTAGTGCATAATGAGATCAAAATTTATGGTTTGTGATGGATTTTCTCACAAGACTCACTTTGGTTATACAACAATTAGTTGGGTATTTGAATATAAATAAATAGAAAGACTCGAGGATAAATCCATAAAAGCATTCGATGAAGAATTAATGAAGGTACCTGATCATTCACTAGAGAGAACAGAAATTGAAGAAAGTTTAGGCGCAACCATCCAAACCATGGAACTAGAGATTGATAGTGTTCGAAGGAAGAAATGGAAAAGTAAATCCCCTATCTTTCCATCATTTAAAACTTAAAATCCTGGTTTTTTGAAAGTATTAAAGGAGAATATGATATTGAAAATGGAAAATCAAAAGTTCAAAAAGAAAGTCATAAAATTCAAGAGAAAAAGTAGTTATGGGATGGATATCATGTTACAAGCAATAAAAATAGAGGAAAAATAACATAAGAAAAATGTTGAAGGAGATAAGTCAAATATTGAACAAATTACATAGACACATTCACTACAGACTCTTCTAGCCTCATATGACATATGGCACACACTCCCAAATGCTTTAAGTAACAGGATCCCTATAGGATACCCCCATTTTTAGCTTGCACTTTCAAGGGTTGCTTTGTACATTAACTCAATGAAAAGGAATGGGAATCGATGGATTGGGCTCAATTTCAATTATCCATTGATTTGGTGCTAAACTTAGCAATACAGAGCAAGGTTTCATTGGAATAATATGGAGAAGATTACACTCTAGAGACAAGTTGATAGGAACTTGGGATTCTATCATGAAAAAACATTTGGGCTCCCAGAATATAATTGGGTAGTTTTACACTTGGGAGTTCCAAGAGGAGGAACATGACAGTGCATGAGGTCATGCAATATTCTAGGAAAGGGGGAATGATGGGACTATGAAATGATATCATTTTTACCCATATATCTAACACTTTTGATGATCTTTAAGTCTAATAAATCCAATTTTGATCCTCGTACATATCACTTTCCACATATTCTAGCCACCATTTGTATAAAGGTGAATATGGGTTGCATTTTGTCATATTTTCATGTTTATATTATAAAATTAGGGTAGAAGTATGAATTTTAGCTACAATAAAAATAAAAGTTGCTAACCATAAACTCTAAGAATGATCAACAGACCACATGTTGCAATTAATTTAAGGGTGATATACAATGATGGTGATTCTTTAGTGGATGTCAGAATCAAAAGGGAGCAAGTTGAATTCATCAAATGCATAGGTGGAAATAGCATGAGAAATGGAGCAAATCAAGGAGAAATTTGAATGCATTCATCCACTGTCACGAATCTATACCTTGGAATTTGTGGGTTGTTTAGCATTATGGTACCTCTGAACTATGCATTTCCTCTCCAAACACACCATACATGCAATGAATAGTTGGTTATTTGGCTATAAACTTAGGGCCTTTTGTAAATACATTTTTTATTACAAACCATTGTGAACAGATTCCCATTCACAACTATAAATACACAGTACTTGTCTCATGTTGGGGGGAAGAACGTAGAGAATGGATACAATGTAGAAGATTGTGGATTTCAAGAATAAGATACATAACCATTAAAACTTTGTTTTACATCTTCTATAATGGTCACTGTGAGTTTATATATTTTGATTTGAACATTTAAATTTGTTGTAACCAATCCCAACATCTAGATTTCTAGAGGGGGGGGCACTCTAGAGAGCGGGAGCTTTGGATCTATAATTTATTTTTGTAGGTGACATGTTCTTTTAATATGTTCTACCTTTTTAATATGTTCTCCTTTACATTTACTTTGTAATTCATGAACAAATGCAAAGTGTAGACCTATGCATGATGATAAATGATAATAGAAATAGTCAAATATAGCATGGTATCATTATGATTACCTCACAGAACCAAGGACTACTTGAACTATCACAATCATTCATGCTAATTCAAGTGTGTTTATTTTTCGCAAGTATGGTATGTTTACTTTTCCTTTATTTTTCGCAAGTATGGTATGTTTACTTTTCCCTAAGTGTGGTGTGTTTGATTTTTCACAATGTCATTTCATTTCCTAGATAGCAATGCAATTTACTTTCCGTAGAAGTATGTAGACAACTAGTTGTAAATAGAAAACCTGGAGCCTATAAATACAATGCACAACATCTCGCAATTTTCTCTCGGAATTCGGATTGATAAGTAAATGCACGATGTCTTTTATTTCTCTTTATAGGGTAATAAAATAGCTCATCATTAATATATCTGTGTTTTATAATTTCAATTTGTTTTATCTATATATATGTGCCTAAAAATAATTGTATGTGAATCAAAGACAACGACGACGAGCATAAGAGCAACAACAGGTCGACACGAAAAACTTTGTACGTGAGTGGTGTTGAATTTTCTGATTTTTAGATCTGATAATTATTACCTTATGATTTAAATGTTATTGTTATCATAGAATAATTACACACTAAAAATCTCAACAAGACTTAGCGAATCTGATGAGAGGTTATTGTAAATAAATATTATATGAGATGATATATTACAATTAAGGGCCCTGATATATATACTTGGGCCGAGTGCCCTTTCATTAATGGACTTGTCTTTTCCATTATTGTATTTTCATTAATTAATTTATTATTAATTATTAATCATTGATAATTTATATTTATACATTATATTATAAATATATTATTTATATATTATATTTATCTCGATGATCATTTCCTCACATGCACATTTAACTAATATAGATCACTCCATCCTGGAGAAGGCAATGTGAGAGCATATGGAGTCTCTATCACTCCAATTCAAATCAACATGACAAATAGGAGAGAGAGGTTACGCCTAGGCCATTTACCACTAGCCAAATCAGGATGGCCCCGTGAGTGATTTTATCATCGTCCCTTGGTAAAATTAGCATGACCAATCTCAGAAAATGTCTGTCCGATGTTGTTAACTAGAGAAACATCAACATCATGGGCCATTCACCACTAGCCAAATCATCATGGCCCCATGGTTGAATGTATCATTCTCCCTTGGTCAAATCAGCATGACCAATCTCGGAGAATGTATGCGCGATGCTGCAACATCAACAAGTGGGCAGCTAGAGGGAGGGAGAGGGAGGGGATCTCTCACCCTATTACACCTAAAATACGTGCCCTTTTGAGGAATGTTTGTCTCCTCAATTTTTATGAGGATCCTACATCTCCTAGGGGTAACTCTTCTTTTTTATAGCAGTTGATCTATCGTTGGGATCATCCTAGGTAGGCATTTAGGGTTAGTCTCGATATGTGGTATCATCCCACGGAGGAGGATATTTATTTTATTGTTAAGATATCTAAGAGGGAGGATGTTTGTCCCTAGTTCCTTGATCTACCACCCGACATTGCAAAAGAGAGCCAAATGGCATATGTGTAGAGATATTCCAATCAGTGCAATGTTGTTGCTACAGACTTCCATGTTGTTGGTGGTCAATTGCAGATATATGCATTTGTTGTAGAGGAGGTTAGGTGTTTGTCCCTTATTGTCTCAACACTCACTTAATTTACCTCTGATGGGAAGTGCATTAGTTTATTTTTTATGTACTATATAGATAGCTTAGTTCAAAGGCCCCAACGGATTAGGTGGTCAGAGATATTTTTGTGAGAGTTTTGTTTTGAATTGGATCATTGTCACTAATTTTTTTATGGGAGGTTATTCTTCATGTTTTCATCATATCTATTTACTTAATCTTTTGAGAGGTTTGATATCACTCAACCAACAGTACCTCGCTCCCCTACTTGGCCTATGACTGATGCACGTATGTGCATGTGGGGGAAGTTGTTTCCCAAGAGGGGCTATCTAGAATGGTCGTGTACTCTGGTCAGTAGAGAGATTTGTGATTTCTTAACTGGAGAAGAAAATCATATCCTCGATATTGAATAGTACCAATATGCAGGGAACGATTGGAGAGGAAGTCCGAACATCCTATTCACTCTAGACAAGCCACTAGATGATAGAGGTAATATTATCATTATGTTTTGATAAATCTAGTTGCATATTTTTTTGTCTTATTTAATGCACATGTAATTTATTGTAAAATTTTGTTTCAATTATCTGATCATTATTATCTATTGTTTTGCATATATTGTGACATTTGTTGGGGACAATCCTTCCCAACAAGGTGAGGAGATGGATAAGGCAACTCAACAACCTCTAGTACAAATACCTGGCATGCCATGCAGTCTCAATTAGTGAGTTTGAAATGATGTGGTGGATCACATATATGGTCTGATTTCTAGGCAGGGAGTGGTACCTATACACATTTGAGAGATCTTACAAGTCATGGAGCTATCTAACATGTGGGTGACCCTTCCTCGTGACATGATGTCACTGATGCATCATGTTTTCAGTGCCCTCAACCTCATTCAGAGGTTGAGGGATGGTTCTCATTCCACTTCATCTTGCTCATCTTCTGAGGATGGTGATCTTGATCCTCCACCAAACCGACTGATATCCCCTCCACCACCTGGTCATCCTTCCCCTCCTCCACATGTGTCACCAGGTGCACCATCCATCAATGCTCCTCCTCCACATGATCCTAGTGGAGAGATATATCAAACTCTACTTTTGTGATTGTTATCTGACATGGGTACTGATAGACCCTCTAGCTCTTGTAGTAGAGGCACAGATGCCTCTACCTCTGGTGGTGGACCTAGATAGTAGTGGTATTTGACATGTATATTGATTGTTTTATATTTGACTTGATATGTATATATGACATGTTTATTGATTTTAGTGAGATGTATATTTGACACATGTATATTGATATGTATATCACTCATGCAGATTATGTTTTTTCATATCATGTTGATGTTGTTGTTGTTTGATTTATAAAATGTTTCATGAGTACACTAATGATTAACATTATTAATGATTTCTCTGTTTTTAAACTAAATTTGAGATGTATCTATCATTTAAAGTTAGAGTTGCCATGTAATGTTTAACTTTAGTTTTATGAAATCGTTTAATTTGGATTGTCATTGCATAAAATTATAACCATTAATGTCATATAATGTTTAACTCTTCTTCTAGGTGAACTATTTGTTGTCCAACAAGCTACAAAATGTTGATTAAACATGCTTACAAACAAAAATACATAAATATGATGAGTGAAATGATTGTGATTTGAATAATTATGTCTTTTTCATATATAATAATAATAATATAATTTTAAGGTCACAACCAAGCCAGACACCAAATTGGTGTATGAGACCCCCTTGTTTGTGGGACAAGGGACCCCCTCCATGCAGGGATTTAATGACTTTATGATATAATTATTCACTAACATGATATAATTATTCACCAATAATAATGATGATGTAATAATAATAGCCTTGAGGGTTAGCTCAATTGGTCTAGAGCGAGACATGAGTTTCTCATGCTTGTTGTTGGTCATGGGTTCAACTCTCTTGATTCCCCCAGGGTAAGGCCCCATAATCAAAGCTGACAATTTACCCCACTTACCGTCCATGGATCATGGTGAAGTATTTGGAGGGTTTTTTGTGAGTACATTTCCTCGGAAAAATGATGTAATAATAATGTTATTTTATTATTTTTTATTATTCAAAGATTACAAGACAAAGTTATAATATAATTGTCTACTAAAATCATAATTATTATATTTTATTATATTTTAAATATTCGAAAGATTTTATTACTTTATATTATTCAACTATTATAGTATATTAAATTTAAATTATTAGATATAAAGAATAATAATAAATTTTGATCTATACACTTTCAATGAAATGGTTTTACAATTTTTTACTATATTACCAACTTTATGAATTTTCTATTAAAAACATATGTAAGTGTTAGTTGAATCTTCTATTAAAAAGGTATGTTAAGCATTGTATTTCGTTGATTTTGTATTAAGCAAATATTATATTTCGTTGATTTTGTATTAAGCAAATATTGTATTATGTTAAGCAAATATTAGATTTGGTTAATGAATGAAAAAATCAATTTGAATAATTAATCTTATGAAATGTTATTTTTTCATTTATTTTAAAGATAAAGTTATAATAATTGTTCATTAAATTTATAACAGTTATATTTAATAATTTTTATTATTTAAAAATTATAATTAATTAAATTTAAATTATTAAATAGATTTAATTTAATAATGAATTTTAATATACACAATTTAAATGATTTTATGATGTTTTCCTATACCACCAACTTTATGAATCTCATAAGGAAATGTAAGTATTATATTTGGTTGGTGAAGAAAATAATTCATTTGTTTTTTTTAACCAAAACATAATTTGTATTTATAAAAAGGGGGGGTTATGTTGAAGCAAACAACTTATTACATAGTGTTGATTTTCAACAATCTTGAGCATTTATTTGAAGACACAAAAAGAGTCATACAACACATAAAAAGGTTGATGGATGATGTAACAGAGCTAACTTCATTCCAGAATTCCTTGCATGAGAAAATTTTGACAAATTGCTTACATAACAAGACACAAAAGCAATACATTTCTATATTGGATTACGAGTTTAGCTTCTTGTCACCACTAACTGTGCTCTTGAAGAAGGTTTTTTCTTCTTTAATATTGTAGTCCAACCTTCTTTTCTTTTCAATGAATTCAATGCCTCTCTCTCCAATACTGGCATGCCTTGATCTGGAGGTTCTAGTTGTTCAAGGGTCTCCACTTCTTCCGCTAGTCCACCTAGCTCACTTTTTGGGCTAGATTTGAGGGAGTAGTATAATCCATTTCCACAAAATCTTGTGGTACCACATCAAGCTCTTTGGATTCTTAATGGTACAAATCTGGGGGAATAACAGCTTCATGATTCAAAGGATCATGTGGATCCTAATATTTCTTATTGGAAGGGGTGTCCCTAATTTCTTTTGATTTTAATTGGGGTTCATCCATGGGAAGATCTAGGGCATTTGAATCAACCTTGGAAGATCTAGGGCATCTAACGCAAACTTGGCAGATCTAGGGCATATAACGCAACCTTGGAATATCTAGGGCATCTAACTCAACCTTGCTAATATGTTTTTTTTCTTCCTTGGCACCAACCGACCAAGTTAACTTACGCTAGTGTTTCCTGGCTTGCCTTGGCCTTTTCGGGTAATGAGCTACCTTATGTCCTATTTCAAAACAAACTCTACATCAAAAAGATAATTTTTCATAATCTAGCTTTTGAGACCAGGAGGAGTTTTCACCTGTTCAGATTATACCAGCTGGAAACCCTTTGTTGAAGTCCATATCCACACATATTTGAGCATATGTGGTTATACTATAATTTTTCATTTCCTCACTTTTGTAGTGAATTTCCCAAGATAATTTCCGATGGCTCAAAGAGAGGATAAACCCCAAAGGTGAAGAGGTAGATTTGGAAGTCTTACCCAAACCAAAGCCGAGGATAAGGTATTTGTCATTAGATCAAAGGAAGGAGTCCATATTTTCATGCATAAACCAGATTTTCCCTAGAACCAATGACCTAAATTTAAAATCAAGTCTTGGTCTTCGACATTATCAAACATCCAATGAAAACCCTTTTGTACATGGGCAAATAAAAGCTTCTCCTTTAATCTTAGGTTTCCCAAAGTCTGAAATCCATTTGTGCAAGTCAAAAAGATGTTGCCACAAACCAATGAACCAACATATCAGATTAGTTGAACTATAGATCATTTTCTTATATACAACATCTTTCACCATCGAAAAAAAAATAGTTGAGGCTTCCTAAACCATCGAACAATTAGAAGAAGACTCCACAACATATTTGAAAGAGAACTTACCCAACTTTACAAAGGATAGAGAAGGGGAGCATGTGCCCATATAATGCATAGAGTCTACATTCAAAATGGAAACAGAGTCATCAATGAAAGAGGATGCAACTGTCACATAGGGAGTGTTGGAACACATACATATTTATAATACTTTAGACTTTAATAGATTTTATTCTCGTTTAAATAAAAAAGGTGTGCGCTTAATTCTCACCATTGATGAAGTCTCCCATTTAATCAAACGATCCTAATCTCTTAAGAATTATGGTGCCTCCTACTCATTAACGAGTCAAATAACCAAAGACTGCATTTGAAAGATCGGGTTTCGGAGTTTCACGATGTAGGATTTTCAACATACAACAATTCCAGAGTCTCGATAGCCGAAATCACGAAATCGTCTGGAGATCTAAACTAGATTAATTATGAATTAAAAGTGATTAACAGTTAATTAATCATGTCGTGATTTCCCATTTCTGAGATTCTGCCTCGAAAGACTTTCAAAGTCTCGATAGCCAAAATCATGAAATTGTCTTAGGTTGATCATGATTATTTAAAGGTGTTAAACATGATTAAAGTTAATTAATCACATCGCGATTTTGCATTTCGGGGATTACAACTTGAAATGTCATAGGATATCCCGATATCCGAAGTCGCGAAATTTTCTTAACGATGAGTGTGATTAACTGATGCATTAACAATGATTATCACATAATTAATCCTTCGCTAAATAATGACTCGGATAAATTCAAATTTCACCTGTGCTTTTCCCGAAAATAAATGACATTAATAACTAATTTATGGTAATCATTCTAAGTGAGATCTTAAACCACCGCTAAAATCTTATTCATTAAGGAAAAGTAAATTCCTCGTCAGTATAAGTATTGGCAAATTGACACAATTAAAGGAAGAGGATATTGAATTTCAAATTTCATTGTGTGTTTTCACTAAGCAGTAAGTTTTAAAGGAAATAAACTTTGTGCATTTCCTGTGACAGATAACTGAGCTCTGAGACCTGATATCATGGCTCCTCAAAAAGAAACTAAAGAGTCTGGTGAAGGATCGAGCCAGAACACAGATATCATTTCTGACACCTCGCCCAGAAGCATAGACGTCATTAAATCCTGGACGTAAGTGTTCAATATTCTACAATATGAATTGGTAAATTGCCCAGATGACTCAGGCGATGATGAGATGGAGGACTTAGCTACCAAATACAAAATTGTTGCCCAGTTAGAGCTACATAAGATAGCAACGAGGCTTAGTCTCTTTCCTTACAATGATATGATCGGTTGGGCGTTGGAGAATGTGGATATCCCTACCAGAACCATTTTCAATTCACAAAAGGTCGCCATTGGGTCTTTCCGGCCAGAACATCTACATGTGATGTACAAATTGTCTCCAGTATCCAATTTCATTTACAATGCCAGTTTCTTAGTATATTTTGACAAGAAGGAATGTGCCCAATATGGAAAAAACCTTCCCGACTTAATCAAGGATTGGTACTCCCGCCCCGAGAAGTTTAGAGCCGACTCCCATGGTGTATACATGGTTTCTTCATTAGAACCTCACATAATGTATATAGCAATGATGATGTGTAGACTCTACGGGAAAGAAGACACTACCCATTTCTTTTTACAGTGGGTTCCCATTATGCACACAGTGGCCGAGGGTTATTCTTTTGATTGGGCCAGGATATTGTCAGAAAATTTGGTTAAACAGATTACAACATATCAGTCACTAAAAGCCAAGGGGAAACCAGTCTAATTTTTCATGTCATATTATATCATGGACACTGTCTGTTCTATGATGCTTTTTCCACTGATGGACTGGGGATAGACTCCAAATAGTGTTGAACCCATACATATTTATCATTCGAAGTTGTGGAAAGACAAAGGCGAAATATTTATTTTATGAAATCTGCAACTAGGTGGTGGTGTCGATGCACACCGCTATATATGGTTACCCACCTCCCAGAATTTCTAACAAAATTGTGACTAATCTGGGAAAGATAGCAGACCAGTACATCGAGGAGCATTTCTCCTATATTAGGGTTTTTGGTTGTTCAGTTCCTCCACATGCTCTGCCTAAATTTTTACCAGACCGATTGGTGTGCCACGAAGTAGCACATCAAACTTTGCTTGGAGGGATTGGTAAGTAGCTCAAAACAGTACAAAAAAAGGTATGGCCATATTTTCCCCTGCATATTGGTACGTTTTCTCTACAAGATTTCGGCCATTCGAAAGTGGAGGCCACATCCCTAAGAGAAATCAAACTGGTCGATATTGAATTCAAGAAGCACGATTTGCAAAAGATCGTAGGTAACCACATGTCCAGCTACAATCTGAAAAGATATGAACATGAAGATTCTCCTCAGGATGAAACATTTCGAGTGAGGTCCTATCAAGAGGTTTTGGACCGAATTCAAGTTCTGACACCGGATAAAATGGATGAGTTTTATAATTTCTAGAAACATCGAAGAAATATCCTCCCCAAAGTATTGCAAGGGGAAAACCCGACACCTCTAGCCACGCAGCAAATGGAGACCCAAGGGTTAGAAACAGGGAGTTGTAGTGGACAGGATGCCCGAGAAAATTTGGAGGAAAATGAGGCCTTGGTAAAGAAGGCAAAAGAAAAGACACAATCCACATTGGGTAAACCAGCAACTGACACAGGCAGGAAGCATACATCCACTAAGATATGCAGTCCTATCCAATCTTTCACGCCTCTACAGTTCAATAGAGGGAACCCAATGGCCGAAGTTGTATTCATAAGAGACCTTACACCTATTTCAGCAGTAGAGATGCCTCCTTCAGAATTCTTCTTCAGTAAGAAGAGAAGGGTTTTGGTAAAGAGAGAAACACATCAGAAGGAGGGCGCAGCTTTTAAAATACATGGGGTGATATTAGATGGGCAGGCCCTAGAAGAAGAAGATTTCACTACAGAGGTCAAAGGCTCACTGGGATATTTTGCAACAGCAAACCAGTTTTCAGTGAGAAACCTAAAGGATAAGTTGAAGCAGAAAGATATCTTGATAGGCCAATTAAAAAATCAAGTGAAAACGGTGGAAAAGAATGTCAGGAGTGATATCAACAAGGATTTCGAACAGATTAGAGCCAATGATAGACAGGAAATCTAGCAGCTCAAATCCGGTCTTGATGAGATGTAAAAAATTTCACAGATAAGCAATGAATTGGTCAGGCAGTTGCAAGCAAAGGTAAGCTTAACTCAAAAAGTAGTAGTGGATATATTAGGTTTCCAAAGCCAAACTCTAGAGGTACATAAGGAACTGGAATCAGAACGATGAAGCCTTTTCAATAAAGTGGAAGCTATCCAAAACCATTTTCAGATGGTAAATCAAGCCTTAGATAACATTTGTTTAAAGGAGAGAGAGGTTATTGCCGCTCAGACCAATTTCCAAGAAGCAGTTGTGTCGCCATCAAAAGAAGGAGTATCTATGGTTTCCAGGTTGTCTGTTTCGGAGCAAATTAGAGGCAATATAATATTGAAGGCCTAGGAAGCTAACATAGCTAAAAGTAAAAGAATGGCTAAAGAAGTGAAGGAGGCTTCTGAAGAAGCTTTTCATTCACTTGAAAAAGTCATCACGCCTCGATAAAGATAGTATCTCTGAAGTAATAGGACAACTTGATATAGAAAAGCATCAACTTAACATTAAGACCAACATGGAAGAGGCTCAGGTTGAAATATTACAATTAAAGTAGATTGATATTAGTTAGATAAATAGATGGCTAGTGAAGCCCAGTTTGCAGCTACATTCTATAGCTTCAGAAGATAGGAGAATGGAAGATAGATTGCCTCAATTAGAAAATAAATTATATGCTTTTGAGGCAAATGAATTAACATAACCCTCCAGGATGGTGGTACAATTTGTGAGTAAATGTGTTAAATGTATCGAGTAAGGAAAAGGTAGCACCTCCGAGAACCAATGAGGTAATCTGCACACATCATCTATACAGATCATGATTAGAGAATATATGTTTCTGAGCTGGAGAATGGGAAAGAAAAACACCTCTACCATCATGATGAAAAGACAAAAGAGATGCAAGTAAAGCGCTTCAGATTTCACTTTTTATAACCTTTACTATTTTAGAAATAAGGAGAATTCCAACCATTTAGGGTTGAGAACCTTTTGTATAAATACATATTTATAAGAATGAACAAAGGTTGCTTCTTTCTGTATTGTAACTAAGAAAACTCATCCTTTGTGAGTATTAATACAAGCGCAGATAGGGATTCCAAATTTTGTGTAGTTTGAGTTATGTGCCCTTCTTTTATTTCATATTTCCAGTTTCCTTTATGTTACTCCTCGACAAGTGAATGACTGCAATTTAGTACAACATCTATTGTAATCATATTTCATTTAGTTATTTGATAGGCAAGTAGTTTTTCCTATGTATTTGCTATCAACAAATACAAGACCTACAAGCTACTTGGATCACTATATCATATATCCTTTCAGGGGTGCATTCCACTCTTTATTCTACTATAAATAAGGTAAGATTCTTTTGTCATTGATTCCTTAGCTTGTTTAATAGTTTTGTAATTTTATCCATCACCACTCAATTTGATTAATTGACTCAAACGACGAAACATGACCTATGTTATGTTCAACTATTAATTTCATTTGAGGATTTAAATTCTTACATAACTAATGAAAGAAAAAGCACTCTTAAAACAAATCATTCCTTAAATTCTTGATGCCTGGAATTATTCTTTGAGCCTTAAATTTAATCTCTGGAACAACATATTTTTGGCGTCGTTGCCGGGGACGGAGAAACGAAGTTATTTTTCCCTGGAAGAACGACATGGTAAGTTTATCTCTTTGCTAATGAACAAAGATTGAAATACAGTATTAAGGCTAATTTAGATTTTCACTTGGCGACTCCACCACTAATAAGTTGGCATTCAGTCAAAGGAATACCATAAAAAACCCTGACGATAAGCAGACCATGCCTATATCCAACCCTGAAAAAAATTTAAAACCAAGGGGATACCTCAAATAGACCACGGCATCCACAAGTAAGGTTTACCAACCCAAACCCACACAGTCTAATGCTAAGGTTCCACCTAAACAATTAACTCTGCAAGAAGTTTCCACCCAAATCCATTTCAGAGAAACATCAGTTGATAGAGTTGAAGCTGAAATCATAAACCCCGAGTTGGTTTTACCAGAGATAAAAGTCGAAATTGATTCAATTGCATCCTTTGCTAATAAAGGTAAAATACCCATCTCGATACTTGCTTTGATTGATATTCCATCAGTCCCCAAAATAAAGTTTCCATCTTCCCAAAGTTTCAAAGAACATATCTTACACTTTGATTTGACTCATGTTGGATCTCCCGTTTATATATCTTGCAAGTCCGAAGAACCTAGTCCTCGTCTCTCTTTTCCCCCCTTTTTCAATTTTTTGTCTCCTAACGATCAGTTCCTAGAACCCCTTTCTCTTCATCCTGAAGTAGTCGAAAGGTCACTACACATCTTTGAAAATCCTCTCTATAATCTCCAAGTTTCATCCCCTAGATTATCAATGGTTGTTGCCTGAGCAGGTGGTGTCGGAGGTGGTGGAGGTGGAGGAGGATTTGGTGTTGGAGGAGGAGGAAGAGGCTGTCAAGGACCACCTCCACCTCCTAGAATTTTCACTAAAGTAGCTACTAGGTACGCTCCTTTAGTCCTCCCAGTTCCCCTCCATGATTTACCCAAAAACTATATGAAAAACTTGCCAAAGCTCACAGGAGAGGGAGACTTAACGGCCACTGAACACATAAATGTTTTCAATAAATTCATCGATATCCTTGGCCTTGAGAACAAGGATGTTTATTCAATGCTCCTAGTTTAAAATTTCAAAGGACGGGTGAGAACTTGGTTCCGAGGGCTACCGATAGGTTCTATCAGAACATATGACGAGTTGGAAAATGCCTTTCTCAGACAATGGGGAGAGAGGAAAGATCACCTTTATTATCTAACCGAGTTCATAGCTTTAAGAAATAAAAATTCAGAGACAGTTCTTGAATTCACTCAGATATTTAATAAACTATATAACAAAATTCCAGTTGAGGTTAAACCTTCCCAACCTGCAGAAAAAGTGACTTATGTCGGGGCTTTTGAGCCTGACTTTGCCTTACAGTTGAGGGAAAGGAGATCTATAGAACTCACAAGAATGTAATATGGTGTTATACAAATCGAGTCAAATATGATGGCATCAAGAAATTTGAAATCTAAAGTTGAAACAGAAAATAAAGAAATCAGACGATTCAAAGAACAAGAAGGGCCTTTCGGATCTAGAAGGTTTGCGGAAGACAAAATGGATGACATGGAAAAAATAATTAAAGAATTATCAAACAAAATCTCAACGATGGAACTGGACCAATCTAAAACAGATCAGTTCACTAGAAAAGATTTCAGAAGAAATCCTAATCCTTAAATGCAACAAAGACAGATAAAAAATGAAGATAAAAAGATTCAGACCGCCTTTAAAAATGAAAATTTTATAGGAGGAGATGGCATGCAAAACTTTAAGGAGTTAGAGGAAGACATGAATAATCTTAGCGGTGACAATCAAGAACCTCATTTGACGAGGCAAGATTATGAAAGGTCTTTAGGCACATAATACATGTTTAATGATGATAGCATAAATATTACAGAAGATTATACTTGTCAAGGAATCGCCAACAATATAATGGTCGAGCTTCAACAGAAGTATAATTTAAGGCCTAGAGATAGAAATGTCACAACTGCCCAACCAAAGAAGATCTTGATGAGAAGTAAAGAAAGTGAGGCAACTTAATCAACAGTTGAAACACAGACTACCAAGACAAAAGCAGTTGAAACACAGACTACCAATATAAAAGCAGTGGAAATTCCGATTGTTAAAACAAAGACAGTCGAAATGAAAGCAACATAAAGTAATAAAATAGAAAAAAGGGAGATAGAGATCCCAACCAAAGAATTTGAAAAGACAACCGGGAGTTTCAATCTAGAAAACAAGATTAATAAAATCAAGATCCATGAACCTCTGGTTGAACTGGAAAAAAACCCTACATATAGAAAATAGATTGCCAAAATGATAAATTTTTCGGATATTGAAAGCCATGCAGATGTTATAAATTTAGAAGATGATAAGCTGACTATAATGTTTGGTTCGCATTTTGAAAATGCCAGAGATTATGTCGCTCACTTCTACATCACGCTGACTGTGCATGATCATCTACTCCATAATTATATGTTAGATTCTGGAGCCTCCCACAATGTGATGCCCAAATCTATTATGGAAAAATTGGGCCTTGAAATTATCAGACCATACAGAGATCTGTATTCTTTTGATTCAAGAAAAGTTAAATGTATGGGTATGATTAAAGATTTAGTGGTTAATCTTGCACAAATTCTTGTAAAAAGTATTTTGATGGATATGGTTGTTGTTGATATCCCTGCAAAGTATGGCATGTTTTTATCCAGGTCTTGGGGTGCCAAACTTGGACGATCCCTTCAACTCGACATGACATACGCTACAATCCCAATCTTCGGCGAACAGTTCACACACTTGTACAGAGAAACAAGGTTGGCATATACTGTAAGTGACCTGCAAAACCCAAATAATTACCTTGTATATGTCATCAACCAGGATTTAGGAAACTGTTTATTATCTCTAGATGATGATTTAGATGAATGTATAGAAGAAAACTGTACAGAAAAAGAAAAAATAGAAAAGACAAATAAAAATGTAAATAGTGTTGGAGTTTGTAAAATGTATTTCGATGGTGCTTCATCTTGTGAAGGAGCAGGAGTTGGAGTGTTGTTTGTGGCACCCAGAGACGAGTTCATTATTCCCTTTTCCTACAGATTACAGTGGGACATTGATTGTACTAATAACATATGCGAATACGAAGCCCTAGTTTTAGGATTAGAGGCTGTCGGGAAGTTGAAAACTGAAAATGTTATAGTTTATGGTCATACAGAATTGATTGTGAAACAGATAAAGAAACAATATCAGGCCAAACACCCAAGGCTGAGGTCATACATAAATTGTGTCTGGGATCTGATTGAGAACTTTTTCTCATTGTTTAATATTCATCACATCCCCGGAATGGAAAATCAACAAGCAGATTCATTGGCCAAAGCAGCGACAACATTTGTACCTCCAACTGTCCTCAAACTAAAGTATCACATAGAAATGAGGCACGGAACCTCAATACCAAACAATGTTAAACACTGGCAAGTCTTCAAAGATGATGAGAAAATCAGACAATTCCTAGAAATGGTGGACGAATTTTCTGAAACGCATATTGATCAGGAAAATCAGAATGACCCTGCTTGGATTATGCAGGAAGGTGAATATCCCCAGGAGTTCTAGGATAAGATCATTAATCACCGCATGTTGGTACTGAAAAATAATTAGATACCTAAAGGTCTGATTCCTTTGGAAAGATTATCCGATCATGATGATATTCCCTTAAAGTCTACTTTGTAGCCTCAGCCTGAAGAGGTGGAAGATTGTAACATGGGCACTAAGGAAACTCCTAATATGGTAAAGATATCTAAATATCTTCCCCCTGAAATGAAAATCAAATATGTCAAACTAATCAAGAAGTACAAGGATGTTTTCACCTGGTCTTATGATGAATTAAGAACTTATGACACCACCGTAATTGAACACAAAATTCCCTTAAAACATGACGTTAAACCTTTCAGGCAGAAGCTCAGACAGATAAATCCCATACTACTACCTGTGATAGAAAGGGAGGTGAAAATTTTCCTAGATGGGAAGATCATTGTTCCACTTAGATATTCCGAGTGGGTAGCCAATATGGTTCCGGTCAGGAAGAAAAACAGTGAAATAAGACTGTGTGTAGATTTCAGAAACTTAAAGAGATCATCCCTCAAAGATAATTATCCATTACCTAAAATAGATCACGTATTGAAAAAGTGGTCGGAGAAAATAGAATGTCTATGATTGATGGATTTTCTAGCTACAATCAAATTGTAGTCCATGAGTATTACAAAGAAAAAATTGTGTTCACCACCCCATAGGGTACCTTTATGTATGATAAAATTTCATTCGATTTTATGAACGTAGGAGCCACTTTCCAACGAGCTATGGGCATCGCCTTTGTCGACGAAAGAGATAAGTGTGTTGTCATTTATCTTGATGATATAACCCTATTTTCTAAATCTAATGCAGAGCACCCGGTACACCTCAAACAGACGTTTGAGAAACGTCAAAAATTTTGTTTGTCTCTGAATCCCAAGAAATATCACTTTACAATGCAGGAAGGTAAACTCTTGGGCCATATATTATCTCGAGATGGAATCAAAATTGATCTAAAAAGGGTTGAAGCTATAGATACTATCAATATTCCTAGGAACAGAAAGGACATGCAATCATTTTTAGGAAAAAATAATTTTTTAGGAAGATTCATCCCAAACTTCATTGAAATTGTAAAATTGATTATAGATATGCTCAAAAAGGACAGTGAGGTGAAATGGACAACCGAAGCCAAAGAGTCATTCGAACACATCAAGAAAGTTATAGGTGAAGCATCGGTGCTAGCCAGCCCAGATTATGTGAAAGAATTCTTGATTTTCTGATTTTCCTCCGAACACACTATCGCGGTCGTGCTCTTACAAAAAAATGATGAAGGTTTCGAGCAGCCAATAGCGTTTTTTAGTAAAATTCTCAAAGATGTTGAACTAAAATATGATATATTGGAAAAACAAGCGTACGCAATGGTAAAGGCCCTCAAAGCTTTCAGGAATTATGTGCTCCATTCTAAGATAATTACCTATGTACCAACCAGCATTGTCAAGGATATATTAGTTCAACCAGATAGTGATGGAATAAAGGGCCGATGGTTAGCCAAGATTCAGGAATTCAACCTAGAAGTAAAACTGACCAAACTTGTCAAAGGTCAGGGCTTGGCTAAATTACTAGCTGAATCAAATATTTGGGCACTTGGAATAAATCATCTACAAGCTTACGAATATTTTCCAGACATAGACAAATTTGATGTTACTATACCTACAATCGAGATCCAATATAAATTCTCTTCCTCTATCTGGTATAAAGACATAGTTTCTTACCTATTGACTTTGCAGTGCCCAAGTGATATGACCCCTTCCAAAGCCAGAATATTGAAGTTGCACGCAGTAAAATATTCTATCATGGATAGCCAACTATATTGGAAGGACCCTCTGGGATTTTTATTGAGTTGTTTAGTAGAATCTGAAACAAAGAAAGTCATAAATGAGTTTCACGAAGGAGTGTGTGGAGGGAATCACTCATGGAGAGAAACGGCCTATAAAATCCTGAGAGATGCATATTATTGGCCAAAATTATTCACTGATGTGAATGCCAAAGTCAGAGCCTGTAACCCCTGCCAACTATTCTCAGGCAAACAAAAGCTTATGGCCTTACCATTGGTCCCAGTCAAAACAGAAGCTTCTTTTCAACAATGGGGTTTGGATTTCATCAGTGAAATACACCCACATTCAAGTGCACAGCATAAGTGGATTTTGACCGCTACTGATTATTTCACTAAATGGGTGGAGGCCATTCCAACATGAAATGAAACAGACGCAGTGGTGATCAGTTTTCTAGAAGAGAATATTTTATCGAGATTTGGTTGTCCTCAAAAGATAGCCACTGATAATGCTCAAGCTTTCAAATCCATGGCTATGGTAAGTTTTTTTCAAAATTACAACATTATACTAGGACATTCCACAGTCTACTATCCCCAAGGCAATGGATTAGTCGATTCCTCAAACAAGAGCCTAATCACCATAATTAAAAAATTGTTGACCGAAAATAAGAAAGCCTGGCATGTGCATTTGAAATATGCTTTGTGGGCTAATAGAATAGGCACTAAGAAATCAATCGGAATGTCCCCTTTTCAAATGGTATACAGTACCAATGTGATTCTCCCCATAAATCTTGCTCTGGCTGTAATGAAACTCTGGCAGGACGTGAAGGAAGAGCCAAATGACACCACCAGAAGAATAAATCAATTGATTGAAGTCCAAAAAATTAGGGCTGAAGTGGATGAGAGACTCCAGAAATATTAGGATAACATGAAAGCCCTATTTGAACAAAAATTTAAATATAGGGAATTTCTCCCTGGTGACTTGGTTTTAAAGTGGGATGTCAGGAAGGAATACTCAGGAAAGCACGGAAAATTTGACCATATCTGGTGTGGACCTTTCAAGGTCATAGCTTCTGAGGGAAAGAATTCATTTTTGTTAGAAAATATCGATGGGAAGATCCTTAACGCCCCTATCAATGGGCGTTACCTGAAGCATTTCATGCAGTAACCAGATTATGAACTCCCATTGTACATACCAGTTTGATTTTCACATTTTTGTTTACATTTTTTTGTTTCTTCGGTAAGTCTTTACTTTCACTGTAAATAAAAACAGGTTTATTGAATTCATAAAAACAAAAATACAGAAATAAGTAATACATAGAGTTATGATCTACAGAAGTTCCTGACATCTCTCATGTTTATTTTCATTATAGGATACTTGTTGATAGTCGAGAGATAAGCTGTATCAGAAATAAATACTCAAGTTTCAAAACATTGGCTTTCTCTTGAAACAGGTGATAAATAGATATTTTATTTGGTTGAAAATATAGAGAAAATATGAGGTATGAGCTTCTCCCCTACTGACCCAAGTTAAATTGTCAAGGAGATATCACTAGGTATGACAGAAGTTTCATCTGTACAAATATTTTCACCTAATCTACAACCAGAGGAAGATAAAATTACGAATTAATTCTCAAAAGTTTTCTCTGGATAAAATAAAATGAAAAAATGAAATAAAATTCATAATAAGAAAGTAAGCAATAAAAAAACCTTAAAGAAAAGAATTCGAGAATCCATAAGCAAACTCGCATAGGAATGATCGTTTTCACAGTAGAACATATGAACCCTCTTTCTGTTTTTCCTGCTTATCCTCAAGCTAGATTTTCCTATGATTCTAAATATCTTTTCTTGATATTCATGGAGGAAAGAGGACTTCACCTTAACGCTGAGATCTCAAAAACAAGTTTTCAACATGAGAATAGGCCAAGAATCCTTATGGTTCCTCTGACTTTAACTGAAATAAAGTATGTCTAGGCTAATCCTAACTAATTTAGCTTTTCTAATGGATTTAAACTGACTAGTTCCGCTCAAGGAAATTCCCTGGAAAATAAAAGATCCCCGTGAAAACTTCCCTGTAAGCGAAGGTGTTTTGAAGGTCAGAAGAGGATTAGTCCAGAGTAATCAAAGTGAGTTAACAAACCTCTATTGCTAAATTATAAATAGATATCATCCATGGTATATTATATACAAATTGATTGCCCCCACTTCATGTTTTAAAAATATAAGACAGGTGGTGAAAGGAAATTCATAAAATGATTGCCCCCATCTAGTCCAAAAAAGAGATGATAAAAGGAAATTCATTAAATGATTGCCCTCATCTCCGCATTTAAATGCAAAGCTGCTAATTGAGGTGGTGAAAGGAAATTCAATATGGGAATTAGATAACTTCACTGGGGTACTGAATAGGCTTGCTAGTAGTGAAGCAATGTCTATGATATCTGCAAGGTTGTTATACATGTATTATAATGTACTATGGTAACTAGTTCTTTTTCGACTAGATCTACATTCTAAGCCAACACGGGACTCTCTGACTAAAACATTAAAATTACTTTGCCTTTATGCGAACAAAATCGAACAAAGTCGGATAGATCAGTTAAGGTTGTTTTGATTATCTTAAGCAAATTATGAAATCAATTTTAAGAAAAGGAATCCATTAATAAGCCTAAACTCGAGATCGACGAATGATTAAGTTTTGAAAGCTTTTGGAGATATGGATGAAGTCCAAAGTCCATTTGTGTGTCCTTTTTCAGAATGTGTTTAACAGAAATGCAATAATGACTCCATTTACCCAATAAAGGGTACTTGGTCTATTGTTCTTCTGTGTCTCACAGGGAGACAAGATCCCTAGATGGAGCCTATGTTGCAACACATATATAATTATAATACTTTAGACTTTAATAGATTTCATTCTCTTTTAAATAAAAACAACGTGCGCTTAATTCTCATCGTTGATGAAGTCTCCCATTTAATCAAACGATCCTAATCTCTTAAGAATTATGGAGCCACCTACTCGTTAACGAGTCAAATAACCAAAGACTGCATTTGAAAGATCGGGTTTCAGAGTTTCGCGATGCAGGCTTTTCAACATATAACAATTCTAGAGTCCCGATAGCCGAAATCATGAAATCGTCTTGAGCTCTAAACCAGATTAATTAAGAATTAAAAATGATTAACGGTTAATTAATCATATCGCGATTTCGTGTTTCGGAGATTCTGCCTCGAAAGACTTTCAAAGTCCCGATAGCCGAAATCGTGAAATTGTCTTAGGTTGATCATGATTATTTAAAGGTGTTAAACATGATTAAAGTTAATTAATCACATCGCGATTTCACATTTTGGGGATTATACCTTGAAATGTCATAGGATATCTCGATATCCAAAGTCACAAAATTTTCTTAACGAGAAGTGTGATTAACTGACGCCTTAACAATCATTATCACGTAATTAATCCTTCGCTAAATAATGACTCGGATAAATTCAAATTTCACCTGTGATTTTCCCGAAAATTAATGGCATTAATAATCAATTTACGGCAATCATTCCAAGTGAGATCTTAAACCAC
>ML777928.1:644006-721733 GCA_009831015.1 Picea engelmannii | reverse complement strand
CATTGCAGAGAAACAATGTTTTCATCCTAAGGTTTTTTACAATATGAAAGGGAAACGTCTTTCAGTAGAAAGAATATGTCTTCCTCTAGACATGAGGTTGTCCCTTACCTCTTATCTTTCTCTATGGGAATCCATGCCATCTTCTTTCGATCTCTCATATCCTCTCAGTATTCAACAAGCACTGGACCTTTGTTCATAGATAAAGATGAACCATCGTCTATATATGGAAGTCCTCTTCAAATATGGATTGATCGAGCTTGTGGATATCACTTCAGGTAGGATTTTCTGGATGATTGGGCTTGTGGTTTCTCTTTCTGAGAGGATCTCCTCCCTCTCACCCATCTCCACGATTTTTTTTTCATGATTGATTATATTTCTATTTATGCTCGTGATTATTATGTCCTCAACTTATCTCTGTGGTATTACATGATTAAGCACAGGGGGAGATACCTTGATGAAATTATGAAAAGTTGGTTGCACTGGTTGTATGACTTCACCTGACATCACCTATCGCCTGATTTTCGAGGCCCCGGGTAAGTAGGTAGTTCATATTTCTTTCCTTGCATTCGAAACTTGATTGCTCATAGTATTTTATTTGCATCTCATGTTTCATTTTTCTTTACTTGCATATTTATTTTATCATATTACATATTTAGTTTAGAAATTTTTATAAAAAAAAATGCAAAATTTTCTTTCTAGATTAGTTGTTATTTTTATTTTTTAATTTTGATATGGACAAAGGGTGATAGAACCACCCTGGATTTTATAGTTTTATGTTTCAGTGTAGGCACGGGTCCAACAAGATATGTTGTGGTTCTCATGCACTTTACGACGAGTACATGTCCCCATGTAGGAGCCAGATGTTATCCGCATTTCCTAGGGATAACTAAGGCGATGATGTATCGAGGCCCTCAATTTGCAGATATGGAGTACCGAGAGGCATATGGCTGATAGCATCCACTTGCACAGACAGAGGCCCACCTCACCACCATACACCTCAAGTTCATCATAAGGCTATCCACCACATTATCTTGCTTCCAGAAGACATTGGGTCTTGCTCCATGAGGTACAAGCCATGTATTATGGTGAGTGTCATTTCAATATTTGTGGCATTTGAGTTTGTTTCATTTAGAACTGCTTTTGATTATGTAACATCTCCTTGGAAATTATGCTCTTTGTCATGTTTCACCTTGGTGGTTGATATTGTGCCCTAGTAAGTGGTCACCCTTAAGGATGGGTCTGCTACTGAGAGGTCCACTTGATAGGTCATCATGTCATTCCTGGTCATACTTGCCACTTTCCACACCTCATCCCCTCGTCTCCTCATCTTTTGGGATTTTTTTGGTGTATTGACCCAAGAAGGGATTGTCCCTCTTTTCATGGGAAGAAGGGGTTGAAGGCCCATAGGCTTGTAGCTGGAAAAAGATAAAATCCAATCATAGACCTTCTATATGCTCACCCAAGGATCCTTAAGACAATGAAATCTCTCTCATAAGAAATTTATGGGACCTGTAAAAAATAGCAGATACAAAATGCCAACCAAGGTAGAGCGCGTGTGGGAAATGTTTTCATGCTTAGGTAGAAGTCCCACACATTGTATTCAACTTGGAGAAGCATGATGTGACTAGGGTGGAGTCAAGGTGGGCATTGTTTTTTATGCTTAGGTGGAAGCCCCACCTTGGATTCAACCTGGAAACATCTTAAAGAACAAAATTCAATAAATGGGCTTGGAAAAAGGTTGCATTGAAAACGAAGGTGCAACACACCCTCTATAAAGGCACCCGTAAATGAGACACTACGATCCCTTGTATGTCATGAACCCCATGCCCAAAATTCTTGCCCCATCCACTTCATATTATACACATGGCTTAGAGGGGGTCCACCTGGGAAACACTCCTTGACTTAGGGGATGATTCACCCAATAGGTCACTTTGTCAACCCTCCCATACCTAAACTTGGAAATTGCATAGGGTCTTTGAGCACTTGTCTAGTTTTATGAGGTGGTTTTTGATGCACATGCTTAGGTGGCTCTTTTATTGACTTGATTTACTTATCATGGTGCATTTGACTTGAAATCCTTGGACGGTGTATTCATTGTCTTTGTAGGACCTAGTTGGTGGACAGTTTTGGAAGAAAAAGCCTAGCTTGGGATTCCTTGGGGCTTGAAGCCCACATGTTGGATACCATCACCCACACCTTGGGAAAATAAGGAAAATGAAAGTTGCCCAACATTTTGCTACTTGACGCCAAAACCTCACTTTTGGAGGGCTCAACGTCACCCTAGGGATAGGGTTTGGTGGTGGAGATGGACACTTGGAATTTTTTAGGAAGAAGACCCTTTGCATGATAGAGATGAGCCTAGCGCATGAGGGAGGAGCCTTTGGAGGCCCAAAGATTCATATTCAAACTCAACGTCCACCTAAAAATGCCAAAACATCACCCTAGAGAGGGATGACGTCACACTAGGGTTTCTTATGTGCAATTTTTAAAAGTTAAATTTGAATTTATGATGTAAAGGGGAAAAATAAGGGTTGTTGACCCCTTATTTTGTGGTTTACCCTAAAGTTAAGTGGACAAACACTTTTAGGGAGATTTGTATAAATAGAGATCAAACTCTTGTCATTTTATCATAGCATTCTCACTTCGAGAGAGGCTTCTTTGTTGAAATTTGCGCCCTATTTGGGAAATTTTATCTATCTCTCTTGATACTATCTCTTGTGATGATTTTGTCTTGGCTATTGGATGAAGTAAGGTGCTATATTTCTTGGAGGCTATTTCTTGCTTTTATGGTGGATTTTCTTGGTTAAAAGGAGTTTATCTTGTTAATGCTTGGACTAGGTAAGGAATCTCTCTTGTTATTGCTTCTTCACTTCATTGCAAGGTTAATTTGTTAATATTTTTGGGGACTATAAGTCCATACAACCCCACCAATCCCATCATAATTATCTTGGAATATTTTTTTGCATAAAGGAATACTAGGAGAAGTAAAGGGTTACACCCTCCTAGTTTTTTCCTAGCTAGTTTCGCTTGCCTTAGGGAGTAAAAGGGCTTACACCCCCAAGGAAATATCACAACTAGATATTTTATTTAAAAGACTCCATAACCCAATAGTTAAAGGTGATAATCTCTTGAATATGAGAAATAAAATCATTGCATTGGGATACGTTGAATCACGAGATATTGAAATTGTTTAAATTTGAATCTTTTCTATTTGCTTTAAGCTTGTCAAAGCCTCTAGGGCGTTTAGATTGGTCAAGTGGATCTTGAGCTATAGATAATTAAAATCTAAATCCATTAGGGCTGTAGAAAATAATCTTCTATTTTGATTCTAACTTGCAATTTAACCGTGGAAATATGTTAGTAAACCATTATTATCATTCTACTGCTAATTAGTGAACTTTTTGTCAGATTACTTGCTTCTTTTCATGGTTAAAACTTCTTGTTGTAGAAAAAAAAATCTACAGCCACTTGGCTGTTACAAACTTACTCTTAAAACGTCATATAACAACCCTCTAATACCGCTAAAGCTTGTGCTAAAGTGTTGGAAACAATCTACTTGTTTTATGCTTCAGTTCCAAACAAATCTTTGATGCTTTAAGTGGTTGAATCTATAGCAATTAGTTGTTTTCCTTGCTGATATATATTCTTGTTTACTGATGTAATTAGGGACAGCAAGCTTAAATTTCTTGTCCACTTAACTTTGAGCTTGTATACGTGTTTCTTCTTGTGTCTCAAGCAGGTACCACTCTCTTCTGTAGGTACCCAAGCACTCGACAACCATAGACCATCTCCAAAATGCATTACCAAGTTATTCTTCACTTAGTAACTTCACCTATAGGGGCATCACTTCCATTATCTCAATTTCCATCTCATTTCCCCCTAGGATCACCTAGAACTCCCCCCTTGTGTAGGATTTTTCCTTCAGAAAAGTGAGGGGTGGGTTTATCTGAGGTGACAGTGGGTAAACTCTCCCACCACTATCTCCATCTTATGGATTGGGTCAGGATTTTCCCAACCTACAACTTGTAGGATAAAATTTTGGCATTGTTGTGGGGGAGGATTTTGAATCCTCTTTTGTGCCCTAACGACACTTTGACAAGATTCCTTCCCAAATAATTTACCCCTAGATTTCCTGACAACTCCACTTGAAGGACAATGTGCATGATTACAATATGTATTGATGTTTTACATGTAATATATGCATCGGTGCTTAGTAACAAAGAATGGAGCCATCGTCTCACCTCGAATGTTCAAAATTTCACTTCCCTCTTATGCACATGGTAATATAGGCACTAGTGCATACAAATCATACAAGCACATGTGTGCCATAAAACATAAAAGAACAACCTAGTGTGTAATATTTATGCAAGCATTGGTGCAACATATAACAAAAAAAAAGAACTAAACCAATGTGTAATAATTATACAAGCACTAGTGCTTCTTAGGTTTATGTATTCGCCAATACTTGTTACATAAACACACAACAGTGTGTGTTGACAATACAATCACCTAAAAACAAAACCTTCGCTAAATCCTCCACCTGCCCAATTTTTTTTAGTATAGGGAATATCCGTTAAAACCTTCGCTACGAATAGCGGACGTTTTTTTGAAAAAAAATCCCAATCTTGTAACACTAAAAACCTATGGTACAAGGTGTTCTCCTTGTACTAAGTATCTATATTGACATAACAAAAGGTGTTCATCAAGGAAGTTGTCTTCGAGATGGGGATCGGTTATGCCATTCGGAAAGTCATTGATTAACTTGGGTGTAGTAAATTCAAGGTTTAACTCATAAAGGATGATTATCTCATGAGTAAACTTATCATCGACAAGTCATTGTCCCAATATGTATTGCATGGGGTTCAAATTTTCTACAATCTTAGTTGTACATAGTAGAATGTAGCAATTAAGTTTTTGGATAGAATGAGCCATATCCAAGGTTAGTTTTTCATCATGGTTTTAGTTGAACGATGGTCCTACTAGGTTCTTTATAATATAATAGATGACATTGTCCTAGCCATCTTCTCCTTGTTGAACTAACACTCTTGCAATGGAAAAGACTAAAGCATAAATTCAAAGGATAAAATCCTTTTCGAAGCCATGGTGGTTGATAAGAGGTGTAGTGGTGAGTGCATGTTTCAATGCATCAAATGCTTGTTGAGCTCAGTTGTCCCATATGAAGTCAATGTCTTGGTGTAAGAGACACAAAAACCCATGGGTGTGCATGGTGTAGTCAAGAAAAAATCTTCATAAAAAATTAGCTTTTCCTTAGAGGGAATATAATTGGTGCAAATTCCATGGTGGGGGGAGTTTGATAATAGCATAGACCTTTAAAGGATTTATAGTGATCCCCTATCATGAAACTATGAATACCAAAAGACACCCAAGAGAGACATAGAATAAATACTTGGGAGGGTTAAATCATATGTCATATTTTCGACACCATAGGAAAATGGCGCAAACGCTAGCTAAGTGTTAGGACCTTCTCTTTGATTGAGTTATGAAGTCATCAATATAATCCAAGATGATGTGAACTGGGCCATGGAACACATAGGACATGGTGCATTGAAACATGGCTCCATCATTTTCTAGTCCAAAGAGCATAACCCAATAGGCGAAAGTCTCCCAAGGGTCGTAAAAGTTGTCTTATATTGATATGCTTCTCCAATACAAATCTAATTATACCCTAAGTACTCATCCATGAAAGAGAGGACCTCGTGGTCAACACATTCATTGATCACTTGGCCAATGAAGGGAGTGGGAAAGTTGTGTTTGCAACATGATTTCTTAAGCTCATAGAAGTTAGTATAGATGTGAATGATGCACTATTTTTTGTTCATAGGGACAAGATTAGAAACTCGAGAAGTATAAGCGATTGGATAGATAAACCATGTTGTGCATAGTTTATTGATTTTTTCCTTGATGGTCAGAGCTTTGGCAGGTTGGATAGGCTATTGTTTCTATTAAATAGGTGATGCATATGGATTTGCATAGATATGGTGCTCAACAATGCTAGAAACAAGGGTAAGGATTTGTTAATAAGACCAATAAAATAAGTCACAAAGCTCTTGGAAAAATTATTTATAAGTTGAAACATCTTTAGGTGAACATGTAACTCCAATAGGTATGATTTCAATAATTCCAGGTAGAAATGTCAAACTTGATAGTAGGGGAAGTGTTAGCCATATTATTTTCCTCAAATGAATTTGGGGTAAGGATGGGAATTTTAAACCAATATACATATCCACAAGCAATGAAATACTTAGCCTTAATGATAAACTAGTTGGAGGGGTTAGAAGGGGTGAATGCATCTTGAGGTAAAAAGTAGGAATGTTGATGCATGTCATCCCATGGAGAGTTACGAGTAGCCATGGCTTTTATAGCATCTTCATCAGAATGATAAATGTTGGCACTAGAGTCAGAGGTATTGAATGATAATGATGAGAAGATGAGGGGGTGGGTGTTATGACCATGGTTAAATTTGTATAGATGTGAGGGATTGTTGATCTAAGAAAATCCCACGAAAGTGAAAAGATTGTATGGTGTGGTTGTGGGTGCATTAATGTGTGTCAAACCAATTTCAATGCCTAATGACAATGAGGGTTAGTTATAAGGCATATAACCTGTCGATTTGGTGATGTGGTAGATAGTAGCATACTACATGATATATCTATGGGATAGGGTCAACATTTCCCAACTCAAATCAATCAGATTAATGGTCGGCATAGATTGTTGATGAGCAGTAGCCAAGGTAGCTGGAAATTAAGGGAGTTTTGAGTAATGGTGTGTGTAGTGGACAAATGTTTCAAATAAGGTGT
The DNA here is from genome assembly GCA_009831015.1 of Picea engelmannii. NCBI lineage: Eukaryota > Viridiplantae > Streptophyta > Pinopsida > Pinales > Pinaceae > Picea > Picea engelmannii. Next base: position 714,915 of record ML777928.1, on the reverse strand, counting down.
GGGGGTGGTTGGTGCACAATGTTGGTTTTCTTTTCAATGTAGGCTCCTTTGAAGGAGGGGAGGGTGTCCCTAGATAACAAAGTCAACAGTAGGTGGCCATGGGTGGGTGAAGAAGGTTATGCAACTTAGGTAATGTAGGACAATTGAGAGTTGCATGACCATGAATGTTACAAAGAGCACAAGGAAGTACAACCCACGTGGGAGCGATGATAGGGATAATTATAGTGGGTCTGGTGGGGGTAGTGTTAGAATATTGTGCTCATTTAACCATAGACAATGGTACACCATTGTCACCCATCCATAGGCATAAAACCACCCTCAACCACCTTAAACTTTGACAGACAGAATGATTCCAGGAAGGAACACCATAACCAACAGATAACCAAGAGAGCACACCTTTTCCAAGGGTAGCGCACAAGAGAAAGTACAGAAAGATTAAACAAGAGAAAATTGTACAACTACAGCTGTTGATCCTCCTCCTCCAAACTTGCGCATGGTTTCTGGTTTACTAAGTGAGAGTGAGTGAACAAATGAGTCAAGACTTCCTCTATTTATATTAATTTGTCCAGTGACTTTTCTGGCTGGGCTGACCTGACTTTCTGGTAATTATATTTTATGTTTATCTTTTTCTGTGAGGTCGACTTATCTTCCTAGAAGATAATACCTTAATATTATATATTATGCTAAGTCGACATGTCTTCTAGGGTTTTCACACATCTGTTTAGGGTTTCTCTTGCTTCTAGAATATTGTATTCTCTTCAAAGGTTACATATGGAGATTAACACCTCCCACATCTACCATAATATCAACAGATAGTGCCTCCATCTTTCCTATTGTTGCCCTAAAATTCTTTCTAGCACATTGCTTAGTCAATGCAATCGATATTGGTGGTGGAGTAAGTGCTATAGGTGATGGGTCACTAGGGGGGTAGAATTGAGAAAAATACTAAGTCATCTAGCAAAGTCATAGAAAGATCATGGAAGGGGGAGGAAAGATACTAAATAGGTATCCCAAGAATGAGCCTAGAAGGGATAATGTAGCCATGATGGGGTTCCCAACTATGTCAGGAGATGGGAAGAGAAAGGGGACTTGATTGATGGGAGTCCGAGGATGGGCATACTCATGTTGATGTTTGAATCAATTAAGATTGACACAACAACCTCATGAGGATAAAATCCCCCTTAATTTTTATAGAGGTGGTACTCCTCTTTGAAATCTTAAAAAAATGGCATTGTCTAACTGTTCTATCAAATGGCTTTTTTCGCCGGAATCCGACAATACAAATTTGCGCACGAAATCACTAATTTTTGTTGTTTATAATTAATCTTTGAATGCAAAAATGGATTCAACATACTGAAAAACCCCTGGGATCACTCAGATTATACAAAAATAATCACTCAAATATGCAGATCTAACAATTTATCACCGGATTTCAAGCAAATGTCATCGGAAAAGAGTCATTTCATAGAACGTTTAGACTACGACTAAAAAAAATATCTTGAAAATTCTCGGGAAAAATATAAATGTAGGAGAATGTTAATGAACAAACTCCATATATTTATTATTCAAATAAATATAGAAATGTCTTTTCAATGAAATAAAGAATATAAACAAATCAAAAGTTCCTAAGAAAGGGACCAAGAACCCACTCATAAAATATTGTTGCAGAAATATACAAATAAGAAAATTATAACACAAATCCCACATCCATTACACTATTTAAAAATTTGATCACATTCAAGGAAATGAAGACAAATGGTCTAGATATAAGAGAACTTTAAACGATTCTTTATATTAAAATCAAAAGAATATTTTGATAGATCAACTTAAAAAATATTTTACTCAAATGCTTAGAGTTCAAAGATACAATTAAGATTAACCCCGAAATAGTTCACTTGGATTTTCTCAAAAATAATATGTCTTTAATAGTCTTATGAAAATAAAAGCGTTCATCCAAAATGGACTAGGACTGGGGATCCCGTCGACCATGAAATATAAAGCAGAAAATAGGAAGAGCGAGAACAAAAGGCAAAGAAGGCATAAGCAAGATAAGAGTGTAATGGAATCTCTTGTGTCTCATTTTTGGGTCATTGTTTCTCTTATATTTTGTCTGGTGACAGTTTCTTCACCGGTACGAACTGCTTCTATTTGGTTATCCTCGGTAATCTTCATTAAGGTTGATTCTAACAATTTTTTAATATAATCACGTACAGGAGCAACGGTCGCTTCTTTCTTAACTTTTATATCAAATAAGGTAGCTTCAATTTCTCTATAATCAATTGAAAGTTGTTGTAATGTAATTTCAATGTCCTCATTTCTATTTACATACTCAACCAGCCAACTTTCAATGTCGTGTTTTGTGTACTCAACCATGTTGTTGAATTTTTCTGTCGATAGTCCTTTCAATATTTCAACACATTCTTCAAATTGTTGTCTTGTTTGAAGAATTGAATTTACAATTAAATTTGGATCTTGTACTTCACAAGTTGTGCCTGCAAGGTCCAATTTCGTCAATTTAGAATAGGCTTCGGTCTTTTTTCTACTTAAAGAATTCAAATCACCTAATAATTCTCCTAATATATTGATCCTTTTTATCCAGCATGCCTTCAATTGCTTGACATGAATCGGTGAGGGGAAATCTTCTTTTTTTATTTGGTATTCAGTCATCCCTGAAATTTTTATAACAAATGTAGAGAGTGCATTCTTATAAAATTCTTCATCATTTGTTACGTCAGCTTGTAAATATTCCCTTGTAATTTGAATTTTGGGACCAAGAGAGACAAATTTATTTGTTAAATCCCAAGTCTCTAAAAAAGGGACATTCTTTTCTTGATATTTTCTTCAACATAGTGTCTAGTAGAAAAAAGTAAACTCGATGCCCCTTTTATCCTTAGGCTTGATTGTGACGTTTTGTTGGAGCTCTTTCTGGGTTATATTGTTGAAACTAGAGTAGTGAGTATCAGAGATGGCATTAGAGTAGACTCTTATTCCTTGATTCTTTCTTTAAGACTAGCATTCCCAGCTTCCATATCATCTATCGAAACATCTAGAGCATCCTCTGTAGATTTATGAAACTTAGCAAATCTAGATGTAGGCAATTTATTGAGGTCAAGTTCAACGTGGAATTTTCCCCTTTTGTTTTTTAACAGGATCTTTCAAGAATCAACTTTCTAGAAGTTCTATCAAATAAAGCATTTTGTACATAAATGGATTCTTCTTCTAAAAGTATGTCTTCTTGAATGGCAAGCTCAACTGCAAGTTATTGAGTTTCTTGCAATCTTTGGTCATCATCGGAAAATTGGATATTCTCAATATCAACTTCCAAGTCCATATCTTCTAGAGAAGCTTCAATTTCAGGTACGTGTTGCTCAACTTCTTGTTGTTCAATTTCCTGCTAAGAATTAGTCCTTTTTTCTTTTCACTTGAAGTTTGTGTGGTTTTTCCAATTTTCCCTGCGGAAGGTTTTTGTCACCCCCATCACCTTATATATTTGTTGAAGACTTTCTTTGTTGTGATGTTTCCAATTGAAAAAAAAAAAAATGTTGGGCCACTCTTTTGTGAGACATTGGGAGATTGAGAACCTTTTTCATTCAATAATTTTCCATTATGTTTGTATCGGTATGTTGTTCTCACAATGGTTTCAATATCATATGTTCTTTTCTCAAAAAATTGTGTCAAAGGATCATGACTATCACCTTCTTCTTTTCAAAAAATGAATGTATTAGTAAGTGCATTACTAAACCCGACTCGTGTCATGTGATCAACAAAGAGTTGTTTTGGTTTAAATCCCTTGATTTCCTCTACGAATTTCAAATTATATTGATCAAGTTGGACTGCAAATTCATCAATTTTAGAGATTCCTCTCAACAATATTTCCCCAGTTCTCCATGGTAGTGGAATGAACTGCTTTTTTCTTTTCTCATGGAAGAAATGCAACCAAAACTTATACTGCCTTGCAACATCAATAGCAAATAATTTACCCAAAACATAATATGGTAGAAAAATGGGTCTTTCACGAGAACCGTAAATTCTCACAATATTGTAATTATCCATCTTTATAGTCCCTTTTTGGTTTAGGAAAATTGATGCTTCTCACGACAGTTTGGAAGTGTTCTCTCCAAAAATAAGTTTTTTGAAGACAGAAATAAATTCATTATATACTTCATAAAAATAGAATTGAACTTTTGTCTCCATAAACCTTGGTACCACATAATCACTAGATCAATTTTACAGTTCACCCTTTTGTGGATACTCAATGAAGACATGGCAGTAAGTAATAGCAAATATCAAGTAAGAAGCCATATAGAATTTCTTTTCACTTTTAAAATTTGACAATTATGTAGATATTTCTGAAGAAATGATTTTTCCCCAATCAAAAATTTATTCTTCATGAATTGTAAAATATAATATATAGAGGGCCAACCGAGGGATGGTTGTTGTTGATTCCTGACATGTAATTATAGTGAAAAAAACATGCTAATTATCGATAGGGATTCTTTAATGAACTGACCTGAATTCTTGATATGTATTCTGGCATTGTTGTAGAATCTTCTAGATATTGTTATAAGGGCTGCAATCCATTAATCGTTTCTTTTAGAAAGTTCTTTTCTTTGTCTCCTTTCAAAGTAATGGTTGTCTCTGGAAGTTTCAACATTTTCCTGAAAACTGACAGTGCTAAAGAAATAGGGGACTCACTCTGGAGTTGAATTACCCTTTGGTTCTAGACGAATTTGTTAGAACACCATGAAATTACTTCTTTACAATCAAATACTTCAGGGACGCGTCTAGCTAGAGCAATACCGGATGTCCAAATTTTTTTTTCATTTTTCTATGGCAAAGGAAGTGACTTCTAATACCAATAAGATCTTGACCAGTGAAAATTTTGGTCTTCTCGACCATACAAGTTCAGAGTATCTCCACATAATTGTTGTCTTTTGATAGTCATTTTGGTAAAGTTGGCGAACTCTCGTAAAGCTCCTTTGGACGTTAATTTCAAAATAATTATTTTCTTGGTAATATGACTTAAAACCATTTTTCAATGAAGTGGTTAATATGAATTAAATGGAAATTACCTCGAGAAATATGTTATTGCTAACGACCTTTTCAAAATTAATTAGTAGTTATCTTCCATATGATTTAGCATTAAATGAGTCTTGGGATAAGTGGCAAAGGAAACTCATACATTGTGGTGAGGAAGCAGGCATAGAAGAAAGAGTAAATACCAACCCGCAATTCCTCCAACCCGCGAACCCGTCGTGACTCGAAAATCGGCCAAGTATTGTTTAATGATGAGAGTGGAGAAAAACACTAAGTGTTATGATCGGTCTGTCAGAATTGCACATAATGGAGCATGATAAAACTTGAAGATCCTTGAATCCGCGATGACATGAGATATCAAGAAAAAACTAAGTATAGAGAAAAATGTAGATCATGAAAGACAACGTTCATTTTAGTAATGACAGAGAAAACAGACTTATGAAAAAGAAAAAGGGCCACACTCACGAATTTTCCAACCTGCGGTTATGAAAATAAACTTGAAAAAGTGACTAAGTCATGGTGCAATATGTAGGTGGTGTAGAAACGGTAGTGCAATTTGTATGACACAAAACTTTTGATAAAGAGACTTGTGAACCCGCTATGAAATAAGAATTTTTCTAAGTAAAGAAAAGAATTAAAGGGTAAGACTAAGTTATATACAAGTCAAAAACTCCAAAGGTAGAGTCCATCAAGGGGTTGGGTTGTTCTTGCATGATCATGGTGTGGGAGAAAAGAATGTTATAGGCTCTTTAGGTGTCAAATGCAAAACATCATGGATGGGTGGTGCACTAGATGTGGTGGATGGTGGTGGTTCATCAAATGACATAATGGTGCACATAGGGGAGGCATCTATGGGATGGATTTGGGGTGGAGCATTGATCTACCCCAAGTAAGGAAAAAATTTTAAAGACACCAAAGCCCATGTCAATGTAAGCTGGAATTTGTTGTTTGGCCCTGAGGGTGGGTAAGACATTGTCCATGTTGGTAGGCATTTGTGGTTCATAATATGTTAGTTGATCTAAGGAAATGACCTTTACCTCATGGGGAAACATCATTCTATGAAAGACTAAGGAGGAAACATCCTTCATGGCATACATATAGATGCATCCAACAAGAATATTGTAGTCAAGTGGGGCATCTACAACCTCAATGTCGATTATGATCAACTTGCCCCCCAATTCAAGGAGGACATTTTAAAAGAGACCTTCAGGCAAGGATGGGTGGTCGTCATAGCCTCGAAGGTTAATTATGGAAGGGAATAGATTGAGTGAGCCTAACTTCCACCAGATTATTGTGGACATGACGCAACTAGAGGTACATTTGTAAATGATGTACCAATGCATGATCTGGTTTTTTATCATGATAGGGATCTCAAATACAACAAATGGGGATCCTTGGCTCAACTTTGTTGAAGTCAAAGGTCATCAAGCACAAATACGATGGATCGACAATGACCAATGCTAATAATAAGGCCTTCTATTAGGAAGGATAGGTTTGGAGGACCTCGAGGGCTCACATGGTAGCCAATGAGTAAGCCAAGTCATCGATGATATATATATATATGTANTATATATATATATATATATATATATATATATATACGATGGATCTCCTTGTTGATAAGAACTAGGTGGCTGATAAGAGTTAACCAAGTGAGAGGTAGTGGAGGGATCCTACTAAGGGGAGATGTTAAAGGGAGACAATGTCTTGTTAGGGGAAAGGGCTTTGTGTCACTATTGGTTGAGAAGAAGTAGGGTGTCCTTGTTGGGTCATGCTATTTGCTTGTGGGGGATAGGGGTTACACTACTTGTTGACATCATTCGGTGAAATTTGGTGATTTAGGGGCAATGATGAGTGTAATGCCCAAACACCTTAAAGGGCACAAGGAAATTTTATGTGAATATAGTGGTTCTTTCCTTGTTTATGATTGTTGTTGGGGTTAAGATTTGTAGCACTAAGGTTGCCCCTGCGATTAACAACTAGGTTAGGTGGATTGACTCTTGGCCCTTGAGGTTAAGGTTGATTTTGGTTAGATTTCTTCTTTTTTCCCTTATTTTGTGGATTTAATGGATTTTCCATGTTTTATAACACTAAATATTGAGTTTGTTTAGAAGGAGGTTGATCCAAATGAAAATAATTCGGGTGTAAGGGGGTTTCTGGGGGACAACGGCCCTAGACGAGGACCAAGGAATGGGTAGTATAGGTTTTGAGTTGGAGGTCCATCATAAGAAGTGCTAGGATTATATGACGTGGACACACCGCTACTAGTGTCCTGACAATTATTTAAGGGGCCATGCACATGCTATGAATACTCAATACTTGGGTGGGGCTCATAGGGTATGAAAATGAGTGGGTTGCAATCCATCATAAGAAAAACTGGGATTGGGATAAGGCTTTTTGTAATGCCCCTACAATGGTTGTCCATATGTCGTATTAGGTATGTCAGATGATGTACTAGTTTGACAATATGATGTGGGGGGCTAACCATATGATGTTTTATCTCCACCATATAGATTTCCATGCATGCTAGCATGAGGTGGTAGATTAATATGACCCAATTGGTTGGTGGTATCTGCAAGTGACCTTATAAAAATCATCGATGGCATAAGATTTCCCCAATGTATGTTTCTCAAAAGGATGATGCTAAGGAGCATCAAGAACAACTAAATACAAATAACATGATTGTGCATATATGAGGTCAAAGTGTTGTGATTTAAGGATGGCTTGTTCTCTTGACTATCGCATGGTTTTGGCTATGTCTTTGTCAATGAAAAGGAGGGATTCCGAGAACCAACCCAATAAAAGGTTGTATTTAATCTCTATTTAACACAAGCTACATCGTCTATGCCACTCATGGATGTGATCTGTGATATGTGTGGCAGCAATTTAACTGAAATTGGTAAAAAATTATACTCCAATTACCATGAATTAAAGAAAGTCAATAATGCTTTGGATATTGAATTAAAGGTGGTATGGGCCCCAACTAATTCATCTATATTCCATTTGGTAGCTACCAATATGAGGGTAAGTTATAACATACTAAGTTGGATAGAACTGGCCATGATGCTATTGGAGGAGCACCATAGGTGAATGGTACTAACATGGTTGGATGGGTCCTACTTAGGATGACTCTCCAATTTTGGAATGTCAGAGGGTAGCTTGGTCGACATGTGTGGCCAAGATGTTCCATGTAGAATAAGATCATTAATGATTTTATCCAAATCTAGGAGATTTACGCTGGCCATCATGGCTAGGTGGATGGTGGATGCTAGGTGGATGGTGGATGAGTTTAGCTAGTTAGAGCTTGAAGAAGGAAAGTTGGAAAGGATGATCTTGACAATGAAGCATTTGATGTGGATAAAATTGGATTAGGATTTAAAGGAGATTCGACATGTCTTCTTGGAGAGATGGAAAGAGAAGGGATTCCCCTGAACAAAGTAGGAAGGTTATGAATCCTACATGAATTCCTAGGTGACTGATGTTGCATTATAGTTCCAAACTATTTGAATATTTTTGTGTGATAAGTGGATAAGTAAAAGGGATAGTGCTATATGGAAATTTTGACTACTCAAAGAAAATGTTCCTAAGTTGAAACCAACGCGTAGGTGGTGCAACAATGTTTTATATATGTGTTTCAACAAGTCACAAATGTAGTGCTCTAGTGTAGAAGTTTCCACAAAATGATTATAAAGTAAAAACATGATCTTATTTGACTCTACCGATATTCTACTCCAATTTTTGTCAATGAGTGGAGATGAACACAATGAAGATGACAACTAAAAATATGTCAGAAATAATTATAGTGAAGTGCTCTTGGGGAATATAAAAGAGAACAAATACCATCTATATCAAGTACTTCCACGATCCCATGAAATTCACCAGGTGATAAACCTAGTTTTTGGCCACTAAGATCCCTTCACAAATGTATACAAGGGATTAGTCCTCCAATAATCAAGGGGTTAATACATAGCTTAAAATAGTTGGGTGGCTTCATTAAACTACCAATCATGACTTCAACATTAACAATTAAGAGTGTGTCCCTTCATCTTGGTTTTTGCACATTAAATAAAAATAATTGATATGTCCCTTAGGAAAACAACTAGGTTTCAAATGAGAAGTGATTTAGGGGATTTTGAATACCTATCCCCATGATCCTAACTTAAAGTATAATTTATCCTTTGACCTTGGGAAAGGAATTAAGCTGGGTAGATTGATTTTAGTTATTTTGTTTTTATAGTGCTAAATTGGTTTCATGAATTGACATTGATTTGATTATGGTGTGAAAAAAGGAGGTATTTTAATCTTATAATTGGTTTTGATCCACCAAGATCGCTTGTGAGGACAAGGTGGAGAGCATATTTTTATTGAAAGAATTTTTAGGTCCTTCATTGTGTGCGTGAGTGTATTTAATAACTAAAACAATAACAAGTGCTAAAATGAAATATGTGTAAGAGAATCAAATATTTTAAAGGAAACAATAAAAATGATAAGTATTAGAAAATTGGGTTTTTGTTCGTTACCTGCAACTTTACTTCAACTTTATTGAGAACTAAACATGGTAACACAACAATGTTAAGTTAATCAATAATCCCAAAAAAAAAATGAATTTTTCCTTTAGTCATAGGATGTTAAAAAATGATTTTAAGGAGTATTTGTGGGCTATTAATATGACAAAAGAGTGACTTTGATAGTCGTAACGGTGTAAGAACGAAAAACTTGTGTGAGAGTTGCATTGAGTTTGTGTAGTGGCTATGTGATAATGACACATGGGTCTTGTGAGGAAAAACGTAAAAAAGAAGTGTAGAGCTCAAAGGAAGGTTCGCATGAATAGTGTAGAAAAGAGCCAAAATATGTGCACAAAACGTCGGGAATTTAGAAAAATGGAAATCTAAAAAATTATCTCTTTAAAACATATCAAAAATGACTAAAATAGGATCTAAACTACACCTACAAATAACCAGAAACAATAAACTAAAATGAAACACAATTGGGAATGATAATTTCGTTCAAACTCCCCAATGGAGTCGTTAATCCAGGGTTAGGGTTTTAAGTTACAGGGGTATGAAAACACCTTATTAACTAATTGTCTAAGCTAATATTGGCAAAATGTTAGGGGGGGCATAATAAAAATGTTACTTTAACCCAACAAGCATTAATTTAGAGACTTTAACATGAAATTGAATTTAAAATCAACAGTTTGACAAGTAGGATTAGAGGAAACAACAATATATTAAATAAAAAACCAATCGAAAGGCCATTAAACTAAAAGTCACATGGGAAGAGCAATTTGTATCATTTGGGCTCCAAGACTCTTCAAGGGGGTCCTTTGGCATCCTTGACTACTCAATTCCTCCTTGGGATGTTGCAAGTAGGAAAACCCTCTATGGACAACCATTAGAGAGGGTAGACACTTTGTAATCAAGGAAATCAATTATTGGAATGGAGGAAGCAAGGAACAAGGACTCTTAATTTCTCTGTAATTGAATCCTGATAGCATAACTCTGCACAATCATTTTTTCCTCTATGTAATTATGTGGCTCAACCTCTATATTTATAAGTTGGGAGAGTGATTGCCTATATCAATATACCATGCAGGCCAAATGATGGAAATTAACTCCTTTGGGCGATTAATTGAATGCTAAGGGCAATGATAGGAGGTCCTAGAGATAACATGTCATTGCCATGTCATTTGGCCCTTGTATTTGGGAATTTATGCGCCTAGGGAGGATTTTCTTTTATTTATATGAGGTCATGTGGATTTCGAGTCTCAGTTGCCAAGAAAGTCACGTGAGCATCAAAGGGATGTTTGACATGATTTGTGGGAAGGGCATTGTGACGAATGGAACTTGCTTGGTAGCCCAAAAATTGTCTGTAGAGTTTGTAATTGACTATGTTGTACAAGTTATGGCTGACTTATGATATTTCTAGATATGCTCACTTGAATGTTGTAGAGGAGTGAAATTATGGTGTTAACATGTCCAAAGAGAGAGCTTGGAGACTAGCTTTTCAAGACTCCCCATAGGGGAGACAATATATTTTTTAATGCCTTTCCATTAGTAAATATATGTTTTAGTTAGTATTCATGCTTAAGGGATATAAATGATAGCATATGTGTTCTTTACTCACTCCTTTGTCTTCCTAATCTCATCAAGAATCTGAGTAAGTTATGTTTGGTCCACCCATGCTCCAAAACACACATAACACTATGGTTTAAATTATTTACTTTTCTAATCTCTAAAAGGGGAATTTTTGGGGACCACTATTTGTTGTTTCTATAGGATTCAACCACTTTGTAGAGTTTGGAACCACACTTTTGGCACACAAAAACACAACCAAACCCTAACAAAACAAATGGCAACTCCATTAGGGGTGATATTTTAAGTCTAGCCTCATTTAGCTCGTTTAGGTCCATGATTCTGGTTCTTTGTCTTCCTATGTAATCATAGAATCTCCCTCTCCTAAGATCCTTTATAGGGCCACTATCTGACACTAACATTTTTTTGAAATTTCCCATTCTTTTTGGATCTGTAAATAGACTCACTAGTTTCAAAGAAATATATGTAGAGGTCCATGATTGTTTCTCTTAATATGTTGGAGGTCTGCAATTGTTCTAGAAAAACCCATGAGCTTTTGGGTTTTTCAGACTCCTATACTTCATCATTTTTTGCTTCATATTTGCTTATTGTTTTTTTCTTTTTGAAGTTTATTCTCTAGTGTAGAATTAAACCACACTCCAAGACCTAATTGTGAGTAGGAAGAACTATACAAGTTAATTGCAAAAGAAAGAGAGGAAAGAAAAAACTAGAATCAATCTTCACACATAAGAGAGTAAGAAACCAACTCGAATCAAATTGTATTAATCCTTGATCATGAGTACAATATATAAGACTCTCTACAAGAGGAATAATACGCACTAGGATGGGGTTTCCATGTGCATTCTCAAGTAACAAAAGCAACCACTCTCACTAGCAATAGTTAACTAAAGTCAAAAGTTGCTAATAATAAGAAAATGTCAAAAATATAGGTGTCAACTCAGTGAGAGTTCTACACGACGTCAACATGAATTCCATAATAGAAAAAATATCCTAGAATAAGACTAGATTCCAAGAATTCCCAAAGGGGTTGGATCCAATGGTGGAAAGCGAGGAGTTTTTCACCATTGGGAAAGGTTCAATTCCCATGAAGGCTTTACCTGGAGCCATGGGGGCACCTTGAGGTAGTGGTCGAATGTGTGGTTGCACCCAAAAATACTATATTAAAAATGGTATTGTGACCCATGCACACATAAGTGGATCAAATCCAACCCCCATGTCCTTCAAATTTTATAAGCGGTGGCACGTGTTGGGGGAGTTTTCTTTGACTCAGAAGGAAACAAGGTTATGGAATTTGCAAGGGGGTTAGGGAACATTACTAATAACTACACAGAGGTCCTTGTAGCTTTCTTGGGACTCTGCCTTATTCTAGAGAATAGATCCTCAAATCTCACAGTTATTGGCAACTCTAATCTAATCATAAGGGGACTCTGTAAATCTCTCAAGACCGTGCAACTCAACATCACCAGAACTCTTCTCCAAATCAAGGACTTCGAACACAAATTTGAAAATTTTTGTTATTTCCATGTATATAGAACTCAGAACACCATAGTTGATTCCTTCTCCAAACAAGGAAAATCGCTTGCTACTGGGCAGCTAAGATTATACTCCTCAATTAGTCATGTCTCAATCCCTTAAGATTTTTGCACCGTTTGGTCCACCCCTTCTGAACTTTTTGTCACGCATGCACCCTCCCCATGGACACTCCAACACGTGCCCCATCCTCCTATGCATGTCATCCTGCCTTATGAACAACACCCTCCTCCACATATTCCCCCCCTCATGCTTTGACTGGTCTCCTTTGATCCTCCCTCACACAAGCACTAGTACTTTGTACTTCAAACCCCCCTCTGCATCTCTCTCCGCACGTCCTGGAGATTTCTAATTAATACGGCCATGGCCTCACCTTTCGCCAACCACTCGCGTGGATTTCATTCCACCTTCATAATGTCATTGGCTTTAACCCTTCGCGACCTTCTACCTCCGAATTTCTTTGTTTGTTAGAAAGGAACGCGTTTGAATTACAAAGGTGGCAGCATTGTTGGTTACCAATTTAAGCCTTGGTCCATTTGGATTTTAGACCACTTTCATCCATACGTAATTATGTGGCATCGTGATTGGAGTGAATTCCAATGCTCATAATGCTCCATAGGCATGCTCCATAATCAAATGCAAACCCAACAAGAGGAAATTACCTCACTCAAGCTGTAGTTCGAGAAGCAGGTCCAACATCTTCAGGCTCAAGAGCAGCGCCACAAGGCAAAAATGGCCCTCATGATGCACGTAGTTAATAAAAATTCTTCCCTCATTCGTTCTATTTGTCGGTATCAACATCATCATGGATCCCAAGAACATAATCGTCCTATTAATTACGCAGAATCCAAAGCCTCAAATGACGCTCTCCATCCACAACAGTATCCAATTGCGTCTCAGGTTCCAGTAGCGGGTCAAGCATAAATTTTGTATCCAACTATAGCTCAGGAATTGGAGTTTCAGCAGTAGAACCAAGTGGACACAAGTTTACATTTGCATTATTTTGTATGGTTAGAAAAATCTTGTATTTTCTCTTCTCTTTTGTAGCCTTATTTTCTGGCACTTTTATATAAACAACAATAACTTAAAGAAGAATCTACATGCAGGAATAGGGTTAGAAGCATCAAGTTATTTTTATAACATTTCAGTAATTGGGACTTCTGTAATTCTAGCCTTTTTTTTGGAGAAATCCAGACCCTTTCTAATATAAATATAGTCATTTTTGTAAAATAAAAATAAAAGACCAGAGTCCAAAAATTGAACTAAAGTTATAATTGAGAGAGAATTCCATAAATATGGAAAGTCACTAAAAATAGGTAAATAAGTGGAATGGGTTAACTCCAACAATAAGATGGGTAATGAGCACTTCCTTATGAAAATAATATTCTCACTCAAGTGCACTCTCTAAACATGAAATAGGAATTATCTCCTAAAATTAATGAATGAAGCGCTTGTTGACGATAAAAATCGCAACGAGGATTTCGCTCGCAAAGTATTGCTAAAGCCTATTATTTAAATTAAGATAATGATATATAATACTACTAGGTGGGACCCCCTTGTAGATTGGAGGATCAGATAAGGTTCTTATTACACATTTATGTTGTTGTTTTGATGCTTCTTACAGGACTCTACATGATTGACGATGAAATATTGGTTATGTTTGCGTCATAGTGGCAGATGGATAATGGATTTTATGTGTTGGTTTCATTACTCTAAGATCTAAATTCCATGCATGAATGGCTTATATTCACTATTATTACATTGCTATTCGCACCATGATTTATTACCTGTTACACCTACACTCGACACATGTTAGTTATAACAAGAGACAAGAGCAATATGGGAAAAAATCCAAGAAGAAGGAACTAAACTATGATATGCTATGATATACTATATGCATTTGAATTAAAGAAATTAATGTTAGTCCTAACTAGCAATGTTAGTGGCTATACAAGTTTATTGATTTATATGTGGCGCATGTGATATATGTTATAGTATGGTTTTTTGCAATGGTTAATACGGATTGGGTTGCGCAATTGGCAATCAATGTGTGCAAGTTTCAATGCATGGATTAATGGTTGGTTATGAGAGGGAAGATGGAGGCGACGTGCAGTAAATGCATGTCACTCCATACTTCTCCCATTGGTCGTCACCCTAGCTTGGTTATTGCTCATTTGATTTTTGTTGTGGTTAATCTATGGGATTCATGCGTGGAAGGAACTGCTCAACCAAGCTCGAATTTTAAGGCCATTTGGTTACGGGCATGTTTTATTCGCCCATCCATGTACTTGATATGTTTATGAAATGAAATTTGGCTCGGTGATGTATTGGTCTGTGTTTTCTTGAGGCTGACAATTGTGTAATCTCATGGTGTTTTCTACGGAATGGTTGTTTGTGTTATTCATTGCAATGGAAAAATTGATTGTTGAAGTCACGATTTCATTGGTTGTTCTATGTGGTGGAAGTCGTGATGGATCTTTGTTGTCTTTATGGGGTTTCATTGGAGGGTTTCATTATGTTTTTCCTTGCTATCTATCTCCTCGCAGTCATGGTAACCACACCCGGTTGTATTTGGTGTTATGGGGTTGTTGTGTATCATTTGAACCACCTTTTGGTCACTACATATCGTTTTTCCACCTGGTCGTGAGCTCATTTTACGTTATTGATATCCACACAGTTGGTTATGGGTGGATATTATGCCAAGAAGATTGCTTTAGGGATTGGTTGGTATTACCTGGGCTCTTCATTTCTATCAACATTATTCAGATTTTGAGGTAAACCACGAGGGTTATACCTCTGCGTGTTCTTGATGTTGGTTACTGGCCAGTAAGAAACCTCTACTCCTCGACCTCATGGTCTACCCTACCTAGTGTCGAATTTTCACCATGTCTTGCAAGCTAAGGGTTATAAGGCTTACAGTTCCACTGTGCTTGTTTTGAAGGCTCTCACATGTTGTTGATATGGTTGACCTCTGGCCTCCCTGTGTTTGGATCCATCGAGTGAACCCTTGCTTATTTTGTCATTAGTTACAGAGCCTGATTATGATAAAATAAACCAGTCACACCCTATCAGTATCATTTTGAATGTCATGAGTTGGTTGAGTAGTGTTGACAATGGCTTTACTTATCGACTCGTCTCTGTTTGATCGGGTTGATTTCCCAGTTGTAATCGAAAATGATAATGGGCATATAGTCGTTTCCTCCTTTTGTTGTAACAGTTGGATTTATAACTTAGCATTGTTATGAATGGTTTGATTGGGAGTAATTAGATATGTACAGTCACAGAGATCCCTCTTTGCATTATGCGTGGTCTGTGTGTTCCTACAGCGTGGTATAAATTGAAGTGGGTTGTTGTGTGTTTAATTTGTCCTGATCGGGATTATTGCAAGTTGAAAAGTTGATAATTGTGGCTTGGTTGTCTACTCTGTATGATTTATGGACATCGTGCATCGTTTTTTTTTATTGCACCATCATAGATGAGAACAGGGTTTTGGTAGTATGGTTTCATTGCAAATTTAGTTGTTCAATTTGTCAAAGGAATGGGATTGGGCATGTTTAAAAGGAGTCTATTCGACTCAGGAAAGACCTGCGTCTATATTTGATTTGAAAAATTAAATTTATGAGCAGTGGTTGATATCCTTATTATGTTGAACAGAGTTGAAAGAATATGGTTGTGTGTTCCTTGGATTTTGTTTAAATGTGAAAGGGAAGTAAATGAAAGGAAACATAATTCTTTTAAATAATATGGGCGGAAGTCATGATGATTTTGAGTATGACTAAATTTTGTGTTAATTGAAAGTTTTTAAGGAAATTAAATATGGGATAGTGAGCAAGTTTTAACACACAGTAATGGTTTAATTGACCACAGTAATTGTTTAATTGATGTTGGAATAATTGTATTGAATACAGAACTATTTTTATGGATTACTTAAATGATTTTTCGAACAGTATTCGTTTTTTTCCCCTACCATTATTTCACTTTTCGCTAATTACAATTCCCTTGGCCTTCCCATATTCACTATCCACTCCATGTTCCTAAAATTTAATTATAGTTAAGATAAGTTCTGAATTATGACAGTTAAGGGATCACAGGGATGGATTACAGTAATATATTCTTTTGGTTTACGATACAGTTGATTGTTTGATGTCTGTGAACAGTAATCATGATCATTTTCCCCCTCAATTTAACATTTTTCGCTCACTACAACCCCTCGCATATCCTAGAACCCTTGCTATCCCCCTGCTCATTCACAACTACTAAACAATTTGTATGGATTGGATTCCATGATTCTGATATGTTGCTGAGCCAAATTTTATTTCATATTTTAAAAGAGTTGTCATGTATGGTTGTTAAAGAAATTATTTTCTAATCAATTATGCATACAGGGATGAGCTTTTTCAGCAAAGGTAGCCATGGAAGGGGTAACCGAGGAAGAGGTAATTGGAACATGGGCCCTAGGAGGCCAAGATTCTCTATACACTTTGGTGTTGACTCGCAAGAGTTAGGCCAGTTATTTCAAGTTGGGTTTTTTAACTGGATTGGGCAAGGAGTGGTCCAACCTAGGCCTGAAAGGCCTCCCTCCCAAGCCCCACACGTCCTTGGTATCCCCGTTCCTCCTCATGTCTCACTGCAACCTGACGTTCCTGAAAATGACGGATGGCAAGAGATTGTCCACCCAACAGTCTCCCAACATCGTGACTGGCCTAACTTGTCTCTACCTACTCCCCCACCTATCAATCAAATTGTCCAAGCTACCCCTGTCCACTCACTAGTATAGTCTTCCCATGTAAGCAAAAGGTTGAAAACCGAGGCCCACCATGCTCCTGACAAAGGAAAATCCACTGCTACCCCTTCCTCACCCTCAAATGACTCTGATAAACCCATGTCCTCCCACATGCATTTGAGAGATGATTGCTCTCATGTGATCAGTGAGATTAGGCCTAAAGGCTCCACACAACCTAAGGCAAATTCAGAGATATCAAAAGGTGACGGCAGCAACAAGGGAAAGATTGCCTCCCAGAGTGGGAAATATGGATTTTAAATTTTTATTTATTAATTGTTGAGAATAGTTGACTTCTAAAATTTTGGACAACACACTTTTTTTTTGGATATATGGGTAATATATTTGGAAATAATTTCAATTATCATTGATATAAATTGTCAAAATATGAAAATGATGATGGGAGTCACAAGAAGGGATGTTTTGTTTGCTTAACTAGTTGTCTTATCATTGTTAGAGAACTAAAGGGAGTCGCAAGGAGTCCCACCTACTAGTTATTATTTATTTAAAACCCTTATTATGATTTTATTACTTTTCCTCCTTAACTAAAAAGTTGGTTGAGTTTTAGTTAACTTAACTAAGGAAGTAGTTCAACTACTTCAACTTCAACCAATTCTAATTTGCTTAAATGCAAAAGGAAAGGGAGTGACAAGAGGAGAATAGAAGGAGAAGCATACTAAGGTTTGATCTTTGAGTTTTGTTGAGACAATTCAGTTTTCATTCATTCCTTAATTCATTAGAAGCCTAATTATTTTTTATGATAGCAGGGTCTTATTGTACACAGTAAGATTCAGGGTTGAATTACATCATTCAGACACTTGTTTTTCAGAGGTGTTGATCTATCTTTGATAGTCTGTCTAGACTTGTCTGTTTGTGAATTAGATTTCATGACTGACAAAGGCTATTGTGCAGAGTCGAGTGGGCAGCAATCTGTGGCAAGCTGATCCGGATTTTAAAGTTCATTTTTTTACATTTTGTCAGAAGTCCTTTTGTATGTTTCATCGAGGACATCTAAGTTTGACTTTGGTCCAAAACCTCCTTAGGAAATTTTGTAAAGAGAATGATTCTTTGGTGAATTGGGATGAAATAAAGGATTGCTTTATGTCTCATCTATTTTGATTATTGACTTGGTGTCTTTACTTCTGTCTCTATATTTATTTCAGCATCTGTTATGTTCAAAAAATCACATAAATAATGAATTTTTCATCAAGATTTTATTTATAAAAAAAATAGCCTAAGCACTTGTAAACAATACTTGTGAATTAGGATAACATGTTTGATGGCTATAAAAATAGGGTGATATTCTCGTCTATCTTACTTTAGCCAAGTAAGATCTGAAAATGCTTGAGTAAGATCATTTCATATCTTTCCTTCAACATTTATTTGGCAGTCATACTGGGGAGATCTTCAATATCTCTCTGGTTAATGTTTATGCTTGATTAGCATCGAATGCATCAATTTTTTATGATATTGATTCTTTGACTATTTTATTTCTTAATGATTGTACCTGTTGCAAGGAATCCCAATATTGAGCATGGTCTTCAAGATCATACCAGCATTGCTTTGAATCTATTTAGCACCATTTTAGACACCGCTAATACTCGGGTTGAGCTTAATCATTCATGGGCAGCAATTGAACGTGATATTAGTAACCAAGAATGTTGGGAAGCTAGACGTAGACAGCCTAGGAATCAACAATAAGCCTTCTTTTTCCTTTAGCTTTGGCCTTCTTTCATGCCCTTAGACCCTCGTGTTTCTATAAGAAGAAGAGGCTTATCACCTAAAATTAATACTATTATTGAAATAGGAAGAAGAATCGTTGTGTTATCTACCCAACAAAGTGCTCTAAGGAGAACCTTGTCTGATTCATCCAGTTCGTCTTTTTCTCCCTTACCTATCATCCACAATATGGCATCTAGTGGTGGATCTGGTGGCACTGGAAGTGCTTCCTCCTCTCAGTCTTCAGCTTCGTCAATGATTGGTAGCTTATATAGCCACCATATCCATGTCCAATCTACGACCAATCCCACCAAAGTCATCAAAAAGTATGGGATTTTTCAATTTGAAGAAGATGCCACAACCACACCATGGCATGTTTCCTCTCCTCTTAACCTAGCACCTGCTACTCGTCCACTTCCTAAATTCAAGGAGCATCTTCCCAGGTTTTCAGGAAATAAAAATGTCACTACAAATGAACACCTGGTGGCATTTTCTAATGCTTGTCACAACATAGGAGCCAATGACAACAATACTTGCATGCGCTTATTTGTCAAATCCTTGGGAGGAAAGACCACGATCGATTTATTTGACCTTCCTCCTAAGCTTTTGTCTACTTGGGAGGAGTTATTCTATTGGTTCAAATCCACCGATGGGCAATCTAAAATCCCAGCTAAGCAGTTACGGGAGTACAATAACATCTCCTATAAGAATGGTGAGACCATCAAGTCCTTCAACTTGCGTTTCACTAAGTTATACAATCAAATCCCTAAACTCATTTGACCTCAGAACCAAGCCGTTTTCATGCATTACCTTCCCCCTATCGTCATGGGCTTGAGGAAAAATCCATTGATAACCTCGGTTCCGCTCTGCATACTTTTTTAGAGTATGAAGAACAACTTGGAAGAACAGGTCTTCCTCAAGGAGAACCGGTTAAACAAACAGACATGTTCACCCTCTTACAACTAGTACAAGATATGAATAATCATATGATAACGTATGAGAGAAAAGGAAATGTCTCCCCTCTCACCCCTCGAGCTTCATCCTCTTCTGCACCCCCCTTTACAAATCCAATTGAAAATAATTTTCAGCCTAAATCTATCATGCCTCGAAGTTGGTGTAAATTTTGCGAGGAAACCACATGTGAGGTAAGGAAGAGTTCCAGAGATAAGATCTTTGGTAAAAGACTAGAAGCTACCATAGTTGTCCTTTATTTTGCAGAGCCAGAAGATGTCAAGATCATCAATACTAGGAACAAATCCTACGCTCCCAAAGGCAAATATGATCCTCCCCGCAATTCTTCTAGCCCGAGCTCATCCTCACCAGCTGCTATTGTTCAGGTTCCTAAAGACCCTGAGAGTCAAGGAATTACCTCCCCTCTCCCCTCTTCCAAATACAATATCCTGAATCAGTTGGCCAACATCAAAGCAGATGCAACCCTTTTGGACATGGTTGTCGTCCCTGAACAAAAGAGGCATCTAAAACAATTCATGGAAGGAAAATCTTTTGTTGTAGCCAATCTCTCTGAAGAGGTAAATGAAGAGGATTCATCTTTAAATAAAGTAGGTGTACATAACTTTAGATACCCTGTAAAAAATCCCCCTTTTTATATTTTTGTAAATATTATGGATAAGATCGCCCATTGTTGCCTCATTGATGGTGGTTCGGGCCCAAGTGTGATGTCGAAGATTATTATGGAAGAGATAGGTTTGTCTTGTACGAATGAAAATGCCAGAAGAATGCTCTCCTATAATAGTCTACAACAAATGACCATAGTCGCAACGAGGATTTCGCCCGTAAAGTATTGCTAAAGCCTATTTATTTAAACTAAGCTAATGATATATAATACTATTAGGTGGGACCCCCTTGTAGATTGGAGGATCAGATAAGGTTCTTATTACACATTTATGATGTTGTTTCGATATTGCTTACAGGGTTCTACATGATTGATGATGAAATATTGGTTTTGTTTGCGTCATAATGGCAGATGGATAATGGATTTTATGTGTTGGTTTCATTACACTAAGATCTAAATTCCATGTATGAATGACTTATATTCACTGTTATTACATTGCTATTGGCGCCATGATTTATTACATGTTACAACTGCACTCGACACATGTTAGTTATAACAAGAGACAAGAACAATATGGAAAAAAATCCAAGAAGAAGGAACTAAACTATGCTATGCTATACTATACTATATGCATTTGAATTAAAGAAATTAATGTTAATCCTAACTAGCAATGTTAGTGGCTATACGATTTTATTGAGTTATATGAGGCGCATGTGATATATGTTATAGTATGGTTTTTTGCAATGGTTAATATGGATCGGGTGGCACAATTGACAAGCAATGTGTGAAAGTTTCAATGCATGGATTAATGGTTGGTTGGTTGTCGTGTACTACGTAATTGAATGAGAGGGAGGATGGAAGCGACGTCCATTAAATGAACATCACTCCATACTTCTCCCATTGGCCATCACCCTATCTTGGTTATTGTTCATTTTATTTTTGTTGTGGTTAAGCTTCGAGATTCAGGCATGGAAGGAACTGCTCGACCAAGCTCGCATTTTTAAGGCCATTTAGTTACAGATATGTTTTTTTCGCCCATCCATGAACTCGCTCTGTTTATGAAATGAACGTTGGCTCAGTGATGTATTGGTCTGTGTTTTCTTGAGGATGACAATTGTGTAATATCGTGGTGTTTTATCTGGAATGGTTGTTTGTGTTATTCGTTGCAGTGGAAAAATTGATGGTTGAAGTCACGATTTCAATGGTTGTTCTGTGTGGTGGAAGCCGTGATGGATCTATGTTGTCTTTGTGGGTTTTTATTGGAGGGTTTCATTCTATTTGGCCTTGTTATTCGTCTCCTCACATTCATGGTAACCACAGCCGATTGTATTTGGTGTTATGGGGTTGTTGTGTATGATTTCAACCACCTTTTGGTCACTGCATATCGTTTCTCCACCTGGTAGTGAGCTCATTTTACGTTATTGATATCCACACAGTTGGTTATGGGTGGCTATTATGCCAAGAATCTTGCTTTAGGGATTGGTTGGTATTACCTGGGCTCTACATTTCTATCATCATTATTCGTCTTTTGGGGAAAATCACGAGGGTTATGCCACTGCATGTTCTTGATGTTGGTTATTGGCCAGTAAGAAACCTCTGATCCTCGGCCTCATGGTCTACCCTACCTGGTATCGAACTGTCACGATGTCTTGAAAGCTAAGGTTTATAAGGCTTACGGCTCCACTGTGTTTGTCTCGAAGGCTCTCACCTGTTGTTGATATGGTTGACCTCTGGCCTCCCTGTGTTTGGTTACACTGAGCGAACCCTTGGTTACTTTGTCATTAGTTACAGAGCTCGATTATGATAAAATAAACCAGTCACACCTTGTCAGTATCGTGTTGACTGTCATGAGTTGGTTGAGTAGCGTTGACAGTGGATTTGATTATTGACTCGTCTCTTTTTGATCGGATTGATTACCCAGTTGTAATCGGAAATGATAATGGGCATGCAGTCGTTGCCTCCTTTTGTTGTAATAGTTGGATTGATAACTCGAAATTTTTATGAATGGTTTGATTGGGAGTAATTGGATATGTACAGTCACACAGATCCCTCTTTACGTTATGCATGGTCTATGTGTTCCTACAACATGGTATAAATTGAAGTGGGTTGTTGTGTGTTTAATTTGTCCCGATCGGGATTATTGCAAGTTGAAAAGTTGATAATTGTGGCTTGGTTGTCTATTGTGTATGATTTATGGACATCGTGCATCGTTTTGTTTTATTGCACCATCAAAGATGATCACAGGGTTTTGGTAGTATGGTTTCATTGCAAATTTAGTTGTTGAATTTGTCAAAGGAACGAGATAGGGCATGTTTAAAGGAGTTTGTTCGACTCATGAAAGACCTGCATCTATATTTATTTGAAAAATTAAATTTATGGGAAATGGTTGATATCTTTACTATGTTGAACAGAGTTGAAATAATATGACTGTGTGTTCCTAGGATTTTGTTTAAATGTGAAAGGGAAGTAAATGAAAGGAAACAAAATTCTTTTAAATAATATGGGCAGAAGTCATGACGATTATGAGTATGATTAAATTATGTGTTAATTGAAAGTTTTTAAGGAAATTAAATATGGGACAGTGAGAAAGTTTTAACACGCGCTAATGGTTTAATTAACCACAGTAATTGTTTAATTGATGTTGGAATAGTTGTATTGAATACAAAACTGTTTTTATGGATTACTTAATTGATTTTTCGAACAATATCCATTTTTTCCCCCTACCATTATTTTACTTTTCGCTAATTACAATTCCCCTCACCTTCCCATATTCACTATCCACTCATTGTTCCTAAAATTTAATTATAGTTAATATAAGTTATGAATTATGACAATTAAGGGATCACAGGGATGGATTACAGTGATATATTCTTTTGGTTTATGATACAGTTGATTGTTTGATGTTTGTGAGCAGTAATCATGATCTTTTACCCCCTCATTTTAACATTTTTCGCTCACTACAACTCCTCGCATATCCCAGAACCCCTGCTCATTGACAACTTCTAAATAATTTGTATGGATTGGATTGCATGAGTCTGATATGTTGTTGAGACAAATTTTATTTCATATTTTAAAAGAGTTTTCATGTATGGTTGTTAAATAAACTATTTGCTAATCAATTATGCATACAGGAATGAGATTTTTCAACAGAGGTAGCCATGGCAGGGGTAACCGAGGAAGAGGTAATTGGAACATGGGCCCTAGGAGGCCAAGATTCTCTATACACTTTGATGCAGACTTGCAAGAGTTAGGCCATCTATTTCAAGCTGGGTTTTTAACTGGATTGGGAAAGGAGTGGTCCAACCTAGGCCAGAAAGGCCTCCCTTCCAAGCCCCACAAGTCCCCGGTATCACCGTGCCTCCTCATGTCTCACTGCAACCTAAAGTTATAGAAAACTACAGATGGCAAGAGATTGTCCACCCGGCAGTCTCCCAACATCGTGACTGGCCTAACTTCTCTCTACTTGCTCCCCCACCTATCAATCAAATTGTCCAAGTTGCCCATGTCCACTCACCAGTACAATCTTCCCATGCAAGCAAAAGGTTGAAAACCGAGGCCCATCATGCTCTTGACAAAGGAAAAACCATTGTTGCCCCTTCCTCACCCTCAAATAACTATGATAAATCTGTGTCCTCCTGCATGCATTTGAGAGATGATTTCTCTCATGTGATCAATGAGATTAGGCTTAAAGGCTCCACACAGCCTAAGGAAAATTTAGAGAGATCAAAAGGTGACAGCAACAACAAGGGAAAGATTGCCTCCCAGAGTGGGAAATATGGATTTTAAGTTTTTATTTATTAATTGTTGAGAACGGATGACTTCTGAAATTTTGGACAACACACTTTTTTTTTCGATATATGGTAATATGTTTGGAAATAATTTCAATTATCATTGATATAAATTGTCAAAATATGAAAATGATGATGGGAGTCACAAGGAGGGATGTTTTGTTTGCTTAACTAGTTGTGTTATCATTGTTAGAGAACTAAAGGGAGTCACAAGGGGTCACACCTACTAGTTATTATTTATTTGAAACCTTTATTATGATTTTATTACTTTTCCCCCTTAACTAAAAAGTTGGTTGAGTTTTAGTTATCTTAACTAAGGAAGTAATTCAACTACTTCAACCAATTCTAATTTTCTTAAAGGCAAAAGGAAATGGAGGGACAAGAGGAGAATAGAAGGAGAAGCATACTAACGTTTTCTCTTTGAGTTTTGTTGAGATAATTCAGTTTTCATTCATTCCTTAATTCATTATAAGCCTAATTCTTTTTTATGATAGCAGGGTCTTATTGTAGACAACAAGATTCAGGGTTGAATTACATCATTTAGGCACTTGTTTTTCAGAGGTGTTGATCTATCTTTGATAGTCTGTGTAGACTTGTTTGTTTGTGAATTAGATTTCATGACTGACAAAGGCTATTATGCATAGTCGAGTTGGCAGCAATCTATGGCATGTTGATCCAGATTTTAAATTTCAGTTTTTTACTTTATGTCAGAAGTCCTTTTGTATGTTTCATCGGGGACGTCTAAGTTTGACTTTGGTCCAAAACTTCCTCAGGAAATTTTGTAAAGAGAACGATTCTTTGGTGAATTGGGATGAAATAAAGGATTGCTTTATGTCTCATCTGTTTTGATTATTGACTTGGTTTCTTTACTTATGTCTCTATATTTATTTCAACATCTGTTATGTTCATAAAATTACATAAATAATGATTTTTTCAGCAAGCTTCTATTTATAAAAAAATCAGCCTAAGCACTTGTAAACAATACTTGTGAATTAGGATAACATTTTTGCTCGCTATAAACATAGGGTGATATTCTCGTCTATGTTGCTTTAGCCAAGTAAGATCTGAAAATGCTTGAGTAAGATCATTTCATATCTTTCCCTCAACAACGCTCTTCCCCTAAAAAATAGGAATTTGTCTACTGGTGGTTTATGAGCCCATGGTTTTGGAAACCTATGGTATTACATATAGGCAGCCACCGGCTAAAAATAGACCTTCTATAAATAGAATTCATCCTAAATAGTAGGACAAATGAAAAAAATGAGTATGTCATTAAGTATGTAGTTGAGCATGTATCCCAACACCCCCCCTGAAACACAACAGGAGTGTGCATAATGATGAGTCTCATAAATATGATGCCATGTTAAGTACTCATATACAAGTATAAATGCAAAATAATTGAAAAAAAAGTGACGTAAAGAGGTAAAACCCAATGGGAACAAAACCCCCCCTCAAAATATGTTGCTAACAAAAAAAGGAATGCTAACATGTTCATCTACTAAGTTGATGTATCACCCACTCCTAGAATGTCCCTTAATGAGACAAACTTATGTTCGGTGAAAGACTTGGTGAAGGTGTCTTCCACCTACTCTAAAGATGGATAAAATTGCATAGCAATGACTCCATCTTGAATCTATCCTCGAATAAAGTGCATATGAACCTCGATGTGTTTAGTCCCCTACCTATGAACTAGTTCTCTACACAACTTGAGAATACTTTGATTATCACACCATATAACTTGTGGATGATGAATATGAACTCTCGTCTCTGTAAGAAAGTGTCGCAACGAAATAGTCTGAGTAGTAACATTCACTGCACCCTTGTACTCTACCTTTGTTGATGATAAATCAATTGTTGATTGCTTCTTACTTGACGAACATATAGGTCTTGATCCAAGGTAGAGGACATATCCTGAAGTGGACTTGCGATCAGTGATATCGCCTGCCCAATCTGAGTTTGTGTAACCAACAATATCTAAGGAAGATCCTACTACATAGTGTATACAAAATTTGGTAGTCCCCTTGACATATCATAGAATCCTCTTTGTTGTCTTCCAGTGAAGCTCATGAGGCTCCTTCATGTACCTGAAAACTGATCCAACTACATAAGAGATCTCTGGTCGAGAGTGTGTAAGGTAGAGAAGACTCCTCATGAGTTATCGATATCTAGTACAATCAACCAAAGGTTATGCATAGACATCCTCTAGTCTAAACCCTGAATGAAAGTGTGTCAGAGATGGCTTGCAATCTATCATTGAAAACCTTTCAAGTAGATATTTGGCATACTTGGACTGAGACATCTTGATTCTTGAATCATTATGGTTGATTTCAATACCAAGAAAGTAATGTAACGGTCCCATATTTATCATAGAAAAGTTTCAGGGATCATTTTAACGATGAAATTTTATTTTAAAATGTAGAAACCTTAGTGAATATTACTAGTCCTTAATATGCCAACTATAAAATGTTTGATGATATTTTTGTAAAAAATTTTAATTTCTAAGGATTTTATATAGTTTGTATAACATTTTGGCGATTTTTAAGGTAAATTAATTTTATCCTATCAAATTTGGGCGAATCATTTTTAGAATGGCAAATATTTTTTGGGAAAAGCATGGAAAATTAACCTATGGGTGAAATTTAGCCCCTAAAAGTTTCCAGGTAGAAAACATGTCATGCAAAGCGGTCTTCACTACAACAATGGAGGAGGATGAGCTCCCTATGGTGAGTAAATCATCTACATATAGAACTATTAGTAGAAAGGAATCTGTGTTCCTTATCATATACACATTAGGATCTGATCTACATCTAAGAAAACCTCTAGAGAGAATATAAGAGTCCATTTTAGCATACCATGCCTGAGGTGCTTGCTTGAGTCTGTATAGTGACTTCCTCAACCTGAAAACTAATGATGGATCCTAAACATATCCCTTTGGTTGCTCCATATATATCTCCTCATTAATATCTCCATGTAATAATTCATTATTCACATCCATATGGTGTACCACCCACTTTCTAGTTGTTGCAATAACTAGAGCTAATTGAATGGAATCAACCTTGGAAATCGATGCAAAAGTCTCCTCATAGTCAATTCCTTGTACCCGTGAGAAACTTATAGCTACTAACTAAGCCTTATACTTTGTAATGTATCCATAAACAACCCTCTTTGTCTTGAAAATCCACTTACATATAATAATCTTCTTGTTGGAAGGTAGAGGAACCAACTCCCATGTGTTGTTCTCCATCAGGGAATTGTACTCCTCTTTCATAGTTTCCTCCCAATGGGGGTTACCTTCAGCCTCTACATAAAAATGAGGGTCTGATCCAAGTACCTTATAACAATAAATAGGTAGTAAAGGCTATGTGGTAGTAAGATCTTACAGAGGCTCCACAAATTGAGATCTAGTTCTCTGTGGATCGGTGGGATCACCCACTAGATCAGTTGTTGCTTGAAGAGTTTGTTATGCCCATCGTGGTAGATGTTATGGACCTGCAACTTCTTGTTGCTTATCATAAATATCAAAGATATCATATTTAGAGATATGATCATAAATATGATCAGAATAATTCTCATGAAGTTCTGCAACTAGTGGCGGTGGCGATGGAGGTGTGGACTGCTCTGAAAGTACCTTTGAAGGACCCTCTTCAAATGTAACACTCCTATGAATGAATAATGTATATGAAGTAGTATCAAATAACATGTATCCCTTCACTCTCTCTGGATATCCAACAAAAACATGCTCCTTACTCTGAGATTCCATAGATTTCCTCCTATCGGAAGGAATCCTAGCCCATGCACGAGAATCGAAAATTCTGAACTAAGTGACTTTTGGTTTCTTCGTACTCGAAGCCTCATATGGAGTGACTCCTTTGATTGATTAATGAGGAACTATATTATGAATGTAGGCTACACAATTGATAGCTTCAACCCATAATTTTGGAGGTAGTTCTCTAGCCTGCAACATACAAATGGCCATCTCTTTCAATGTCATGTTCTTTCTCTCTGCTACCACATTCTGTTGTGGAGTATATGGAACTATGTGTTGCAACTCTACACCTGCTTCCGAACAAAGATTCTCCACGTCCTTATTAACATACTCTCCTCCATTTTCTACATGAAGCTACTTAATCCTTTTCCCTATTTGGTTCTCAACTAGATGCTTGAAATATTTAAGACACTCAAAGATCTCAAATTTTAATTTAAGTAGACCAAAGTATATCTTGAAAAATCATCACAGAAACTAAGAACATACTTATCTTTACTGATCAATGGGATTGGGAAAGGACCTGTAATGTCACTGTGAATCAGCTCTGGAAGCGATGATGCCCTCCATGCTTTACCTATGTTGAACTTCTCCTCAAGATGTTTTCCTAGTATGCAACCTTGGAAAACTCCATCTATGTACTAAATGTGGGGTAATCTATCTACCATTCCACCTTTACTAAGTTGATCTAAATATTTAAAATTCAGATGCCCAAACCTCTCATGCCACAACCTGGACTCTTTGTTAACATGTGTTAGAAGAGATATGGAATTAGATTTATGAGTAAAGTGAGAGAATGTGTACTACCTGGAATGGTGATTAACCTCACCAACAACAATTTTTGAACCATCTGACAAGTCGGAAATAATAACGAATTCTGGAGTGAACTCCACCTTCTTCCCTAAACCTGAATGAGTGATTTTATAGATGGAGAGGAGATTCACTGAAAGATTCAGAACATGAAGTACATCCTAAAATAATCCATGGTCTAGATCAAATCTACCCCTATCTCACACCTCAGTAGGAAAATCATCTCCCATGAAGATCGGTGATCCGAAACAAGTCTCCAAATATGAGAAAAGTCTATATGATGAGGTCGTGTGATGGGTATCCCCTGAATTAAGCACCCAAGCATTAGGAGAAGATCAAATAACAAGTAATGCATGACCTTTACCTCTTTTCGATGATGGATTTTCCAACAACTTCTTCCTTGCATTATCTGGAATACAATCCTTGAGGTGATGTTGCTCAAGTGATTGTACCATGAGATCTATGGTCTTTTTCATGCAAGAACTCTCAGGATGGAACCCCCTGTTATAGTAGGAAGACTTGGTCTTCTCCTTCTTTCTCTTTGATGCCTTGGAAATCGAACTCTCATATGTGGATTTTTGTTTACCTTCCTTATTGTTCTCTTGGTCTTTCTTACCCTTGCTCTTATTCTTATTCTTCTTTGAACTTCCTTGAGCTATAAGCACATGGGGCTTGGAACTCTTGAGTGCCCCTATTTGGATGAGCTTTGTCTGCTCATGGATATGTGACTCCATGAACTCATCAAGGGATGGCATCTTTCATGTAGACCCCATAGCTAACCTGGTAGTATGAAAATAAGTGTAGACAGAATACTTTAGTCCTAGTTTGGTTAGAATTGAAAAGATTAATTGTTCATCTTTCTTATCAATTCCACAAGCCCTAAT
Source organism: Picea engelmannii (assembly GCA_009831015.1). Classification (NCBI taxonomy): domain Eukaryota; kingdom Viridiplantae; phylum Streptophyta; class Pinopsida; order Pinales; family Pinaceae; genus Picea; species Picea engelmannii. The sequence goes on along the minus strand of ML777928.1, from coordinate 684,936 downwards.
ATGAGAAAGTAAAGTTTTAAACTTATAGAAGTAGTCATGTAGGGTCTCGAAATATCTTGTATTCAATGCATGTAGATCATTCTCCAGTCGATGACCTCTTTGGTTGTCTTGCTTTCCTAGTAAATCCTTCAACTTTTTCCAAACATCGTTAAGAGTCTTGCAAGTATTGACATGGAAGAGGAGATCTAGAGAGATTCTCAAGCACAATATCCCATAGAATTCATCCATTCTGTTGAATTATTTTGATTTCTCTATGGCTGAAGCAGGCTCAACCTCAGTCCCCATGGTGACCCTATACAAACCCTTGCTACGAAGTAGAAGCTATATCTTGGGCTTCCACTCAAAGTAGTTGAAGGGTGTTAAGATCACTGAAGAAGATGGTTGATCCATAGTTCTCTCTAGGTCGTCCAATCTGATCTATAAACATGCAATAAAAGTGAGTACTCCCTCACAATAATGGCTCTAATATCATTTAGGATTAAACCACACTAAAATACCTAATTGTGAGTAGGAAATACTACACTAGTTAATTGCAAAAGAGAGGAGAGAGAAAAATAGAATCAATCTTCACACATAAGAGACTAAGAAACTAACTCAAATCACATTGTGTTCATCCATGATCATGAATACAATATATAGGACCCTCCACAAGAGTAATGAGCACTAGGTTGGGGTTTCCATGTGCATGCTCAAAAAACAAAAGCAACCGCTCTCACTAGCAACAGTTAACTAAAGTCAAAAGTTTCTAATAATAAGAAAATGTCAAAAATATAGGTGTGAACTCAGTGAGAAATCTACATGAAGTCAACATGCATTCCATAATAGAAAAACTCTCCTAGAATAAGACTAGAGTCCAAGAATGGAACTAAAGTCCTAATTGAGAGATAATTTCATAAATATGGAAAGTCACTAAAAATAGGTAAATAAGTGAAATGGGTTAACTCCAAGAATAATATGGGTAATGCACACTTCCTTTGGAGAATAATATTCTCAGTCAAGTGCGCTCTCTAGCCATGGAATATGAAATAGGAATTATGTCCTAAAATCAAGGAATGAAGCGCTCTTCCCCTAAAAATAGAAATTTTCCTAATAGTGGTTTATGAGCTCATGGTTTTTGAATCCCATGGTATTTTCCCATGGTATACATATAGACAGCCACCGGTTAAAAATAGACATGCTATAAATAGAAGTTCTCCTAAATAGTAGGAAAAATGAAAAAATGAGCATCTCACTAAGTATATAGTTGAGCATGTACCCCAACATCTAGTTCATATCTAAGTTTCACTTCTATTAGGTGTTGAACATTGTAAATGTAGTCTTTCAAGTTTAAATAACCAATTTTAATAGAATTTTTTAGATTAGGTTTCCTTTTACAGATATGTTTTCTATTCTTGTCATTAGTTAACAATAATAACTAATTTTCTTGATTTGTTCAAATGTTTGGGCATGGGAGAACATCTCACCAATTTGTATATGCTCTTCACCCTACATTGTATGTGATCTTGGAGAAGAAAAAAAGAATCAGAAGGTTTCTTCTTATCCTTCTCACTTCCATTTTCAACTTTAGCAATTTACTTTTTAGCAATCAAACAACATGTGTGCACCCATTTCATACCTAAGGACTACATAGTTGGTTCATACCACCAACTTAGACTCTAAAATGAACCATTATTAATAAAAGTAACTTCATCCATTTTTCAAAAGAATGCATTTAAATTAGACTAGGATATTGTAGGTAGAATTGATGAGTCAACACTCCAATATCACTGCATCTAAAACTACAAGTTGAATCATTTGAGAGAAAAAAAGAACTTTAATAACTAGAAATTGACTATGAAAAAGTGCCTTTAACACAAGCATCAAGAAATAGGTTAAGGTGTAAAGGTAGTGGGTATAAAGTTATGGGAATATTTTCATGCCAAGGTAGTGGGTATAAAGGTATTAACAAACATTTCTCTTATAGGAGAAGGATTATATCCTGCATCCAAAAGGGAGTAGCTAGGGACATGAGTTTCATCTCAAATGACTCTGACCTAAACTTTCATACTTGACCCGCGACTATTCCCAATAACTATTTTTGGTGAAGATGCAATTTAGTGGCTAATCCTATTACTATCTACCTAGGTGATTGTGAGTGGATATTATGAGTGGTACCTAAGACAAATAGTGTATTGTTCCTTGTATTTCATCACCTTTGACACGTGTCATTATAATTGTCTCTTTTATACCTTCACTTGTGTGGAATTCGATCATTGGATTCAATTATCAGTGGTAATTCTTTCTTTTGGATTTCCTCTCCTTTGGATGGACACACATTTGGAAGGTCCTGTCTTATTTGGATTACTTGAGCCTTCATTGTTCTGTCACAAGGGTGTTTTTTTTTTGTTTTTTTATTATTCATGCACAAAATTAAAAGATTTATCAATTGATTGTTTCACTAACCTTAACTATGAATTAAAGTTTTCCACCCATAGGTTTTGATTATTCCTAGGAGTAATTGATTAATTAATTTATTGACATTAGCTTTGAATCAACCTTCCAACTATTGGTTTCAATTAATCCTAGTCATTCCTTTGGTTTCATAAGTTGACCTTTGTACTTTGGCGCTACACCTTAGTATGTTCAATTGACCACTTCCTAAGTAGGCTTGCACCCTTTAGTCTGTTAATTTGACCTCTTGTGCCCTACTAGATTACCTCGATTGACACCTTTTTAACACCTTGCCTTAAGTTTAGAATGGTGAATGTTTTGGGAAACGCTAACCGTCGGAACCATCCAAAAAGAAATCCCTTTATTATTCACTCACTTGGAAATGTTGGTAACCCCATCACGACTACCCTGACTCTTCCCAACATGACTTTATGTCTCCATATTTGAATGCTTTCTTCATCAAGACAATCCAATGATAGCCCCCTACATTCACCAAATGTTAACTTGGTTCCATCTCCTGTTCTTGATCCTAACCAAATCTCTATTCCCACTTCTAACTAGACTAATAACCAAGAGAAACCCAATAATAAGAGGAGAAATCCTAAACATAAGAATAGGAACTAAGGGTAGGGGGACACTGAACCTAATGTTGGGGACAACCCCATTTAGGGTTAAAAGTAATCTAGAAAAACTAGGAATAGTAGAGTTAAGACTAATCACCCTTGTCCCATCTATAGAGTAGTTGGCCATTATACTAATGATTGTCTAGAGATCCTAACACTTCATGAATTTCATATTCATATAAATGAACTTAGTTAATATCCTTCTATCTAATTGCCTACCCTCCATCTCAGTATGAGTCTGACATGGCTATAGTTGAAACTCCTCTTTCTTCAATTGTTGTTGTTGAGGCTCCACAAGATTCAACCACTTTGGTATATCACCCTTAGAGTGACCTTTCCAACCACATCTAATTCATTTCAAACTCAAGGGGCATCCCTTCCACCTCTAGYGGCCCACTACCCACTAGAATTACTCACAACATGGAAATTCAAAGTGTATCGCMTTTATGTTATAAGGCCTTTTCCTTTGACTGGGACCACCTTATAATGCATTCCTTCCTCCACCCCTTTCTAGATTAGGTTAATCATTAAGACCATTACTATTCATCCATGTTTAGTTTCTAGATTAGGTTAATCATTAAGACCATTACTATTCATCCATGTTTAGTTGATGCAAAAGCCTCTTCCAATGTCATGTCCTTGTCTTATTAGGGTTTTGGTTCACCCACCCATGTTCTCCTTATGATAAGATTGCAGGCCTTTGAAGGTAGATTGTGAGAACCAATATGACTTGTACCCAAACTTTCAATTCAATTAGGTTGTAAGATTATGTTAATCAATGTCATTGTTATCACAACCCCCATCGATTATAACTTGCTCTTGGGGCATGATTACATGTATTCCATTCAAGTTATGGTGCCTTTAGTCTTTCATGTGATGTTGTTTCCATATGAAAGACGTATTGTCATCATAGATAAACTATGATTCTGTTGAGACCTCAACACACCCTATGAAATTTTTGGGTGCCATTTTCATTTCTCTTCTTTTATTTTTGACTTTTCTCTTATAAAATTCATACTTTTTAAAGTTTGATGAAAATAAGTTCTAAAATAAATTATTTGTCTTGTTTCAAGTTTTGATTCATAAAATCCTTTAAAAAAATGAAGTTAAAACTTCAGAAAAATAGTTTTAAACCTGATTGGAGAAAAGGTTTCACCTTCATTGAAGATGAAACTTTAGTTTTAACTTCAATGAAAGTTAAAATCTTACCTTGATGGTTTCAAGTTATCAAAGAAAGTTTTATACTTTCATTTCTTACAAAAGTGAAAAGAAACTTTCATGGCTCCATGGACGTGAAAGTGAAAAGAAACTTTCATGGACTTGTGGACATGAAAGTGAAAAGAAAGTCCAATAGTGTTACAGAAGTCAAAGTAAAAATTGTTCTCAGATGATTTAGATTGGAATGAAAGTTAAACTTTAACTCCAATGAAAGTAGAAATACTCTTTCGATAAAAGTTCAAGATGTTCTCCAAACATGTTGAGGTGGGGACCAGTGCATTTTGATCGGAGTAAAAATAAATTTTATACTCTGATGAAAGTCAATATAGAGCCCCGATATAAGTAACAAATGAACTCTGATAACCTCGTGACAGAGTTAAATTTCTTAATCAGAGTAAAAGGAAAATTTTGACCCTGACCAAAGTATAAATTGATCTTCGATCAAAAGCTAATATCATGCCCATTGAAATAAAATATGTAAATGTGCTCCAATGATTGGAGGGGGAAAATGACATTCAATTAACATAAAATCAATCTTGAGCTCTGAGAAAGTTTTAGATTTCATCGATACTTTTCTTAAAGGATAAAGCATTGGAGGTATTTTTGTCTTTTACAAAGTTGTTTTTTCAGTATTTTCTCCGATTAAAAGTCGTTTCCATCGCTAATCACTCTACCTTTTTGCTATATTTTTGAAAATTTTAATGGAGTAGAAGGATAGTTTCTACCACTGATAAAAGTGAAGAGTTTCACCCAGTAGCCATTGAACTTCATTAGCTCGCAATTAGTTATTTACTTGATTAGTAGCTAAATAGTCTTGTCGAGCATGAATAGCATATCAATTGTTCAAATCTTACCAAATCCACAAGCAGGTAAATTCATCATGATCTAATTTTTAATCTCCCTCTATTTAAACATATGTATATGCATTATTTCCTTCACTAGAAATCTTAATTGTTTGTTTTTGAGCAATTAGAGTGAGTTGCAAACTTTGTTATTGTAATATCCTCTAAACAATTTCATTTGTAGTGTTATGGTTATCAGTTGCATTCATCATAGGTTGAATTCAGAGTTTTTTATAATTTTAGATATCGGTCAAAATCAACCAAGTAAGTATGAAAACATCCTTCTATTTGTCTCATTCAATTTTGTTGCAGTTAAATAAAACAAGTAGAGGTTTTTACTTCCTGTATTAATTTGTAAACTTTGTTATGTTATTTATAATAAATGAAAGTAGGTTTTGGTATTAATAAAGAATTTTATAAGGATTAGTGATTTTAGTTTCATTTTTAGATGAACATCATGCCTCCTAGGAGATCACCTTATAGAACTCCTAAACAATCACCAAAGAGGAAAAAGTTGATTGTGGAGCCTATAGAACAAATTGGCAATGACATGGATGTTACCCTAGAACAATTTACACCAGTCGTTCAATTGACTAGACCAAAAATTGAGCTAGTGTGTCCCATCCATGGGGTATTCACTCAACGAACCTATGACATAGCACTTGCATTCATGGGATATTAAATAATACCCCTAATTTCACTAGATATTGATAGATACCTCAACAAATCCTTTTGTTGAACCTCCCTCCCAATACATGTGTGCAATAAAATAAACCCTTATTTTTACTAGATACCCCTTTTTATACCCCCCAATATCTATAAACCCCCCGATACCCCACACCACCCCAATACCTACTTTATTTTTCACAATGTATTGACTTTATTTTTCACAATATATTGACTTTATTTTTCACAATTTAAAAACCCCCTTTATGAATGAACGTGATAAGATATTGGTCAACAAGGTGAATCCCTCATTGTCCCATCTTCAAAGACATCGAGGTGCTTATTAATGCTCAAGTTCCTTGTCCTAGATGTGGGGAGGGGGGGGTCTATAGAAGATTCAAAGAAGAAGACTATCTAAACACAATTCCTCCAAGTGACCTTGCTACGAGGAATGCAGATGATATGATTTTTACCAACATAAGAAGGTCACACTTACACACCATCACTGCTAAAGCCTTATTTATGCTCTTCTTAGAGGCTATTGAATGGATAATCAAACATACATATATTGATAATAGAACTATGTTGAATGATGAAGGGAGATGTATAGACTCTTATTGGACGTAAAGAATTGAAAAGTATTGCAAACTTCACCAACCTGAGTACATGATTATTGGTTTTGTTGAGAAATTTCATCAGGATAATGACATCCAAAAGATTTTCATAAGTTGGTGAGTGGAGGATAAAAGGTTTTTTGGGGAAAATGATGGAGTCTACACAATGACAAACTTAAGGGATCCATACATTTTTGTTATGGAATTAATGTGTATATTATATGGAGAACCTAATTGCATCCACTTCAAATATGCATGGGTTTTTGTAGTCCACACTATTATCAGTACATGATCAATATTCAATTGGGAAATTGTCTTGTCCCAATCCTTGAACAGAGCAATTGAAAGAGATGAAATGCCCATTTCTTAAACATTTCCCACTTTTTACATGGCATCATATTTATTGGATATTATATGTGCTAGAAAGCCTTTTGAATGGCTGAATTTCAGTTTGACTATATCAAGTAGTCTAATTAATATTTATTGGCGCGCTATGTGGGAGAACAAATAGAAAAGGAATTATGCAAAGCTCTATGATTTCTTCATTGCTCCCCTTTATAAATTATTTTTTTGTAAAGAATGTCCTAGGCTAAGCAAAAAGAAAATGAAGCTATTAAGAAGCATTGGCAATTGGTACCTTCAATAAGAATACACATAATTGAGGATTTATGGGGTCACAACTTTCCCTCACCTATTATCCAAATATGTACCCAATAAATTAATTCTTGGGGAAATTTCTTACCAAACCATTCTTCAAGGTATTAATGCCTCATTCACCAAATACTCCAAGAAAATAAAATTCATTACATATAACATGTATATTGAGAACTATGGACCCATGAATTCCAATCAATCTAGATAGGAAGCCAATGCAATGATGGAATACGGGTTTCCTCGGGGGAAATTCTGAAGGCATGACCCTCTAGGACTAGTTGCAAAACATAGTGTTGTTGTTTCTATGACATGGCCTTATGCCCATGAGCATTGGGATCATGAAATGCCATATGAGAATGCATCTACATGGGAATAAGTACTTATGAGGATGAAATCAAAAGATTCTACTTCTACTCATTGTGTGACATCATATGGACATATGAAGAGGATCAAATAGAAGTTGGTTTAGGTTGAGAGGTTAATAAAGAAAGAGGAAGAAGAACTTCAGTTCCGTCAATTCCTTTGACATATGTGTTATATAGGCTTTCAATCTATCCATTGAAGCTAGGGTTATCCATCCATAACCAAGAGATATTATCCTGTGAAAACATCCAACTAACGTTTGGAGAACTTGGTACTGAATACTTATCAAGAGTACCAATTATTTTCTCAGAAGTAATTCAAAACTAGCCTATGTCTTGCAGATGCTACAATCAACCCAAGTAACAATATATGTCACTTTCATGGTATGGGTTAGTCAAACAAACAAGAGGCACAAAAATACATACAAATATGATAGGCACAATAAAGACCGCTCGCAACACAAACAAACTCAATGAGAATATTACCACACTTAATTATGACTACAACATAATGTAACTCAAAACAACAGACAATCTGACACTATTCACCCATTTTAACCAACAAGTGCTCAATAATTAAATATCAAGAGAACCTACCTAATGGGTGCAACAATCAAAAGATTTCAGTTGAAAAAGTTTAGGAGGGGCCCCAAGCCAGTAGGCTCTGGGAAGGTGTTGAGGCCTCAACAATTGGCAACATGTTGGACAAAATTAGAATCTTTTCTAGTCTTCCCTGAATTATGAGCATAAACTATAGAGGGTCACATTCTTACCTTCAAGGTCATTCTAGAATAAGTGTGCAATGGGTATCTGAAAGATTTAATTGTGGTGGATTCACTAGTGAGGCTTGCATGCTAACTAGTCTAGCTCATCTATTGTAATAAGAGGATGAATGATGATGATATTTATTTCCTTAAACTGTGTCGATGATTCAGGTTGACATCATCATCATAGGGATGATATAGGTTTGAGATGTATAAGCATATTTTCACTAGATGCATATATATTATCCCTTAGGTGTTGCTCCACTACCCACAAGCATCCATAGTCCTGATGGATTCACCATGACATCACAAACCTTTCTCTGCTTCCAATGAGCATCCATAGCCCTGATGGAGACATCTACATGTCACTTGATTTGATTGAGATTTATTTCCCAGTCCCATCTAGTTTATTCAATTTATGCTTAGCATCCGGTGGATGGGGAAAGCAGTGGCCTTCTTTCTTTTTCTTTTCTTTTCTTTTAGCCTGATAGAGGATGACTACTAACTATTGGAATTTTTTGTGTATATTTGTTGCACTTGACTAATTAAAATATTCCCTTTTTGTTTTCCATCCTTTGGACTTCGACATTTCACCCTTCACGTGAGAAATTGCTTAGTGTATGGGCAGTTCCCCTGTTACAGTGGACCTACTTTCCAACCAACATGTAAAGATAACCATTGATTATCCACTTTGTCATGTTATGATCCAATCATTTTCACAGTATTCCAAAAACTTCCCTAATTTATCTTCAATAGGACCCTTCAGTTTAGCTCATAAACCAAGAAAGACATGCAGATTGCTTCAGGCATGTTTTATATGCATGGTGTTTCCAAGATGAGACAATGGAGCTAAGAAACATGTATACCATCAAACATGATCAAGTATTTCAAAGAAAATGAATTAGGAGAATAGGTCATAATTAGGGGAAGAAACAATGTGAAATAAAACCTAATAGTCACATTCAGAATCAAAAGATGAAATTTCGTTCGAAACCTGATACAACTAAAAAATGAAACATATGATAAATGGTGGGTACAAATAGGCAGCAAGGAAGGAAAATATTATGAAAGAGAGAACATGAATGTTAATGTCACAAGTGACTTGAAATATTCATGCATCACAACACCACAAGTATTTATGTAGCCTCTTGAAAAGATTAATCCCTGTGAAAGATTAGACACATAGTGCTTCATCTAAATGGGCTTCGGCGCCAGGCCGTGTAATGTTCCTTTCTGAAGGATCACTCCAAAATATTTACGTAATAGCCTTAGTGATTCTTGTAGGCTACAATTAGTGGAAGAAAAAGGGATTAATTAATTATTTGATGTCATCGGGGCAAAAAAGCAATCTTTTTAAAAAGTGACACTCGGTAATTAAGTGAAATGGTGTTTTAAGTGACTTTGAGCTTATAAAGTCACTTTACTTTATTAAAAGGGTAAAAGGGTCATAAAAAGGGTGAACAAGGAAATAAAAGAGGAATGAGGGCACCCTCTCTCATTATGCATTGTTATTTTCTAAAAACGAATTGGAAGGAGCTCTTGTAGCTTTGGCTCTTGGGACAAAAAACCCTATAGAAGAAGATTGGGTTCGGTGGTGAAACTATCCACCCTAGCTGATCACAAAGGAGAGATCATATAGATCTTTCATTGTGGTTGAGTTTCTCATCTTGGTTGTGAAGTTTACTCACTTGTGACTAAGTTCTACTTGTATGAGGGTCAAGTTCTCTTGAGGAGGTTGAGTTATCCATGTGTAGGTCGTGTCATTCATAAGGTAGTTGTATTTCATAGAGTAGAAGTCGAATCTAAAGAGGAGGGGCAAGTTATTGGCTATTGGAGGACGCATTTACCTAGGGGACCGAGGGTTCTTCTTGCTAGGTGAAATTTCTTGAGGTTGAGCAATGTTTATTGATTGTTGGACCGATTTCATCATCCAAGAGGGTCGAGTTGTGCTTTGAAGAGGATGTGGGTTGTGTTGGGCCAATTTTCTGTATTAAAGGGTGGTCCAAACTCTCTTGGACAACAAATCATGTGTACTAGGAGGTCATAACAAACAATAGATTGAGGATTATAACAGTTATGACAACACCACATTTATACCCTACTTCTTCCATCCAGTTACACACTCAAGCATCAATGTATCTCAAGCTAAATCCGTGAGTTATTGCTGATAAAAAATAAGTTTATTTCTATTGTATTTCTTATGTATAATAGTTGTGAGTTATGGTCCATTTATATGCTTGTTGTTATATATTTTTATTGTAATGAAAGAATCATTTGGTACACAAATCCTATGCAATCCACACAAACACTCAAGAAACCAATCTAGAAATACCACAATAGTAAACATGGGTGTCTTACAGTGAAATAGAACTTACAACCTCTTATCACATAATTTGTACTTCGATAGAAGAAAATGTTAAAGGAGAGAAAATTGGCGTAACGTGAGACTATCTTATCACTATCACCTCAATAAGGTGTCTCTTTCTATTTAGGGTGGTAGGTCCAAGAGAGATGTCCTAGGTGACCTAGAGGTTTGAAAAGGCAAAGTCAAAGTGGCTAGATAAAGATCACGTCTCACAAGTCACCACGAATCAGAAAGTCTGGTTTTACAACCAATGAAAATATGTCAAAGTGTACCTCCCCGGAACAAAGAAACAAGAAACTAGATATATTTGCAACTACACTTGTTGGTTAGCACTTCATAAAACCATGGACTTTCTTGAGAAAAGCAATTTCTTGAATATGATGAAGTAAACAAAAAATTTATAACAACAATCTTTGTAGAGAAATACTTCACATTAAATGCCTTGAAAATAGCTTCAAAATGACTAAGAATCATTAACCATTGAAATCATAATACTAGCATTTGATAGAAGCAAATAAGACAATGTATAAATCAACCTTTTCAATTGCTTTTATGATCTTTTAATGATGCATCTAATGGATGTAGCTTACTTTAGTAACACCAACAATATTGTTAGTAGGTTAGGCTATTCTGGGGTTAGAAAGCGTTAGTAGGTTGCTCAAAGAGTAGGTTTTGAAGGTTGTGTTGATCGATTAATCAAGAGAGGACTTAGACTAGTGATTTTAGGGTAAATGGAGTCAATAATGCAGTAGCAAATGTTGAAGAAAAATGATAATAGAAGAGTTAAAGACAAGAGAGATTGATGAATTGGAGTGTTGGTAACCCAAGGCTCCAATTATCAAAACCCTAAGGGGAAACTAGCTACTAAGGTGTAGGTAACCCTAGGCCTTAGTAGATTTCCTCCCTCTCCAACTCAATGATGAAGCAAACAAATTTGGCAAGGATGAAGCGATGGATACTAAGGTGTTGCAATGGCAAGGCCTTAGTTCATGCTTCAAGAAAATTGGCCTTTTGACAATATCTAGTAGGTGAAAGCTTTTGAAGCTAGGACAATAACTTGTGCTAGTATTCCTAGGGTTTAATCAAGAAATTTCATAATCTTGAATGTAAATGCAAGATAAATAAAACCATAACGATTCAATTAAGAAGAACTGCAAAAAAATCACTTACATACATCAAGAATAATCAAGAAAATCACTAGTTGAACACATCCACCAAGAAGCTTGCCAAAATACACCAAATTTAACCTCATTCAACAAGTGCGCCTAAAATTTTAGTCAAGAAACCCTCAGGAGGGCACAAATTTCATTCCTCACAAGTGTGATTGAAAGATGATGAAAAATAAGAGAGATTTTCCCCTTATTTATACAATATCAATGACTAGAATTAGGTCAAAAAGGTCGACATGGCCAGTTACAAATAATATCCAGTTTTTACATTAAATGTCATAATTAAACCCTAAAACAAGTTGCTAATGTGATGTCATGCCCTTTTAGGGTGACGTTAGGCCCGTTTTAGGCAACGTTGGCCTCCTGGAGAAAAATGTTAGGCCTCCTTGGGCCTCAAGAACCTGCCACACGTGCCACTTGGCACACAACTGCCTCCAAAACATCCCAAAATGCTATGTGACGTCATGGGTGACCTGGGTGACATCATGGGCCTTCCAAGGCCTACATCATGGTGGATAGGGCACAACCACCCTGGGTCCAGTCCTGCCAGATTTTCTATGGTGAAACGTCCTCCTCTCTCTCTTGTGAAATCCTTTGATCTATCCCTGCCCCTGGTTGGGGTCTCAACATCTGGTGGGATTTTAGCCCCATGGATGTATGAACTAATCAGCTCCCCATGTGTACCTCTCCATCGGGTGTGGCACTACAACATCAACAGATATGCCCTCCATGGGCTCATAAGTCACAGGGATCATAGCAATGTTAATCACATCTAATCATCAAGTTATTAAACATGTGCATGAAACCCCTTTTACCCGGACAAGTGCTCAAAGACATTATGTTAATCTGCAAGCTAAGTTTGGAGGGGATGCTAGGATGTCCTATTGGGATAATACTCATTGGATGTGGGATGTTCCCAGGAGAAGTAAAATACAGGCCATTTGAGTGGATGAGGTGGTAAGGGATGTCTGGGCAAGGGGTGCAGTGATAGCAGGGAAATGTATAGCTTACCTATGGGTGCCTCTAAAGAGGGTGAGATGCACCTTGTCATGGATGCAAATGTTTCCAAGCCCATTCATGCCTTTTATCTTTTATTATTATTGATTTTTCTTTCAAGAGGCTAGTTAGGGGAAATTTTTCTGGCGTGGTGACTAGTGGTGGCAATGTTACCCACAAGCATTTCACAGAAATGAGAAGGTTGGCTTGTGATGAGACCCCCTTTATCTTGGCTATGCCACTAAGAGCCACTACCCTAGCGTGGTGACCAGTTGTTGGTAGTGTCATACTGCTACATGCTCATGGACCTAATAGGATGGCTCATGATGAGAGCCCCTATCCTCTGACTAGGTCTTGATTTATTATTTTTTATGGGTCCCTCTGTTTCTTGCTAAGAATATTTTTATTGATTTCTCGAGGATCCCTAGGCGAAGCATCTCAAGATTTCATTCTTTTGGATTTTATCTTTTTCCATCTACTTTTACCCTCTGGGCCCTTAGCCCCTTCTTCCCACAAGGTAAGGTACAACCCTTAGATATTTGGCCAACCCAATGCCCAAACCAGTGTAATGGGATGGATGAGCGGGAAAACATGAAAAGTGGTAAGTATGGTGGGAGAGGACGATGGTCTTTCATGAATCCCCCCAGTGGAAACTCAAACCCTATGGGTACTAACTTACTAGGGTACCATGTCATTCCCCCCAGGTGTGTTCAAGTGGAAAAGCATAAGGTCCAAGCACACGTTAGAAGCAAAAAGAATTAAATGCACATATTCAAAGGTTTTGAGGATCCGAATGACATATACCATGATACCTTGACTCATTACCTCATGGAGAAAGATCCATTTATGTTGCAGGACGAGGTCGATGTGATGGATGTTGTTGCTGCTAACAAAGTGGAGGCATTGAAGAATGAAAGGATGGGCACTCTAGGGCCATTCTCAAGTCGATCTAGCTCTCGTTACTCCATGTCTAGGACCTGTGGGCCCCAAGACATAATCTCCTTAGTTATCCCTAGGCTAGGGGATAACATCTAGCTCCAACTCAGGGACATGTGCTCACTGTAGAGCGCATGAGAACCTCACCATCTCTGGCATAACCTGTGACCTGCTTGATCTCAACATAAGACTGTTAGCAAACATTTGGGGTGGTGATATCACCCCCAGCTCATATATATATAATACAAAATGAAAACAAGCATATATACAAATGGAAATACAAACTACTCTAGCATGAAATGCAGATGGTATATTCAATGAATGCAAATGCCTACTTACTTACCTATCATGTTGCTGGTGGGTAGTAACGCTTGATGTGCAAAGCGTTCACTGGTAACTTTCAAGCTTCTCCCTCCATGGTCCCTAGATTGAAAGAGTTTGTCCCTGCAGGACTCGTGATATTGTAAGGACCTGTCCATAGTCCATCCAACTTCTTGTGCATACCAGGTTTCTCCCTTCTCTTAGCCCATAACAACATTAGATCTCCTTCAGTGAAATATCTCTCCTTTGCCTTGTGATTGAAGGTGTCTTGATCTTTTCTTAGTTTCTTTCCATTTTTCTCAGGGCAGTTCTTCTAGACTCATCCAACTCTATTAACTAGTTAATTCACCCTTGGATTGCTTCTCCATCGGTAGTATATTGTTGAGAAAAATGGAGGATGGGGATTTGGAGGTTCACAAGCAGTTTTGCTTCTAACCCATACACTAGCTCAAAAGGGGTTCTTCCTATTGAGGTCTTTGTTGTTATTCAATCTGCCCACAAGGCATATTTAATTTTTCTATCCCAAGACCTCTTGTTTTCCCCTACGACTTTCTTGATCATATTCATATGGTTCTTATTAATAGATTATGTTAATCTGTTTCCTTGTGGACAGTAGTTGGAGGAATGAGATAGAACAATGTCATACTTGAAACAATTTTTTTCTAATGCATGAGTGTTGAATGCATTAGCATTGTCTGTGGTAATCTTTGGATGGGACACCAAACCTGGTTATGGTTCGTTCCTCCAAAATGTTCATGACTACTTCCTCAGTGGCCTTCTTTGTGGGGATAGACTCTACCCATCTAGAAAATAAATTGTGGTTGTTAGGATCCATCGGTAGCCATTACTTGAATTATCTTTAAATTCCCCAATGAAATCCAACCCCCACTGTTGAAAAGGAGCTTCTACCACTATGGGTTTTAGAGGTTGTGGCGGGAGTTTTGGTTTACCAAAGAAGTATTGGCAAGGCTGGCAAGATCAGACATATCAGTGAGTATTAGAAAATAATGTTTGTCAATAGTATCTGGCTCTTAGGATCTTGTGGGCAGTAGTACGGGTTGTGAAATGTCCACCACAAAATTCAGAGTGTAATTCCCTCAACAGCTTCTCAGCTTCTTCTTGATTGACACATCGAAGGAGAACTCCATCGGGATCCTTCCAACCAAAGCCATTTTAGGTTAGACAGTATTTCATAGCCTTAATTCTCAAATCCCTTCTTTTCCAGTCCACTAGGTGATCCGGGCATGATAAATTCTTAAGGTAGTAGATGATATCATAATACCAATTGTCATGTTCTAATTCACTCATTACCATGTTAATTTGTTCACTTTCTCCCATTTGTATGGCCTCTTGGTTGCTCTCAGTCAGCATATGGGCCAGACCCTGTCCCTTTATAATCTTGGTGGGTTTTATCTATAAGTCATACTCTTGGATTTTGGAGACCCACTTGCCCCTAGTACCCATACAATCTTGTTGTGATAGGACATCCTTCATTGTCAGGTAAGGGACATAAGCTTTGATTTTATTATAACCCATGTAGTTTCTAAAGTGCTTGAGGGATTTCACTAAGGCATATGCTTGTTTCTCAGTAATAGAATAATTCAACTATGAATCCCTAAGGACTTTGCTCATGAAGGCTATAGGGTGTTCATAATCGTCAGCGTCATTTTGTAGTAAGACACCTGCAATGGTATCTTGGGAGGCAAAAGAGAATATTATGAAATCTCGTGAATAATCCAGACTGATCAAGACTGGGGCTTGGGAGATAGCATCCTTTATGTCTTCAAAATATTTGATGGATTTAAATACATCATCATTCTTTAGTAAAGCACTCATGGGTTTTATCCTTTCGGCAAAGTTTGGGACAAATCTTCGAATGAAATTTATTTTTCCGAAGAAGGATTGTAAGGACTTCTTGTTGGTTGGGGGATGTACATCCTTAATCGACTTGACCCTTTCAGGGTCTATGGAGATTCCCCCTTACGAGGCTATGTGACCCAAAAGTTTCCCTTTATCTATCTCGAAGACATATTTCTTAGGGTTCAAGGAAATACCATATTTCCTACACCGCTCAAAAACAATTTTGAGGTGTGATATGTGGTCCTTCCTCTCCTTTGATATGACTGTGAGATCATCTTGGTAAATCTCTATGATTTTATGAATGAGATCCCTAAAGGAAAAATCCATTTCTCTTTGAAATGTAGCACCGGCGTTCATAAGGCCAAACAACATTCTCAAATACATAAATGTTCGCCACGATGTGGTAAATGTCGTTTTAAGCTGATCTTCTCTTTTAAGCAAGACTTGGTTGTACCCAGAAAATCCATCCAACATGGACATCATCCCTGCACCTGTAACCCTTTGTAACAAATGTTCCATATTTGGGAGGGGATAGTTGTCCTTCAAGGATAGTTGGTTAAGGTTTCAAAAATCCACACACAAATGTATATCACCGCTTTTCTTTTAGACAACTACCAAATTCGACATCCATGATGAGTACCTGATGGGAGCTATGATGCCAACATCAACCATCTTTTGGAGTTCCTTTTGTATTTGGTTTGCCAATTTTCGGTTGATATGTCTTAGTTTTTGTCGGAAAGGTTTGGCTCCCTCTGTCAAAGGTATAGCATGTTGGATGGCATCACCCCTCTAAGCCTTTAATTCATCATAATTACAAGCGAAAGTATTCTTGAATTCTCTTATGAGTTCTAGAATTTCCATCCTTTCCTTCTCGGTAGTTCCTTTCCCTATTTTGACCATCCTTGGGTCCATCTATGTGCAAATGTTGAATTCTGGGGCTTCATCTATTTGTTTATCGGGCTTCCTTCCTTTGAAAACATTATATCTGTCAAAGAAGTGTTCTAAAGGGACACATCCTTTTGGCAAGGTGTTATTTTGGAAGTTGACCACATCCAGGTCCATGGAATCAACCAAGAACATTACTTGTGAATCGGTGAATTCTTTGTTATTTTCCATGAACCTAATGATCTGGTCATCATCTTCAAAGACTTTCCAATGTTCTAAGTTATCAGGGATAGAAGGCCTAAATAAAACTTCCATTTTGCACAGGTTTTGGAGTGGGCCATCACAAGGTTGTAAGGTGGAAGTGAAAACAACCAGGGCATCTACCACATGGTTTTCTTCTCGGGGAATGACTTTAATTGTCACCATCTCAAAAGATTTCGCAATGTATTGCGCAAAGTCACAGTACTTCTTCAGTTTTTCATTCTTGGCAACAAATTCTAGTAACACTTGTGACACTATTAAGTCCAAGTCCCCTATCACCCTTAGGTGTGTGACACCTTTATCGATTTCCAAGTTGAGACCTAGGATCAAAGCTTCGTATTCAACGATGTTGTTTGTACAGTGATATTCAATTCTATACGAGTAATAGAAGGTCTCCTGGGATGGGGTTGTCAAGACAATACCTACCCCCGAGCCAGAACTCAAATGGGACCCGTCAAACTCCAAAGTCCACAATCCTTCAAGTGTTTTGGTAATTTCACCTCTCGAACTTGCTTCTTAGATAAACCAATTCTCAATGTCATTGTTAACACATAGGAGCTGATCATTTGGTTCACTAAGGGTCTCAACTAGGGATCCTGTAATGGGTTCTTTGTGCAAGGTAAAGAATCCTCCTTCAGGGTGAGGTATGACAACTTCAGATCCTTGGTTTTGGAAATTTCCAGCCAAGTTTTCTACAAGGTCCTTATGGATTATGATACCCCAATTGCTCAAAGCATCTATTACCAACACGTCTATAGTAAAAGGAGCGTCAGGGAAAGAGTGGAAATCAACATTCAAATCCTTGATAATGCCCTTTCCAAAGTCTTCTCGTGTGTTTGGTTGTGATATCCTTAGACCTAACTGATGCATGACTCTCTCGGTCATAACATTAGTTGTAGCATATGGGTCAAAGACACAGTTATGGAGGAGGGAGTCATTCACTCAGAGAGTAACATAAAATGGTGTGGTCTCCCCATACTTTGGTCCAATGTTTCCCACCTGGTGGAAAAAAGGAGAATCTTCTTCAAGAAGGCCATCTTTGTAAATTTGTGGTAGGGAAAATTTAATCTCTTCATCTTTGTGTGTTGAAAAAATGTGTTGAATGGGTTCTATGTCCTCATGAGGTTCATTTTCTTAGGAGAATAAGGAAGCATCTTGCATGTTGGTGAAACATGTGCTCCATTTTCTAGGGTAAGCACTACACTCTACCTCAAGGATCTATGGGAGCTCAGGCTCTGGTTCCACCATGCTCTCATCATTTGGTTCCCATGAGTCATTGTTGTACAAGAGGTTAATCTGATGGATGGATTCATTGAACCTAAGTTTTTCCTCGATCTAACAAGCAGTCTCTTGTGCTTCGTCCAAGCTTGAGAGTAATCGATTCTTGAGGGTGAGCTGCAAAGTTCCCTCTAAGAAGTTTAAGTAAAGCTGCAAAATAACACTTTTTGGGTTAAAGTTGGGTTGGATCTTTTTTAGGAGAAGATTGAACCTATCATTGAAGTCCCTAATGCTCTCATTGGTTCCTTTACAAATTTCGAGGTATTGGGAATAAAAGGAGTCTAGACTTTCTTGTTTTCACCATGCCTTTTTGAAAGCCCGTTCTAGGTCCTCGAGGGTTTTGAAGCCCCCACTGGGTTGAGTGTCAATCCATTTCTTAGCAGTCCCAATGAGTGAACTTGCAAAGAGTCTCATAAAGACATCAGGATGTTCCTGTCCAAATTGATGAAAATCAAATCCCTCACAAAACTTGTTCCAATGTGAGTTACCATATGATCCCCCCTCTCCCGAAAACGTAGGTATCCAAGAGTTATCCCTCTTGGGTAGATAATGTATTCCTCCTTGGGTGTTAGCTAGATCTAAAGAGCCAAAGAGTTCTTTATGAGACCACTTAGGAGGAATTGTAGTGGTAACATGATTTGCAGGGGTAATAGGAATTACAACAGTAGAAGGGAGTCTGTACCGACGCCCACTACGGGTCGTCATTTGTGAAGTCGCCAGATAATTTTCTTGAAATTCTCAAAGAAATAAGGGAAACACCCTTAATGGAGTCACCAAGTAAGCTTGTAAGAAAAGTTCTCTGGATAAAGGCTTACCGAAAAAATGTCGTTTGAGGAATATTAACTCAGTGTTCCCCGACAACGGTGCCAAAATGTTATCGCACAATTTGCACTTTGATAGAAGAAAAGGTTAAAGGAGAGAAAATTGGTGTAACATTAGACTATCCTATCATTGTCACCTCAATAGGGTGTCTCTTTCTATTTAGGGTGGTAGGCCGAGGGGAGACGTCCACGGTGACCTGGGGGTTTGAGGAGGTAAAGTCAAAGTGGCTAGATAAAGATCCCCTCTCACAAGTCACCACCGATCAGAAAGTCTGGTTTTACAACGAATGAAAAGATAATATGTCAAAGTGTACTTGCCCGGAACAAAGCAACAAGAAACTAGATATATTTGCAAGGACACTTGTTGGTTAGCACTTCATAAAACCATGGACTTTCTTGAGAAAAGTAATTTGTTGAATATGATGAAGTAAACAGAAAATTTATAACAACAATCTTTGTAGAGCAATACTTCACATTAAATGCCTTGAAAATAGCTTAAAAATGACTGAGAATCATTAACCATTGAAATCATAATACTAGCATTTAATAGAAGCAAATAAGACAAGGTATAAATCAGTCTTTTCAATTGCTCTTACGAGATTTTAATGCTGCATCTAATGATTGTAGCTTACTTTAGTAACATCATCATTATTGTTAGTAGGTTAGGCTATTCTAGGGTTACAATATGTTAGTAGGTTGCTCAAAGAGTAGGTTTTGAAGGTTGTGTTGATCAATTACTCAAGAGAGGACTTAGACTAGTGCTTTTAGGGTAAATGGAGTCAATAATGCAACAACAAATGTTGAAGAAAAATGATAATAGAAGAGTTACAGACAAGAGAGATTGACGAATTGTAGTGTTGGTAACTCAAGGCTCCAATTATCAAAACCCTAAGGGGAAACTAGCTACTAAGGTGTAGGTAACCCTAGGCCTTAGTAGATTTCCTCCCTCTCCAACTCAATGATGAAGCAAAAAAAAAGGCTAGGATGAAGCAATGGATACTAAGGTGTTGCAATGGCAAGGCCTTAGTTCATGCTTCAAGAAAATTGACATTTTGACAATATCTAGTAGGTGAAAGATTTTGAAACTAGGACAATAACATGTGCTAGTCCTCCTAGGGTTTAATCAAGCAATTTTATAATCTTGAATGTAAATGAAAGATAAATAAAACCATAACCATTCAATTAAGAAGAATTGTAGAAAATTCACTTACATACATCAAGAATAATCAAGAAAATCCCTAGTTGAACACATCCACCAAGAAGCTTGCCAAAATACACTAAATTTAGCCTCCTTCAACAAGTGTGCCTAAAAGTTTAGCCAAGAAACCCTAAGGAGGGCGCAAATTTCAGTCCTCACAAGTGTGAGTGAAAGATGATGAAAAATAAGAGGGATTTTCCCCTTATTTATACAATACTAATGACTAGAATTAGGTCAAAAAGGTTGATATGGCCAGTTACAAACAATATCCAGTTTTTACATTAAATGTCATAATTAAACCCTAAAACAAGCTGCTAATGTGACGTCATTCCCTTTTAGGGTGACGTTAGGCCCTTTTTGGGCAACGTTGGCCTCTTGGAGCAAAACATTAAACCTCCTTGGGCCTCAGGAACCTGCCACATGTGCCACTTGACACACAACTGCCTCCAAAACATCCCAAAACGTTGGGTGACATCATGCACCTTCCAAGGCCTACATCATGGTGGAAAGGGAACAACCCCTCTGGGTCCAAGCCTACCAGGTTTCCCTTGGTGAAATGTTCTCCTCTCTCTCTGGTCCAATCCTCTGATCTGTCTCTGCCCCTAGCTGGGGTATCATCATCCATCCGGTGGGATTTTAGCCCTATGGAGGTCTGAACTAATCATCTCCCCATGTGTACATGTCCATCGGGTGTGGCCCTGCAACATCAACAGATATGCCCTCCATGGACTCATAAGTCACAGGGATCATAGCAATGTTAATCACATCTAATTATCAAGTTATTAAACATGTGCATGAAACCCCTTTTACCCGGGCAAGTGCTCAAAGACATTATGCTAATCTGCAAGACAAGTTTGGAGGGGACGCTAGGACGTCCTATTGGGCTAATGCTCATTAGATGTGGGATGTTCCCAGGAGAAGTCAAATCCAAGCCATGTGAGTGGATGAGGTGGTAAGGGATGTCTGGGCAAGGGTGCAGTGATAGCAGGGAAATGTATAGCTTACATGTGGGTGCCTCTTACGAGGGTGAGTTGCACCTTGTCATGGATGCAAATGTTTCCAAGCACATTCATGCCTTTTATCTTTTATTCTTATTGATTTTTCTTTCAAGAGGCTAGTTAGGGGACACTGCCTTGGCATGGTGACCAGTGGTGGTAATGTTACCCACAAGCATTTCACGGAAATGAGAAGGTTGGCTCATGATGAGAACCCCTTTCTCTTGGTTATGCCACCAAGAGTCGCTACCCTGGCGTGGTGACCAGTTTTTGGTAGTGACATACCGCTACATGCCCATGGACCTAATAGGTTGGCTCATGCTAAGACCCCCTATCCTCTAACTAGGCCTTGATTTATTATGTTTTATGGGTCCCTTTGTTTCTTGCTGAGAATATTTTTATTACTTTCTCGGGGATCCCTAGGCGAAGCATCTCAAGGTTTCATTCTTTTGGATTTTATCTTTTGTCATCTACTTTTACCCTCTGGGCCTTTAGCCCCTTCTTCCCACAAGGTAAGGTACAAACCTTAGATATTTGGCCAACCCAATGCCCAGACCAGTGTAATGGGATGGATGAGCGGGAAAAAGATGAAAAGTGGTAAGTATGGTGGGAGCGTACGATGGCCTTTCATGAATCCCCCAGTGGCAAATCAAACCTTATGGGTACCAACTTACGAGGGCATCCTGTCATTCCCCCCAGGTGTGGTCAAGTGGAAAAGCATAAGGTCCAAGCACAAATTATAAGGAAAAAGAATTAAATGAACATATTCAAAGGTTTTGAGGATCATAGTGACACATACCATGATACCTGGACTCATTACCTCATGGAGCTTGATCCATTTCTATTGCAGGATGAGGCTGATGTGATGGATGTTGTTGTTGTTGACAAAGTGGAGGCATTGAAGAATGAAAGGATGGGCATTCCAGGCTCATGCTCAAGTCAATTTGTCTCTCGGTACTCCATGTCTAGGACCTGTGGGCCTCGAGACATAATCTCCTTAGTTATGCCTAGGCTAGGGGATAACACAACCGAAGTGTTTGACGAAATTCATCACCCAAAAATATACAAAAAATGCTATAGCAGTAAGGGAAATTTGTGACAGGAGTAGATAGGGCCATTACAGTGGTATGAGAGCCACAATCCTGCTAGACTGAGGGTGTTTGTTGTTCCATGAGGAGGGAAGACAAGGCATACATTACCTATAGAAGTAGAAGGAAGAAAGGATTGGAAAAAATCTTTCAATCAAGTTCAGAAGAAGAGGACCAACCAGAAGTAGAGAAAGAGGGAGACATGGGGGCAACAATGAGAGACATGAGGATAGTTCCATGCATACCCTAAATGATTTAGCTAAGGGGAAACAACAAGTCGTACAACTCATGACACATTTAATTACCATCACTCAAGCAAATCAAAACCATGTGGGTAATAATGGTGCCGAGGGTTCCAATGAGAACAATGGGAATCATGCAGAAGGAAACAATAGTAATACTCCCATAGAAACTAACACTAGGGCCACCAATAGAGTGACTCCTAGACCAATTTTTTCTCAGTTGTTGGAGTAGCAAATAGTAAATCAAGAGCATTTAGGACAAGGTGAAGATTTTAGTGATTACTTGAGGGAGTATCAGGCTCTTGGTGATGAGTTCCAGGCAACTCATTACAAAACTATTGTACTATCAAATACAGGAACCGACCAAGGGATTTCAACAGGGATCAACATAACATTGATCTCATGTGAAAGGTTGGAAAGTTATCCATTCCTTCCTTTGATCGTTCCAGCAAGTGCACGACTAGAGCATGGGTAGAGAAGTTGGACACCTACTTCCAACTCAACCCTATGACGAAGGAATAAGTGATTAAATTCTCTTCCTTGCATTTAGATTGAGATGCACATGAGTAATGGTACCATGGATTGGTCACTATGGGACATGCTAGCATTACCTCCTATCTTGACTTCACACATAAGTTGACAGAGAAATATGACAAAAAGGATCTGGATTTGCATTTTAGAGAGTTGGCACAACTCAAACAAGTTGGGACATCAAATGCCTACATTATAGAGTTCTACAGGCTTGCAATCACGTTGATAAATATATTTGAGTAGAGGCTAGTTATGTTGTTCATGAAAGAATTATCTGAGCCACTATGTGGTTGGGTTAAAGCCTTCAAACCAGAGTCTCTAAAGGACACCATCATCAGGACATGGGACATGGAGGATGCAGTCCCAAATAAAAAACCTTTCTCCAAACCTTTCGTTCCCCAAAAGAACAAGGATAAGAAACCTTTCTAGAAAGAGTGGACCGAAAAGGAGAAGTTGGATGAGGTGACTCGTAATGAGTTGAGAAGAAAGAAGCTTTGGTTCAGTTGCAAAGAGACTTTAGAGTTGAGACACATGTGCATGGGGAAGGAAGAGGTACACTATATAGAGGTGCACTCAGACAATGACAAGGAAGAGGAGGAAGCTACATAGGGACAGTGAAACAAGGAGGGAGACTCGAGTGATGAGCATTCTCGTGTGGAGTCCAAGGGTGGGACTATCACCACTCTATCAGGCACCCCTAGATACTACACTTTCAGAGTCAGAGGAGTACTACGAGGACAACGTGTCACACCTTTTTGATGGTGGAGCGACCCACAACTTCATTAATACAACATTGGTGGCCAGGAGATGCATTGCTACATCAGACTTTGAGGGGTTCAATGTGGTAGCAGATGATGGATTTAATATGAAATGCACACATAAGATTCTAAGGTTGGTTGTGACGTTGGGAAACTATACCTTGACCGACGATTTTTATGTGGTTGATTTGGTGGACACCAATAGAGTCTTGGATGTTCAATGGCTTCATTCTTTAGGGGAAATTGTGATGTATTACTAGGTAATGGAGATGATATTCAATATAACAAATGGCAAGAAGGTTGTTCTGAGGGGCATGTGAAATGGTGGCCCTAAGATTGTTTCAACCAAAAGGATGGAGTCCCTTTTCAATCATGGAGATGTGGCATGTTTATTCAAGTGCTCGATTATAGGCTAGGAACATGCATAGGTGGACAACATCATCATGTAGATATTCAGGTGTTGTTGAGTAAGCATGACTGGGTTTTTGGACAAATACCTCCAAGGGAACTGCCTGACAGGGGATTTGAGCACACCATTGAGTTGGAGGAGGGAGAAAAGCATGTGATCACTACTCCCTATAGGAATCCAAAGAAATTCAAGGATGAAATTGAGAAGGATATTAAGGAATTGTTGGAGATGGGACACATCATACCTAGTTCTCGTCCATTTGATTATTTTGTAGTGTTGGTGAAGAATAAGGATGACACCATGAGGATGTGCATTGACTATAGAACCTTAAATAATAAGACCATAAAAAACAGGTACCCCATTCCCATGATCGATGAGTTATTAGATGAGTTGTACGGGACCATTTATTTTTCTAAGATTGATCTTTGATCAGGGTATCATCATATCAGAGTTAGAGAGCATGATATCCCCAAAACTACTTTTAGATGCCATTATGGGCATTATGAGTTTCTAGTCATGTCATTTGGGTTGACCAACACACCAACTACATTTCAGTCCTGCATGAACCACATCTTCAACAAGCAACCGAGGAAGTTCTTCTTGGTGTTCTTTGATGATCTTCTTATATACAACAGGTCATGGGAGGAACACTTGGAACATCTAGATGAGATTTTGAGCACCATGGAGGATCAGTCGTCGTATGAAAAGGATTCAAAGTGTGAGTTCGACATAAATATCCTATACTTGGGTCATGTGGTCAGCGCCCAGGGAGTACAAGTACACAAGGAGAAGATCTTGACCATTTTGGATTGGCCACCGCCCAAGAACCTTACACAGTTGCATGGATTCTTCGGGATATGCAGCTACTACATGTGGTTTGTAAATGGATTCTCACAGTTGAGTGCACCACTCATAGATCTCACAAAGAAAGGGGTATTTAGGTGGACAGAGGAGGCCCAAAAGACATTTGACAAACTCAAGGAAGTGATGAGCACTTGCCTAATTCTGGCACTTCATGAATTCACTCAACCTTTTGTGCTTGTAGTCAGTAGAAGAAAAGGGGATTAATTAATTGTTTGATGTCATCGGGAAGAAAAACAATCTTTTTAAGAAGTGACATTTAGTAATTAAGTGAAATGGTGTTTTAAGTGACTTTGAGCTTATAAAGTCACTTTACTTTATTAAAAGGATAAAAGGGTCAACAAAAGGGTGGAGGAAATAAAAGAGGAATGAGGGTGCCCTCTCTCATTATGCATTGTTATTTTCTTCAAAAAAATAGGAGAGAGCTATTGTGGCTTTAGCTCTTGGGACGAAAAATCCTTAGAGAAGAAGATTGTGTCCGGTGGTGAAACTATCCACCCTAGTTGATTGTAGAGGAGAGATCATATAGATATTTCATTGTGCTTCATTGTGGTTGAGTTTCTCATCTTGGTGGTGGAGTTTACTCACTTGTGATCGAGTTCTACTTGTATGAGGGCCAAGTTCTCTTGAGGAGGGCGAGTTATCCATGTGCAGGTCATGTCATTCATGAGGTAGTTTTATTTCATAGAGTAGAAGTTGAATCTGAAGAGGAGGGTCGAGTTCTTGGTTGATGGAGGATGAGTTTGCCCAGGGGACCGAGGGTTCTTCTTTTTGGGTGAAATTTCTTGAGTTTGGGCAGTGTTTATTGCTTGTTGGACCGAGTTCATCATCTAAGAGGATCTAGTTGTTCTTTAAAGAGGTTGTGGGTTGTATTGGGCCAATTTTTTGTATTAAAGGGGGGTCAAAACTCTCTTGGACAACAAATTGTGTGGACTAGGAAGTCAGACCAGAAAACAAATCGAGGATTATATAGTTATGACAACACCACATTTATGCCCTACTTATTCCAACCATTTGCACACTCAAGCATCAATGTATCTCTAGATAAATCTGTGAGCTATAGCTGATAATAACTAAGTTTATTTATGCAATATTTCTTTTGTATAATAGTTGTGAGTTATGGTCCATTTATATTCTTGTTGTTATATATATATTTTGTAATGAAAGAATCATTTGGTACACAAAAATCCTATGCAATCCACCCAAACACTCAAGAAACCAATCTAGAAATACCACAACAGTGAACAAGTGTGTCTTACAGTGAAATAGAACTTACAACGTAAGTGTTTGACAAAAGTCATCACCAGAAATATACAAACATTGCTACAACAATAAGGGAAATTTCTGCAACAATGGATAGGGGCATTACAGGATGTCTAAGAATTAAATCTCACATTTTATTTCTCAAATCATGCCATCTCATCCTTGTGGCCTTGTGCTTCAAGAAGTACGGGACTAGAAATGGATTCATTTTCTACTTCTTTACTAATTTTTCTCTAGTACTACAATATTCTAAGGCTTTTGGAATATGTGTTCATTCTTTAACTCTCCAAGTACTGAAACTCATTCAAAGCGTGAACATGCCCACCTCATCACCAATTCAAATCAGGCATGGGATATCAACTGGACACTTGTACCTACATAGGCAAATCATTCAAGATATAAGATTGACTTTAACCATTTTTTAAGAAATGAGAGTGCTCAAGATAAACACATGCAAAGAATTGAAAATAGAATCCCAAAACCAAGTTCGTGAGTCATGTTTCTAGGTGTTGTGTCCCATGGATATGTCAATTTTTCGAAGGCTTTTGTTTTTCTCGAGTTGTGTCCACCTTTTCATATGATAAAAATATTCAATGATTGAGGTCTGCACACACGCATTCACAAAATAAGATTATGACAATTTAAATGTGATATGTCGAATACCATCAATAAAAGCAACGAACTCTCCCTAGTTGAACTAGCTCCTAACATAACATAATTTGACTGAGAAGTAAGATTGACTAAGACATTTTCTCTGAGAAAAACATACTTGTAGAGATCTCTTGAAATAAACAAAAAAATGAACGTTATATCCAGGTTGGCATGAAACATTAAGCCAAAAGGTAATGCTTTGAATTCACAAGGAACCATACATGTTGGAATGCATTAGGTATACTTTTAAATCTTATCAATTTACTTTTGCTAAGATCGTGGTAGAGAAGTGGAGTCAACTACCTTTGATATTCTATGGTCATAGGGAGTTCCTTTTTGAGCAACATGTGACTCTGAATGTGATGATCAATTGGTTGCCTTGAAGTATTTCCCATTGAGAATGATTTCTTGTTCATCAAAATATTATTGGATATGTTGCAATTCACATGAGAGGATCCACACGATGGACCTTGTAGGAGGTCATTGTTCTTAACTTTTGATGATCCTTCCAAGCAAAGTATGGTCATTAGAAATAAAGTTGTTGTTAGCACCTCTTCTATTGTCTCTTCAAAACTAGGTTATGGATCCTATAAGGTTGCATTTTGAATAGGTTCCATCTCTGAAACTAGGAGAAGTTTATGCACCACACATGCAAAGGAAAATGGCAGGGTAAGGCTACCTATAACCTTTTCTCTTTTGGAATTTCTATAAGTATGGAATTCGTATTCAACAAGTAATACTTATGTAAGTGAATGGCCTGCCTACTATATATTCCATGCTTCACAAACTTGGATGAGCTTTGAAAGTGTACTCATAATTATCTTTCTCAACACTCTTCCTAATTTGAAATATTTGCAAACTGGTGTTTTTCCCACATTGGACAATGGAGTCAAACTTTAGGTCATCCAAGGAGCAAGTATACCAAAAGGAAGTAGAAATCATAAAACTTTGTGTTTCCATGTATAGAGATAAGCAAGATGCATTATAATACTTTGGCCAATCTAATGAAGGTATATCTCTAAACATATGCAATTGATACTCACTTTCTTTGAATATGCACTAAGAGCTCAGATACTCAATACCTTCAGCATTCTCCTATGATCATATGCTAAGAATCCGAAAGGCAAGTCATTCAATGTTGTGGGGTACAATTCTTCACTTGGAATCTCATAAATTTTCTATCCCAATTTTCCTAGAAATGTAAAGTCTTCTATAACAGATACTTGTTTGGAGACTTAGGATTGTGTTCTTTTGACTTATGCTTTCTCACTGTTGATGCTAAGGTGAATGTTATTGAAGCAAGTAAATCTTTCATTTATTTATTTTTATAAAGGATCATGCACATGGTTCTTGTTAAGTCTCTTGGGTCCTTATGTTAAGGCCCTAATAAGCATTCATTATTATTTTATTTGTTATATTAGTAAGTCGGCTAGAACCTCCATTGTACCCTTTGTCTCCTGTATATATACCAAGGAGACCTAGTCTTAAGATTATCATATTTTGTCTTATGAATTGGATATATTGTAAAAGGAGGTTTTACCCTCAAAGTGGATTGTATTCATTGACTTTTTATCATTTCAAGGCGCTTGGTTCATAACATTTGGTATCAAGAGCATCGATCCTAGGTTTTTGTTGCTTCAAGTGAGTCATCTTGGCATTTTTGCTATAATATTTTTTTTGGGATGCTTTAGATAACATAATTTGGAGGTTACTTGAGAGACATATCACAACAACACAATTTTGTGGAGACTGAGAAGAAAGTTCATAGTACGGGTGGTTAAAATATTCAGTTCCGTTTCACTATACTTTTAGAGATATAGTCCATGGAAGACAAGGTTTGTGACTAATCGTAAAATTAGTTATCTTGACATTTTCACTGTAACATTTTTCAGTGAAGTTTCAAACTCTGAAATTTTCAGAATCCTGAGTTGACATAGTGAAGTACATGTGGAAATTTTTTCATATTTTAACTCATTATATTTTATGATATATTTCTTATGGAAGTTAGGGGTTTGCACAAGTTATTTTCTAGTGATTTTAAAAGCTTTTTCTATGGTTACCATGCTCATTTAAAAAAAAAAAAATTAGAGACGTGTTTCGACGTCTTTAAATAACAAATGATCTATCGTTAAGCATGTAAAATTGAGGTCGGGTAAGAATACATACATGAAATACACATGGTTTAATGTGGTTGGAAACACATTGTTTCACCTGGTTGGAAACCCCTGCAACCCCTGTTGGTACCCCTTCGAGTAATACTGCATTAGATTGTACCTGTAGACGAAATCTCACTTCCACGTACCTTTGGGTATATAGGACGTCCCCTAGGTATACCTAAAACCAACCTTAGATCAATTATTCGACCATCTTGTTGCTATAGTACACCGAGAACAACACTCAGGGAGACCACTCTCTAGTACCTGGGTAGTCGAGTAGTATGGCTAAGGGTACAGTTGAGCCTCCTTAGTCAATGCCCCAAGATATTGGGCCAATTATTGTTTTTGGACCTTGTACGTATATGAGAGATCTATAACTCCTAACACTCCATTGTCCTAATGACCCAATAACCTTTTTCCATAGCTCCAAAGAAATTTCCAAAATTTACTTCACCAATTAAACCTCCAAAAAGCTCCTCCATGACTCATGAAGAAAATGAGGAGATACAAAACCATCTATCCAAATTAGATAGTCAAAATCAACTAATTAAATGATAGGTCACTGAAAAAGGTTGATTTGCTAAATACTCAAACATAAATGGGAAGAAAGATAATTGAAAATAAGGAACTGATGGAAAGAAAGAGGGAGGAAAATAAGGAACTAATGGAAAGAAAGATAGAATAGTTGGAACAAAATATTATATAAGCCTTAAATGGGAGGCTCCCTAAAATTGATAAGGTGTCTGAAGGGACTCATGAAAATAATGGTAGTATTCAGGTTGAACAACTTTCCAATAATAAGCCCCGGATGGGGTGACAAGTGGTGCGATAGTGCCATGTGGGAACGAGCCAGGACGCAGCTTTAATGCATCCACTGGCTCGTATCACCTCGACCATTAACCCGCATGTATCCAAACAGGCGAAAACTTTCGATGAGGCCCCTCGCGCAAGCGGAAGGTACCCCTCACCAGAGCACTACCCAGCAGAGTTTAATAGCATTGTTTAATGTTGCAGATATGACAATTGGGTTGTTAACATCGCTCATTGTTCTAGCAATGACAACAAATAACAACTTGCTTCGGGACACCTACGACTCACAGGTGAACTAGAGCTGCGACTGCCTCTCTCCTGTTTCTCTGGCTCAGAGGCAATTCCTCCGCAACAATTCGACAGACACAGGCAGCACTCAGATTTCTCACAGGGATCCCGCCATGCCCCGAGTTCGAGGGAGACCGCGACGGGGAGCAGCCTGGTATGCGGCGGAGTCTCGGCGTAAACAAAAGAAGAAATTCGAGAGAGCTATGGCGATAACAGCTCGGCGACGAAAGACCAGGCCACGTACGCCTCCAATGGCGTACGTGGAAGAGGTCATACCGGAAGGCGGTCTGCCAAGCCCTCCTGGGCACACCCTGTTCATGGTACCGGAGAACTGGAACCCAAGCACGAGCTTTGGCACCCACAACATTCATGTTTAGCCTGCAAGCAAGGGGCTCGACCCCTCCACAACCACCATGAAGACGCCTTACCCCCCCTGCTACGTGGAAGAGGAGGCTCCTCACGAGCCCACCAAGGAAGCAGAGGAGACAGGGCGCGAGAGTCAATGACACAGGACACAGGAAGCGAATGCGGCCACCAGCAAGGATTGCATGGATAGCCACCACCTGGAGCAGTCACCTGCAGCTGACTGGGGATACCTCAATCTCATTTATGAAATCAGGAGCAAGTTGGACGATCAAATCTTTCGCCTGGCACGAATGGATCAGCGGATTGACATGTTCTTTGCGGCACATTCCAGAGCATCGTCCAAGAAACAATGTCTGACCTGTGCGCGCACCTACACGTTCCCTGCGAGATGGAGGCACTCCGAGGTCTAAGACAAGCAGCTCGGCTCAGAGGTTCCTTCATGTTTAAAACTCGACTCTGGTTTCGGTGTTGTTGTTATACTTTCTGTCTTATGTTAGTTAGTTACCAGGTTGTCTTAGCACTAGGTAGAATAACCAGCTTTCATGCTGCGACTATAAGTCCTGGTTTCCTTCGGGCAGGACGTCGCACCATCAACTCTGTTAATTTTGCCAACTATGCACACAGCTTGACACATGGACATGGATGCCCAGCTGTCCCGGTTTCCTGCTCAGGCGGGACAGCTGGCATCACTTACAGTCTTGTATTTTGAATTTTGATTATGGTAATATAACAGGCACCACCCCTTTTTTACTTAAAAAAAAAAAAAAACTTTCCAATAATAAGAATTTTCCAAGGGGATTTAACTCCAACAATGGAGTTACTTATGGATGGTTCCCAAAAGAAGTGAACCTTCCCAAGGTTGAATTAAAGAAGTTTGATGAAACAAATGTCTTTACCCGAGTGAACCAAATAGAGCAATATTTTGAAGTCAATAATATTATGGATGATAAGCAAAGGATTCACATAGCAACTTTGAACTTTGAGATAAAACCATATCAATGGTATCAATGGGTAGTTAAAAGGAAGCCCCATTCTTATCTTTATACTTGGGGTTTATTTACAAGAGACTTAAAAGCATAATATGGGAAAGTTCGAGAACAAGACTACTTTAGCCAATTGATAAGAATCAAGCACTTAGGTGATATTGAAGATTATAATTCAAAATTTCAAGTATTGGCTACAAGGGTGGATAACATAATTGATGAACATTTGTTGGAAGCTTACATGGGTGGATTAAAAGAAGACATTAAACATGACCTTTTCCTTAAACATACTGAAAATATTATGGAAGCTATGCAATTTGCTTGTCATATTCAAGCCAAGAATAAGGCTACACACAAGTCTACCATTGGAGCGTATGCAGGAAGCATAGATCATTTTGGGGTTCATAAGACAACCTTACCTCAACCTACTTGAATATCATATAAGGAAATGGAGGAAACAAGAGCAAGAGGACTATGCTTTGGTCATAACAACAAGTGGTCAAAAGAGCATAAATGTCAAGAAAGAAAAGTGTTCACCTTGGAAAATAATGATGAAGAGGGAGTGGAGGCATCTACACAAATAAATGAGGAAGAACTTATCCACACATTGGCAGGGTTGTCATCACCTCAAACCCTGAAGTTTGTAGGTTACATTAAGAATAAAAAAATTATAGTTCTCATTGACTCAAGTAGTACCCATAACTTCATTGATAAAAGATTAGCAAACCGCCTCAATTGTTTTGTATATACAGTGACAAATTTTCAAGATTTGGTTGCTAATGGAGGGAGTATTGATTGTGCGGGAAAATGCCACAACATTAAACTAAGTACATGAGAATATAATTTGGAAAGCCCAATGTATGTCATTCCCATTGGAGGTGTAGATGTTGTTCTAGGGATTCAATGGTTGAGAACAATAGGTACATTTTCTACAAACTATAACAAATTATTCATGAGATTTAAATTGGAAGGAATTCAATATGAACTCAAAGGGTTAAAATATGGACCTTCTCAGGTCATCAACTCTCATAGAATGGAAAAGCTCCTAAAAAAGGGTAGCAAGGGAGTCGTGGTTAAACTTTATTCTATGGAAGTTAAGTAGGTAGATGAAAATATTCTATAGGAATTAAGATGCACATTGGAAAAGCATTGTAGGGCATTCCAAGCATTAGAGGAATTTTGAGGGTAAAAATGGGCCTCAAAACAAAAGAGTTTACTATAAAAAAACAACTTTAAAAGAACCAATATGGTTCAAGATGATGATGTCAACCATAAGGGTAAATATTTGTGGAGGAAAAAAAAAAATGTACTTTTTTGAATTGTATTTTCGACTTATCTCCTTATAGGTTCACTCAAATTTCAAGTGTAGTCACTCTTTGGATGCATAATTAAATTATGCATCTAATGAGTGCCTACACTTGAAATTTGAGTAAACCTATAATGAAATAAGTTGAAACTATGATTGAAAAAAGTAGTTTTCTTTCTTTCCCTTTGAAAATTTGTAACTCTTGTTTTATTATTTTAACTATTATTTCTTATTTTTCTAAGGAGGCCCACTTTAGACCTCAAATTTCCCCCAATGAAATTCCTAAATGTCTACCTCCATCTATAGATCATGAACATTAAATCGAACTAATACCAGAAAGTACTTCTCCTAATAAAAGGCCTTATAGATATCCTCGTCAACAAAAAGGGGAGATTGAGAAAATAGTACAGGACATGCTAGATTCATGTATTATTCAACCAAGCAGGAGTTCATTTTCAGCTCCACTGGTGATGGTGAGAAGAAAAGATAATTCTTGGCGGATATGTCTTGATTATAGAGATCTAAACAAAATCACCATTAAGGATAAATCCCCTATTCCAAATATTTATGAGCTATTAAATGAGCTTCATGGAGTGGCCTATTTTACAAAGCTATATTTTAAATCGGGATACCACCTGATCAGATTAAATTAGATCAAGAAAGATCAGGATATCTTAAATCAGGATACCACCACCGGAGGGGCCCCTCTTGCCACCTCATATTTGATTTGTCTCGTATGAGACTTTAACCTCACGTGCCTTCTCCCCATTAAACATTGTCCAATCTGTCACTCCAAACATATTTTAATTACCACATTTCATGCCTTCGACTTTATGTTAAGACTTTAGATTATTTTTCAAGCCGATGTATCAACACCTAAAAATATTTTCTGGTTGATCCATTATGTGTCACCCCCCAAAAAAAAATTCAGGCTGATACGCTGTGTGTTACCCAATATTTTTTTCAATTTCTTTTTTATTTTTTTATTTTTGGTGCGATAAGCCAGGGTGGGTTTTGCGACCACCTAATCTAACTTAGAAAATCCATAACTTGGCTATACGATTTCCGATTGGGATGTCGTTTTTTTCAATGCAGAGAGAATAGGAAAATATTTCTAATGAGAGGACTTACAACTCTATTTGAACATTTTAGCAGCTTCATGATTGATGATGTTTGTTTGACGGGAAATCCTTGGTGATCATTTTGGTACTTCTAGACCTCAGATTTCGATTTCATTAGTGGCATTGGATTTATAATACCATAAGACCTATAGTAGACCTACTTCGGAGGTGAAAAGTTTACTTTGACCAGTACCCAAAATTATGAGCACAAACATTTTTTAATAAAAGTTTGGGCCCCATTCTTGTCAATGGTTTACCCAAATTTAGTTTCGTCAATTCCTTTAACACCTGTGTTATATAGGATTTCAATATGTCCATTGAAACTGGGGTTTTCCATCCATAGCCGAGATATATTATACTGTGAAAACAACCAATTGATGTTTGGATCACTTGGTATTGAGTACTTGGCAGGGGTACTAGTTATTTTCTGAGAAGCAATTTAGAGCCAATTTATGTCTTGCAGATGCTGCAATAAATCCAAGTAACGCTATATGACACTTTCATGGTCAGGGTTAGTCAAAGAACCAAGAGGTGCAAAAACACATGCATATATGACAGGCGCAATAAAGTCTGCTTGCAACACAAACAAACTCGATGAGACTATTACCACACTCAACATGACATAACTCAAAACAACAGGAAAACTGACACTATTAATCCATTTTAACCAACAAATGCTTGATAATTAAAGGTGAACCTCGCTGATGAGCACTACAATCAAAAGATTTGAGTTGAAAAAGTTTAGGAGGGGCCCCAAGCCAACAAGCTTGGGGAAGGTGTTGAGGCCTCAACAAGATGTCGACTTGAAAGTTTTTTTTGTTGTAATCTAGTTGAAAATTTTATAAATAGAGTACAAAATAAAATATAGTCAAGGCAAGTTGTGGCTCGCCTTTACAAAAACCAGGACCACAGTAAGTCAAAATATCCGTGTTTTTTGTGTGACATTGCAAGGTAGAGTTCTCTAAATATAGATCCTTAGTAGAAGCATGGCCTAGATAACTGCTAAATACAACATAAAAGATAATTGAATGGACTAACAAAACCAAACTGGGTGGTCCAATTCATATCTTTAAACATAAGAAAAGATGATAGGTGTTGCTAACCTAGGAGTGCATGTGCCTATTGTTGTTACTATTGAGTGTTCTCCTTTTCTTTAGTATACTCATCAATCAGGATAGGATTGGAAGGGTACTTCAAACTCCTAAGCAGGTTCTATTGCCTCAAGTGGGTTGGGTTTGACATCCTTTGGGTCTATCATAATGATGTTGATGTTATAAACTACTCTATAGAGTGCTTCAATCAAATTTTTTATCCATAAAATCCAGTTTGTGCAGAATTGCTTGCTACTGTCGACCCCTCTCTTCCACAACTTGTGCTATGAAATATTTGTTTAACCAGTAAAGCTTTGTTAGCTTGAAAATATTACTATCTCTAGAGCAAGAGAAGC
The DNA here is from genome assembly GCA_009831015.1 of Picea engelmannii. Taxonomy (NCBI): domain Eukaryota; kingdom Viridiplantae; phylum Streptophyta; class Pinopsida; order Pinales; family Pinaceae; genus Picea; species Picea engelmannii. Next base: position 649,398 of record ML777928.1, on the reverse strand, counting down.
CCGTTTTTGGAACCCAATCCCATAATTCTGCCTCAACCTAATCAATTGGTCATTTTCCTTCGTTTTTGCTTGACCAGATTCTCCGTGTGGGCGACTTCCTCCTTTATGAGTTTGGTGAAGCGAAGCTGATAATTGGATGTAACAGTCATGTTATCAGCCCGAGCATAAGTAATTCGGCAAGGGAGCTGCAGGCTTAAGGTTTTCTTGCCATCTTACTTGGTGCCCCTTTTAGCATTGTGTTTGCTGGATTCTGGAAGAGGAATCACATTTGGATTCAACATTTTGGCCCAAGGATGAGTAACAAAAATGGAGAGAATTCCACGGGGAAGGATTGAGAGATGCCTTTGAGAATGGGGGGAAGGTATCAAGGGTAGGATAACACCACCACCCAAAGAGGAGAATAAGAGACAAATACCTTAGGTCATCCAACAATTTTTTTCCCAACTGTGGAGGGAGAGCCTTATCTTCCCAGGCTCGATAGAGAGCTAAGCTAGAGTGAAAACAAAACCAAACTGCTAAATCGAAAGGAAAACTCAAAAACAAACTGGGGAACATAACCTGGTAGTGAGATAGGAGAATCAATGATTTGCAGCTTCCCTTGTTTCCCCAATCTTTCTCCATATCTTGCTCAACGGGAAATCCATTTGAACCTTCATCCCTGCTTCAAACATAATGTTATGCATGGTGGGAGTAATGGTAGGATCATGCAAACACATACTAATCATATGAGGGGGATTTGCGATGAGCACCCCTGTCTTGGCCACACCATCTACAAAATCCTTAGCATGTGCACCACGTGGTTGTGCTTCCAAGCACCCCATGGTTGTCGTCATGTCCTTCCTCCCAATCGCCCCATCTAGGAAAGGATGTTGAATTGAAAGTTACCAAACAATATATGCTTTAATTTTACTAGATATGGTACCCCCTAAGGTATGTGGATTAGTGTAGTGTTAGGAAACACTTATATGTATGTAAGGGATGTTATCTTCATGAGAAGAGATAACCAATGTTGCTTGCAATAATGGTAATTCCTTTGTCGTCAATGCACACAATGGTAAACCCAGGCTTTCTTTAGCAAGTACCCATAAATCCAAGGGACTGATTGGCTCAAACAAGAGGTATACATTACTTTCTTTCAAATGGAACTAACAAGGGTGTATATAAGAACATAAACGACTAAATTAGAAAAATACAATATTTTACATAAGAAGACCATATCGACCACAAGGGGTTGACAAAAATCATGGTAGATAGGTAATGCAAAATGGTACTCCAAGGAGAGAGTGGAGGATTTTTTCTCTCCATCTTCTTCAAAAGTAAAAGCTTTTGGGGACCAAAAGCCTCCCAAAATAGGGAGGCATGATATTAAATGGATCATCATATATTTTTTCATCCTTTCCAATGCTATATAGGGTGGAAAATCAAAGCTACGGTCTTGTAGGGGCCATTTTCAGCCTCGATCTTGAAATCCACTTAACATGGATAAAATTGAAAATTTAATGTTTCCAAACTTAAACAACATTTTTTGGGGTAAACAAGACCAAAACAACATGTCAATTATGCCACGTTGTTCCCCCCAATGAGGGATTTCCAACAATCCAAAGAGTACCTTAATCATAGTCCATATGAGAAAGTTATGTCTCTAGTAAGTTGAGGTATGCTTTGACCACTACATAACTAAGTGGATGCCATGTCAACACCCATTACTCACACAAGTGGAGATAGTCATATGTACACTTTCAAGAAAACTTTATACGGTCCAAAACCCTAACCTTGATAAAGAATTGAGACTTGCAAAAACCCTAATCCTAACCCCTATGACTATTAGGAGGTGTTAAAACCTTAACCACTAGGAGAGATGTAGTGCACAGGAGAGGGATATCAAAATAGAACAAAAGAAGAAGGCGACCATGTCACAGCATATCATAAACCGATAATTTTGTTTTATCCACAATTAGTAAATCTTTCTTTATATTTTACATTATAAGTTTGAAAACTAAAATAGAAAGGCACAAATCTTATTTTTTGTTGAAATTTTTTCTTATGAATATATACAATATAAGCCTTGACATTAATGATATATTCTTTTAACTATTGCAATATGTTCTTATTTCTCAATTATTTAATAAAATTTGTATACTTCTAATTCATTATAATATAAGTAATTTTTTATAATATATTTACAATAACATTTCAAATTCAAAATCTCTATTATGATGAGATAAAGGATACACCAACCGTGAGAATGTGAAAATGCCTTCACACCACTCATTCATATATATATATATATATATATATATATATAATTAAGTCAACAAAATTAGGTTTCCCTGATGCCCTTGTTGGTCTCGTACATGGTAACCCTTGGATATGCCACCTTCTACTAAGCCCAATAAGATAAAATTCCCTTAGCGTACATAGGTTGCTAGGCCCTATCTCTCCCCATTTGGCTTAACATTTCTCATCAAACATAAATCAAGCTTAAGATTCCTAAAACCAAAGTTGATCACATAAAATAATAAAGGTTCTTAAAGTTAAATATATAAAATAATACACATATTAAATACAATGCAAATGTTTCTTTCACTCACTCATTAATAAAAAATGTTAATATTTTTTTTTAAGTGGGTGGCATTATGTTGAGTTGAAGCAACGTTGTTAACTTAAAAGCTATGAAAGACTAACAACCACGTGAATGTACTTTGTGATGGAACTCACATGATGTTGACTCATGGATCATGATGTTTTTTTATCATAATAAGTTATGTTATGTTTTTTTACCATGTAGGACCGATTTCCATAGACAAAACAACCGTTGAAGTGATTAGACATTCTAGATTCATGGATGTGAAGATTGATTTTTTTTTTAAAATATTTTATATTAATTCTTATTTATTTTATTATTATTTTTTTTTTTTTAATTATGAAAGATGTTTAAGTGATTAGACCTCCTAGATTCATGGATGTGAAGATTGATTTTTTTATAAATATTTTATATTAATTCTTATTTTATTATTAATTTTGTTTTTAGAAAATTATGAAAGATGTTTTTGATTATTGAGTATTCGCCATTTATTAAAAGGTAGGATGTTATGTTGTAGTTTATGACGTGTAATTATTGGTTTAGAGCTAATGATTATGATGATTTAACAACTTAACACTAATGTTTTATGAGAGTACATTGTTTTGTGAGGGAAAACTTGCCACTTCTTAGATGATTTTAACTTTGGTGGGAGAATATCACAACACCCTACTTTTATCGACACGACAACTGCTTTTGACATAAATTTTTCTTTTGATTAATATGTGGAAAGTCATGAATTCCAATGTTATATTAACATGGCACAAGCTTAGTGAAACATGGAAAAAGAAATTTAATATATATATATATAACATTAAAATAAAAGAGGGGAGAGCTACGACTATACCCATACAACCTAGTATATATACCCATACAACCTAGTATATAGGAGGAGCTTGACTTAGTGTTTTTTGATACCACTCTTCATCCTAGCTCTAGATTGCATAGTTGAGACAAAATACTTTCTTTCTTGGCCTCTTGTGCATAATAATTCAAATATTTTTATATTGCTTAACAATTTGCTTTTATAATATAATTTATCACAAAGACATACTCAAACTTTGTCAAAACACCCAAAGTATAACCATACTTGGCCAGTAGGGATCGATATCCCATTTCTTAGTTTGCACTTTCTTCTCATTTTCTCGGATCCTTTTTCAACTTTGGTTATCTTGTAAGCGAAGGGGCATTGAAGGAAGACACATGCTTTCTTTGAAGAGCCCCTACATAAGATGGGGTCCCTATTGTTGTTTCTCACCCCTTTTAGACTACAATCTCCCCCTCTTAGGTTTTCTTTGTTGTGGAGGGAGCTTCTTTAGTAGGGCCTTCATTGCCACTTGAACCTCGCCCTTTCTCTTCTAGTTAGAGAATTTTTGTAACCTCCCACAATTCCTTGACAAGGGTTTTTGCCTGGTAAGCATCTAATTTCTCTTCATCCTTCTTTTCATTACATAAGTTTAAAACCTCAAAACAATTCACCATTGGAGCAAGGGATTTGTTCTAGCTTGATTGGAGCACATATTGTCTTCTCTCTTGTATATTCATTATTTACATGGGTTACAAAACCTGTGGAGAAGCATGCCTATAGTTCTCAGTGAAGTTGCCATGTCCATGACACTTGTTGCAGCATTGACATGGCAATATATTGTCTTTGGACCATCCTAGTGATTGGGAATGGTGATGTTATATTATTGATGTCACTAGGATGGTGTGTTCCACTTGGTCCCTTTGTGTTATGTTCACCACATGACTAGCTATACATGTATTAGTGCGATACTTGGACTCAGGGGATGTGTGTCCTAACTTCTTTGAAGGGTTCTAACACATATTTCACAGTGAGAGTTACTTGTAGTCTAGCTCTTATGGATGACACCAACCATCCCGATTCATTTGCACTGTCTTAGGTACATCTAAGTCCACTTTTTTGCATATTCATGCACATGCATATTGGAACTACTTTGGAGCCACTATGTCTATGAACTTGCTGATGTTGTTTCCAATCACTTAGAAAGTCAAATTATCCCATAATATAATCGGTCAATGAAGAAGATGAACCTTACTAGGATTGCTTTGGTGATATCTTCTTTTGAATTGAATTATAATGTTCAATGGTTCAAGTATAACCCTTGGGGATCCAAGAAGTAAAACCTACTCTAAATATCAAATTTCGATCTTCTGTCAACAAAAACAAAAAAACAATATATCCTCTATCACAAAAAAAAAAAAAAAAAATCATAGAACCCTTCTTTCTTTAGAATGACTTAGTATTCTTTTAACCAAAGTTTAAGTAACTTGCAACTTGAACATTGTTTTGTGAACTTTCGACCTTGCCTTTTTGGTGAACTTTCAATGATAGCTTTCTTTGTGAACATGAGAACTTTTCTCTTGAAAGAAAGGGTTCACCAATATTAAAGTGTGTTAAATTATACCTATATTATTAGTCCCTGCCAAAGGCTTGGGACTATAGCAATGAGTTGTCATTTAACTATGTATTAGTTTATTGTTGACTTTATATTTATGTGTTATATCCAATGTGTAACATAGAGAATCAATATATGTATTTTTTTTAATAATAAAAAATATATTTTTCTAAAATTTAATTGGTTGATATCTTTGAAGTGTTATTGCAGGCTTCACGTCATTCAATGTATAAAATTGATTATACAATTAATGGATTTGACAAGGAATGAAGGGACCATGTTGTTTGCCTGTATTTATTAGGGCCCGCTGTACCATGAACAATGAATCCCACCCCAATCTCTTGTACACCATAATAAAGCCTCCCTTCTTAATTTAATATTAAAGTTCACT
>ML777928.1:630118-641959 GCA_009831015.1 Picea engelmannii | reverse complement strand
ACATAAAGGTGTCTATATGATTCCATGTTCATGTGGTAAACAATACATAGGAGAAACATGTCGTTCCTTTAGAATTAGGATTCAAGAACACGCCGCCGACATCAAACACAATCGCACTCGTCCCTCAGCTCTTGCAGAACACTTAGATAAAACCAAACATCACATTTGTATTGAAGAAACCAAAATCCTTGCCAGGATAGATCACTATCACAATAGGAAATTCAGAGAAGCAATCGAAATTGAAAAACAACCTAATAATCTAAATAGAGATGATGGATGGAAAATTAGTCGAAATTGGATCCCTACCCTAGCCAATATGAATAATTCTAAATATTAATTTATAAACATTGTCCAATCGACTCTTTTTAAATAAAAATTAATAAACAAACAAACAATTAATTATTAAAACAAATAATTAATTAATTAAACAAACAATTATAATTTCTAWTTTTTTTATAATTATTGATTTCATTTTCAACAAGTTGGCTCCTTACAAAAACTTTTCAAGTATTTATATACTTGTTATATTCTTTTTTCCTTCATTTTTCACAAACGCTTTCCTGATGATGGACCACACTAGTTTGGTCCGAAACGTCGAAAATAAAAAAACCTATGCGATGAATCCGAAAGAACTCTCTGATCAAAACAATGGTCGCAAAAGTCTTAGAACAGAAAAAAAAAAAAAAAAAAATTAGCTTAAGGTTCATTATACATTTTGAATTATTATCTTTTGACAAAAAAATTCATTACTTGTGCATTTAGTTATATTAAGTTTCATTGTTCAACATGTATTTCCCAACTAACTCGGTAGAGATTTTAGTTATATTAAGTTTTATTGTTCAACATGTATTTCCCAACTAACTCGACAAGGATTTTAGTTATATTAAGTTTCATTGTTCAACTTGTATTTCCCAACTAACTCGGCAGAGACTGCGTTGCCATGCAACCTTTATTGATATAGATTAAATTTAACATCCACACATACACACATACATATGAGATGTAGATGGACCCAATATGATGCCCCTTATATATTATATATATTTCTATTTCTCACTTGAATGTACTTGATTGATATATGCTAAATTTAGCATCCACACATACATGTGAGGTGTAGATATGCCCAATATGATGCACCTCATACATCGAGTCTAAATGGATGATCATCATCATGGCTTCTCAATATTGTCAAGAGAGAGTGGGACATTGGTACCTTACCAATTATGGGAACATATGACACTATTGCAAAATTTGTGGGACCCTAAGGAATGATGGTTGTGGATGCCCACGATCCAGTAAAAAGGAGTTGGGATTTTTCTCTGTTTTCACTTTTCCATTTTAGTTGTGGGAACAAGTCTGGAACCTGATAGGGGTATAAAAGAAATGGAACGACAAATAAGATCCAAATGGTTACGACTACACTATTATTATAGGGCAGTAATGGCGACAGCGGGTCCAGCAGGAGACAGGAACAGCCCCCCGATGAAATGCTTTTCCCAACGAGCCCATTCTCGCTCCTTAACCTCTCCCCTTGTTGTTTCCATCTGCAAATTTGTGCATATAACTACAATTGGCATCATCCAGAAAGAAAAAGAAAAGAAGAAGAGCAGCAAACATGACGGATTCAAAGGTGGAGACAACTGCAAGGCTTGCACAATGGAAGATTGAAAGCTTGGGTTCCTGTTCTTACCGGAGGTCGGACCCCTTCAGAGTCGGAATCTGGAACTGGTAAACCTATTTGCTATTCGTCCCTTCAATGCATTTCTGTATTTGGATACAATGCATCTGCAAATTTATCACAAGACCATTTCTCGCTGATATATTATGTACACAGAATATCAATTGCAAAGAGACCTAGGTGTCAGTAACCTCAATTCCCCATGGGACTTGCCTTCCTTCCTTACTTTTTGAGAAAGGACCTTTGAATTTTCACTTTTAATGGACCCCAACTTTTGTGTTTGTTATCTCTGTATATCCAAAGGCTGACTGCAGCAGTTCAACTCTGACAATCTTGTTCGTGAGTTGGGTTCACACTTAATTTCCTTGGTTTAATCCAATTCAACAGCTTTACGCTGAAAATTGGTAATCGATCAGACCGTGATGCTTGGAGATTCATAAACGTTTAGTTCACGATGACTGAAAATTTGTAAGCTGCAGGTGCAGACCTGCCAAGCTATAGGAAGAACGTGGGTGCATATTAAGCACGGATTATGGAGTTATACTTGAGCCTCGAGCTTTTCCAACCCAATATAAAAAATCTCTGTATTGTGTTATATGACCAGGTCTCTGTTTGGGATTTAATTACATCCCCTGTGATGTATTGGGTTTGGTGTGATGGATTGTGGGTGCCATTAGCTTGCCACTGTTTATAAATTCAATCTGCATGGAATCATTGCACAGTCATGAAATATATTCTTCGACACCAGTGGCAGCCTGTGCTCTACTACTGCGAACCAGAGCCTTAGTTACCTAACAATCTTTCTTTCTGTGCTTCTATTTCATATTGTTTTTTTGCGATGCCAGTCACGGAAATTAAGGCCGTTGCATGGTTATTGATTCTTGATTATAATGTTTGAATAGTTCGCTTGCCAATAATACAATGCTCTAATTTATCCAGAAATTCATAGAAGTATGATATTATGGAAATTTGGGACAAATATTCAGTTTCTCAACAAGTAGGGGTAGGTTTAGAGTTGGTCGTAGTTTTCAGCAGCTATATGTTTCTCACACAAATTTTAGGATGTAATTTTTTTAATTAACTTCATTTTAGATGTCATAAAGATTTTGTTATGATACCCAAATATTTCTGTGACGTTCCAGCCTAGAAAAAATGCCATTTTCATTCTCAGCAATGAAGAAATTAAGTTTGAACGCCCGGTTTTGTGTTAGGTAGACTAGACATAGATTAAGGGTGATTTAGCCTTAGAATCGGATAGTTTTGTTAGAATTAATAGCCACCTAATCGGGATACCCGCCCCAACTCTCCCTAAGTGGTAAGCATTTTAGATAATTTTGTGGATAAACTTTGTTGACCGAGTATGTGGTTATGGGTTCCTTGTTTAGAGCTGACCATTGATTTTGTTTTAGTGGTTTCTTGTATCCCTTTTCCCATTTATAGGTGTGTACAATAATTTTGGGCTTAATTGGCGTCTATACCTTGTCAGGAATGTGTTGTTGAGATTCACTACTATTTCTGTTTTGTTTAAATTTGATATCTGCTGTTCAAGCTGTGGGTTTGCAGATTAACTGTGTTGTAGTTCCAGACTATATAATTGTTGTAATGCCTTCTACTATGCTGAATTTTGCGGCTGATATTTTCTAAAATATGTTGCATTACAATTGCTGAATTTATTGTTGTAGACCAGGCTGAATTTATTGTTGTAGACCACTCTGAATTTATTATCTTATTTCAGCAAGATAAGTTCAGATTTCAAACTCAGGCTCATAAACAGTTTTCAATGCTCTCGAAAGTTTTGGGGCTACAGAACTACTTTTCTATGCATCCTTACCAATTTATGAGTCCGGTATTTATCTCCTTACCAATTGGGGCTATAGAATCTGTGCATGTTTTGATCAAAATATAACTGAATTGTACTACCACAGACCAGGCTTCTTATTTATCCAACAATGTTTTCTGTTCAAACACTGTAGTGAACAACCTAGCATACACTGTGGCTAACAACCTAGCATGGCGATCTTGACTTTAGACCAGATGGGATAGTGTGATGCCTGACAGCCAAGTTGTCGTAATCATACAGAATTGCTGGTTCATACTTTTATGCCTGATCTCCAAAAGTTCAGAAGATAAGAATAGCTGAAAGGAAGAAAATCATGAATGAGCAAGCTAAATTTGATGACTGAAAAATAGAAGTATACTCTTGCCAGGTCCAATAATCCACAACAGAGATGGCTGATTTACCATCAGGTACTCAATAAAATTCATTCCTAGACAGAGGAGGGCTTATCTGCCAATTAGCAGCCAAATCTTTGTGATTAGTGAAGAATTTGAAGAGATTTATCTAGAAAACATGTATCATAATTGAACTGTCTATTTTTGTTCTTTAGTACACTTTTGTACATTATATTAGCTCCTTAGGGTGACTTAGTCCAAATTGGTCATCACCTACTTTATTGTGTTTTATTAGAGACTTAGTCAACTTTGATCACTCTCCCCTGCTGTGTTTTGTACTCTACATAGTCAATTAAAATGAGTGTACAGTTCCAACAGTGCTCTTCTACTTGCATACGTGTCTCTGTTTATTCACTTGTAAGTGAATCTCTTCCATTGCTGTTATTGTAATTTGTGCATGTATCAATTGGTATTAGAGCCTTAAGATTAGGGCTTCTTTAGAGCTTTGCCATTTTGGTCGTCTTTGGGATTTTCTTTCTACCTAGAATCTTTCTTCCAGCAATTCTGGCGATAAATGAAGTGGCAAAATGGGAGCTTCATAAGGTGATTCCTTAAAATTTCTCAAAGTGGTAAACTGGAAATTTTACCAAAATTGGCCCTTGATTGTTTGAATCATTTTCCCCTTTGACAGGTATTCCCAGACTCAGTTGTAAAAGGCTATCTGTGCATGGATTTCCTAAGTCCTATGGTTCCTTGTAAAACTTCCAGTGGATCGGGATATTCCCAAGACTCCAGGCTTACACAAATCTTGGCCAAAAAATGTAGGAGCAACACCTTTGCTGGAACCCTTGTTACAACAACAGCAACAGGTCCAACAACAACAAGAGTTCTAGACTAAAATGATGTATGACATGATGAGTACGAACAACTAATCACCAGTGACCACTCAACAATAGGGCCAATTTTTTTACCAATTTTAATTTTTGGTCCTTGATTGTTTGAAATTTGAATTTCTTTCATTTTGCCCCTCTGATGGGTATTCCCAAACTTAGTTGTAAAAGGCTATCTGTGTATGCATTTCCTAAATCCTATGGCTCCTCATCAAACCTACAGTGGATCTGGAGACTCCCAAGTCTCTGCTTGCACAAATCTTGGCCAAACAAATGTAGGAGCAATGCCTATTTTTGGAAACTTTTGTTAAAACAACAAGAGCAGGTCCAACAACAACAAAAGTTCTAGACTGAAATGATGTATGATATGATGAGTATGCTCGACAACTAATCACCACTCAACAGCAGGGCTGACCCCAATGTCTACCTCGACCCACTATTCACTAGGTGGTGCCCATTGTTTACTAGACCTTTGAGCTGGACACAAAACAATTTGTGCTTTAGTTTGGGGCTGTCAATGGTTACAAGCTTGACCCTTGGATATGTAGTATGGAAGTTTATTTCAAGACATAGTTAAACTTGACTGAGGCCAAAAAATTCTAGTTGTTGAAGTTTATGGAGGATCAAGTTCTCACATGGTGGCAAACCCACACTCAGCAAGACAACTGACACCGAACCTCTGATCAACACTTGAGAGGAATCCAAGGATGCCATTCACAAGTGGTTCTACCCATTAGGGTACAAGGATGCATTACTGGCAAGGTGGCTACAACTTTGGCATTTTTTGGGACATACCATCCAACAGTTCATTGACATCTTCAAGATAATGCCCATCAAACTAGAGGTAAGTGAGTCTGAAGACACTCTTCACGTTAAGTTTTTTTTTTGGCTTATTACCCTAGCTCCAGAAGGAACTTGAACTCTTTCCTGTTACGTCAAATGAGCATGTCTCCAGCTAGCTTTAAATATCGAAGCTAAGCTACTGAAACTTAACCCTCTCATCCATAAGAAGTCTATTTCTGCCCCTTCTCAGTGTTCTTTTGCTTCCAAGCAGCAACCCAACAACAGTGGCCAGAATAAAGGCTCTCCTGGTTACCCTCCTACTATAGGGACACAGGAAGCGGAAGTGGTGTTCATACCGAAAAAAGCATGGAAACTAAGATGATAAGTGTTGGGTGCTACAAGCTAAAGTTGCCAAGAAAGTCCCTTTTCACTGAACAACAAGAAATTCCACCTCTACAACTCTGCATTTAGTGTTGATGGCTGCAATGTACACAGACAATGATGAAGAAGCTTTATTTAGTCAAAACTGTCAGATCAAGGACCGGTTAGCTTCCATCATTATGGACAATGGTAGCGAGAAGAATTTTGTATCCCAATATTTGGTTGTGGACATAAAGATGCCAATGACAGCTTGCCCCAGGTCGTAACAACTTGGACGGGTCAAGGAGTTTAGACAACCTATTGTCATCATTCAGAAGTGTTCCATCACCTATGCCTTTGGACCCTTCCACGACACAGTGGAGTGTGATGTCATTCCTCTCTGCTGTTCTGACCTGATCCGGGGCAGGGCATACCATTCTGCTAGGCAAGCATAATATGATGGCTATTTCAACAGCTACACGTTGCACAAGGATGGTAAGACATACAAAATGACCTCTGCTTCTCCTTCTAATATTCCACCTGTACTTTCTGGCAGACCAACTGTTAAACAAATCACTGTCAAAAAATTCTTGTTGCTATGCATTGTTCAACAAGTCAAGAAAGACTACAAAGGGAAGTTGCGAACCTTCGATTGTTAGTTTTACCTATGTTTCTCAGTGAGTGTTCTGCAATAACGTTCTCTTCTGCAGCAGCAATAGTCAACTTCTGTAGCTATCTTTAGACCTTCATGGTGCACTCAGCAGAGCAGTGTGGGCGCACCTTGCAACAGTGGTTATATAGTGATGCTGCACTTACAGAGGAGGTAGATGGCACATGCATGCCTCCAGTGTGCATGCACCAACCTTGAGTCTTTTCAGATTAGGTTACTGTCCAGATTTAGTAGATTAGCTTCAGTTCAGATTTAGAAGTTGTTTTTCTATTTTGAGTTTTCCAGTTTTAGGAAAAGTTCTATAATTAAGTGAATTTCTTGTTTTAGAGGGGGCACTGATTCCAAAGGTAGAAATGGGGTGCTTGCATGGTTTGGTCTTCTCTAGTTAAGGTGCAGATTCCTAAGAGCCCAGCACATTCATGCATGCACACCGAGCACTCCATTCTAGGTGCCTAGGGTAAGGTCTTGTGCATTGTAAGCCCTAGCCTACTTCTCTAAATAAGTAGGCAGGGTCTCTCTTAGGACATACACAGTGAGAGTTTGTAATGATTGCTATTGTACAGTTTTCTTGTACAGTCAATGAAGAAAACATATGTGATTTGAGTGCTGCAAATTCTTATTGTACTTGCTATTACAGTTTTCAGTAACGTATGTGTTTGTGGATCTAGCATACCCATAGCAGTGTTGAGAGTTCTTTAAGTTTCTAGCTATCCAGGTTTCTAGGTTGCAGGTCGGCTTACCATGAATTGAAACTTTAACATGGTATTGGAGCTGTGCTTTTGAGATCTTCCAGAAATCTGTTTATGGATAGATCAATTGTCTGTGAGACAAAGCTGTTGGAGGGTTTCAGTGGGTGTGATGCCTAAGAGTCTTCAATGATTGAAGTGATCTTGACCTTTGAAATGTTTTAGGGTATGTCGATGCCCTAAGTGCTCTAGTGTATGCAGTGTTGTATGTGATTTCTTTTCCGGCTTATTTGTTTGGTTTTAGCGTGTTCCATGATCTTTGGTGTTAGAGAAAGTGACCATCTAGACGGCGCTTCCGACTTCACACTGTGGAAGTGCAGATTGCAGATGCTATTGGAGGAGGTTGATCTTTGGAGTTACATGGATAAGAAAGATACAGCTCCTATGGATGCGACACTACTGGCCAAGCATAATAAAATGCAGGCCAAGGCGAAGAGAATTATCTTTGATTTGATGAAGGATCACTTGATCCCTTACATTGCGGGGAAGACAGCTAAGGAGATGCATCATGCCCTATTCACTTTGTATCCAAGTGTGAATATTAATTACAAGACGTTGTTGAAGAACAAGCTCACTGATGGGATTCAACATTGCCTATCTAGAAGGCCCATCATAGACACATTTTGACCTTGATATGACTAATAATTGCTTTTATTTGACCATGTTTAATAGTAGTCACGACTCATGGGTACTTTTGTATGTTGCTTAATTGAATAGTTTTTGAGGTGGAATTTTATGTGTATGGTACCTTTTTGATCTAATGTCTATGATAAAGGATGTGTGTAGCATTAATCAAGCAGGTCGAACCCCTTAAGGAAATGAAGATTCCAAGAATCAAGGGACCTTGTCCCCCACCTACTTCCAAAGCGCTGCCAGTTTACTAATGATCACTCCTTGCAAGCAGAAGTTCAAAAATCCGAGGAGATTGATGAAGATATGCTGTTCCCTCATGTCCTCCTCAATCCAAGGGAAGAGGTTGAGTTCCCAAGTGTATAAATAGGCCTCTCGTGTAGGGGGAGAGGAGGAAGAAAATCTGAATATTGTGTTAAGTTTTGTTGAGGAAGTTTTTGCTGAAGACTTGGAGCTCTGCTCCTGATGTACCATTGGTTTTGATGAATAAAATGTCTTTGTTCTTATCTTATTAGAGTTTCTTTGGTTCCTTGTGCTTCTTGGGTAGGGCCCACTCAAGAGGGTTCAAGGACCCTATTGTAATTTCTCTTTTTCTTGCATGTCAATGTGTGATCAGTTAGTCTTTTTATTTATTTTGAAGGATTAGATAGTCATGTATAATACTTTCTGATTTCTGTTAGGCTGTCATTAACTGTTAACTTCAACCAGTTTCCTATAGAAAGGGTTGGAAGCCTATTGGGATGCTCAAGGGTATCTTCTCAAGGCTAAAAACCTCAGTTACGTCTCATTATATTTTAGTCTAGCTTTGTCAATGCTTTGGAAGACTTCTGCAAGCTTCTTAGGACTCTTTTTGGCATCCTGTAGGAGTTTTCCGTAGGACTATTACAGTTCCCATAGAACTATTACAGTTCCTGTAGAAACTTTTTGTAGGACTGTTTTAGCTCAAGTTTCTTAAATTTCTCACTCATCTTTTCATGAAATTAGCAGTAGACAATAAGATAACATATTGCTTGACATTGACTCAAGGGTTAGGCATAATTTGGTTCATTCAGTCAATGCAATAGTTTATCTTTTTCCCATGCAATTTCCTGTCATACAATAGAGTTAGTTTCCTTGCTTTATAATCAGTTTACTCTTTTCATAACTCAGTGTGCTTTCTTTCATGCCAGGAGACTAGATCTCTTTCACTGAATATAGATCAACTGTTCTTTCAAGTTGATATGCTTTAACTCATGCAAGTAGCTTAAAATCCTTTTCAAATTCAGATTCCTGCATAAGTTTCATGCATTAGCCCCTTGATCAATCTTAGATCTAGACTATTATCAGTGCATTCTGCATATACTTTGCACAACACCTCTTAAGTTTGTACGGATCTCGGGTTGACAAGTAAAGTAACAAGCCAAGGAGGCAGTAGCATTATTGCTGTTATTCCTAGGCCCACCACTCACTACCACACTCATGAGTGATATATATTATAAACACAGTGGCTAATGACCTAATAAAGATCATCCAACTTTGAGAATTGAGATCAACTTGCTACTATTGGGGTGAAGGTGGAGAATGAGGAGTTGGTGCCCATTGTTTTAAATGGGTTTCTCCTCATCTTGGAATCCCTTCGTTCGGGGAGTCTATGCTTGTGAGAAGCTTCCCACTTTTGAGAAGCTTTGGGATGATTTCATCCAGGAGGAGACTAGATTGGAGACTATTTCACTTGATGTAGAGGAGAGTCAAAGCCTAGCCCTCATTAGGAAGATGAGGAAAGTTTGTAAGAAAGGAGGATTCAAGTTCCTCGAAGCAAGACAAGAAAGACTTTGTAAGAACCAAAATTTAAGTAAGCCTAATAAAATTCATACAATTAAACATAAATTTCTTTCAATGCCTAAGTAATTCAATAATCATCGTATAAGCATATAATATTCAACAGAAAATTTAATTTATCCACAACATGAATTAAATTTACGAACAACATACTAATAATTTACATAATCATCACATAACTAAGAAAATTCATAAATAAAATACCTCTTCCTGATGCTAAACTCTCGCTTATCTGGTTGTCCTCCTTGCTGCCTTGCCTAGCCTGCTGCTTTGACCAAACCCTGCCCAAACCGACTAACCACCCAGCCAGCTAGGAGCAGCCTGTCCGGCTCCTTAGCTCCAGGATACCGTAAGGAATCTTGCCCCCAGTGCCCAAAACCCCCAGCAACCCGGTGCCCCCTGCAATGATTCACAAAAACCCGCAAAACGAAACTCCCAACACCAGAAAATATGCCAAACCAGAAATACAGTGCCCTCCTCCAAAATGCTTCCTCCCCCAAAAATCATGATCCTCTCCCGTCGGACTCCTCCTGTCATATCTCCCCCCATCCACCGACTCCCTATCCTCCATTAATTACCTTATCCTCCCCATTATTACCTTATCCCATGCCTTTATTACCTTATCCTTCATTTAATGCTTCATTCCCCCCTGCATACGTAAAGTCTTTAATTAAATAAATTAAAATTATTAAGCCCCTTTAATTCATTACACAAACCTTTARTGAGTCAATTGGCTAATTAATTAATCAATCAACAGATATAAACAATTAATTAATAAATATTATTAAGAAATAAACATTGTTTAACTAAAACCATATTAGGACAATTAATTATCTAATTTACTTAATAATCCCTATGCAACTATTTAACCGGGGTTGTTACATACACCCACCCTTTAGGAAACTTCGTCCTGAAGTTAAGGTATCTCATGATACAAAGGAAAAGAAACATGGTTCACACATTCATAACAATTTACCGACATTATTAGTAAGTAAGCCAAGAAACTCATTCATACTAGTGTACATGCGCAATAAATGCACGTGTAGCTAGTACATACAAGTCTTGTGCATGTACTAATAATCAATAACTATCACCCTTATAGTAATTTATGTATGCATCCAATCCAATCAACAAGACTATTCTTTTATAAAAGACATTAAACCAATCGAATGTTTGCGAAATCCTTTAATAACAATTATCTAGTTCAACAATTTTATTTAGACAACTGTGGTTTAGTTATGTAATTATGAATATTCATATATACACATTTTCTTTTTAGAAGGGAAAAAAAACAATAAATTCCACCATAAGACAAATCTCCATACTTTCTCAACTATTCTACTCATCCTTCTTCCCTAACATACTTCCAACTTCATTCCTATCCTTCCTCTGCTGGACTATCTTTGAGCGTCAACTATATTGACCTAACTCCAAATAGAACCCGTAAGCGGAAGTGTCACTATCCTGACCAAGCTTCCCTAGCAGGCAACTGACAGTCATCATCACACGTCTAGGGGAGCGTGAGCTAACATTGTCCTCCCATGACTTCAAGTTTCGGAGGATACACGGTGGGAAATGCCTCCACTCCTCCTAATCATATCTAGGGTCCACACCCTACAATGGAATATATAGTGGCGTCGTGTTGCTGGGAGTTTTGTCATCGTTTATTTGGTTTTGGGCAGTCTCATCACCTGAAATCTTGCACTAGTCCACATATCATAGCAATGCATCTAAACCAATATAATTTCACATACAAATATTCATACCATAATGTTTCTCAGCTAGTGGTCATGACATCCACTTTCATCATCATTATCCCTTGGCTATTTCATAGCCCATAGCCTGTAGATTAGTCTGTAACACAAACTCATACATTTCTATGCATTATCATCATGTAATTGCATACAATCATCATTTCAATTCGGTATCCGTGTACCAACAACTTAACATTAAAGTTTTCGAGTTAGAAATAGATCTCATAATATCCCATAATTCAATTTCGACACCCATTCATAAAATTATCATTTACCAAATAGATTGCATCATATCCAACATCATTTTAATAGCATTTAAACATTCATAAAATTTACATTC
>ML777928.1:604984-617883 GCA_009831015.1 Picea engelmannii | reverse complement strand
AGAACCATCATGTTTCTAGCATCTGTTTTTGATTTGTCTTTATACTAGATGGATGTTAAGACTGCTTTTCTGAATGGTCTAATTGAGGAGGAAGTATACATTAATCAATCGAGGGGTTTTGAGGTGCATGGACAAGATACCCATGTGTGCAGGTTGAAGAAGGGCCTTGGTGGGCTGAAGCAGGCACCATGTGCTTGGTACTCTAGGATTGATGAGTACCTTACTGAGATTGGGTTTGACCAAGACTATTTCAGATCCTAATCTTTATTATTTGTTCGATAGTTTTGTGTAATGTCCCCCTCCTCTTGACAAGGGTCTTGAGAGACTTAGTAGTCTAGTTGTCCCCTCTAGACTATAGTCTCATGGAAAAAGGGGACTGAGAGGTGCGAAAGTGGTCACTATGGAGTTAAAAGTTATATTATTAAAGTGACTTTAGTAAAAGAGGAAATAAAAGGCTAATTGGTTAAGATGAGGAAATAAAGTAAATAACCTTAGAAGCCAATTAGATAATTTAAGTTAAAATTAGAAGATGGAGGTAGAAAAGGAGAGGGAGGCACCTCACTCCTCATTCATATCATTTCTCACTTTGTATCTTTGAGCTCTGCAACTTAGACATTTTGAGGGTTTTGAGTGAACAAACCCTAGAGATCAGCAAGGAGGTGAAAGATTCCTCTGTTCCTGATCCAAGCTTGGTCAAGGGGGTGAAAGATCCCACCCTCACCATTCTATTCAGTTCTAGATCAGTTTCAAAACTGGATTGAGGAAGCAGGGTGCAAGTTTGGGGGTTTTCTGCAGGTAGGGTGCACTGTTGGTGAAGGAAGAGCTCGATTTAACTAGTGGAAGGGAGATCTGAGGCCAAACCTATTCCAGATGGGTTTGCCGTCATTAGAGCGCTCTTTCTCATCAGATCTTGAGGATTTTCGTCTGCATTTTTATTATTTCTCTTAGCTGGGCGAATTTATGAAGGAGGGCACATTGTCTCTTGGTGATTCAGTGAGTTGGAGGGTCAGATCTCATATTATAGCTGAGGGATCTCATCATATGTGCTCAACATCTTCAAATCTAAAGATCTACAGTCACTTTCATAGGTTTGGAGGCAAGATCTGAAGAGGCCGAATTCCCTAGTGTTTCTGCAGTCAGAAAGGGCACAACTTAGCCAGGATCTGTACCAGTTTTGAAGAAGGGAAAGAAATTGATCTTGTAATCTTGCATGCAGCCATTTGGGGTCCAGGAAGGCCCATATCTATCTTTTGCATTGTATTTTGGAGGTGTCTTCAGCCACAACTCTTATATCTCTCATATCTCTTCCAGATCTGTATATCTCTTGTATGGAGGTCAGCTTATATATTAAATAAAGGTCAGATCTGAAGTTTTGTGGTTATTTCCTTGTGTCATTCTATTTGTATTTTGTTGTTTATCTACTGTTGTTCCATGTCCTTCATTTACATGCTGCAAAATTTTTAAAATCAACTCCAACGCAACTTTGAGAGACAAATTGCAAAATATTTGATTAAGTCACTACACACAAACAAGCGATAAACCCTTAAGTTCCTGGCAAATCTGCTTGGGAACATTACAATTTGATTAGCTAGTCTTGGTCCTACATGTAGTTGACCGTATAGTTATAGGTAGTTTTGAGTCAAAACTACTTATAAGTATACGGTCATCTACATGTTGGACCAAACCAACTAATCAAATCTATCTAACAAATAATAAAGATAAGGATCTGCGATAGTCTTGGTCAAACCCAATCTCAGTAAGGTCCTAATCAATCCTAGAGTACCAAGCACATGGCGCTTGCTTCAGCCCACCAAGGCCCTTCTTCAACCTGCACACATGGGTATCTTGTCCATGCACCTCAAAACCCCTCAGTTGATTAATGTATACTTCCTCCTCAGTTAGACCATTCAGAAAAGTGGTCTTAACATCCATCTAGTATAAAGACAAATAAAAAACATATGCTAGAAACATGATGGTTCTGATGGAAGTATACCTGGCAATTGGAGCAAACTCCTCATAATCAATTCCCTCTCGCTAAGAACCTAGCCTTGTACTTATCTATGGTTCCATCTGCAGCATGCTTTGTACAACCACCTAGAATCAATCACTAGCTTACACTCTGGTCTAGGCATAATCTCCTAGACATCATTCTTTCAACTTTTGAGAAGTTGATTGCATGGTGCAAGGCAGTGTTGGCCTGTGAGTTTGACATGAAGGAAATCAACTTGATACATTATGGGTCTAGAGGTTTGGCAGGGTATAGGTGAGGTCTTCCTTGGACATAGTGCACGATGGAGATTCTCAAGATATATTAGATGATGGATTACAAACCCTTGGCCATTCCTATGGTTTCAAATTTAAAGTTATCAATAGATCTGGATTTAGATTTGATATATCTTCATTATATGGGCAGTTGGTTGGTTCCCTTATGTATCTGGTGAATACTAGACTTGATATTTTTTTTGCAATGAACACTTTGAGCTAGTTCACGGTTGAGCCTCGGTAGATTCATTGGAAGGCTGCAAAGCATGAGATTCGATACTTGAAGGGCACAGTTCATTATGGTCTGAGATATGTGGGAGATGGTGAATTAGTTTTGCATGGTTTTGTGGATTCCGATTGCATAGGAGATGCAGGTGATCAAAAGAGTACTTTAGGTTGTTGCTTTGGTTTGGGTTCAAGTATGATATCCTGGTTCAGCAGGAAGAAGATAACAATTGCACTCAATTTATTAGAGACTGAGTATGTGGTAGCGAGCTTAGGTAGTTGTGAATCTAACAATATCCAACAATAAACAAGAAACAAAATCCAAACAATTCTAGAAAGATCGAAGACACATGAATGTCAAAGATTGCTCAAATATGAACGATTTATTGACATTAGAAGAGAATTATGTTGTACTTAAATCCTTGTGAAGAAAAGATGTATGAGCTAGCTTTACAAAGGCATATCTAATTAGAACACTCTAAGATCTGCTAAGAGATTAATAATATGCTAAGAGAATTTACTAGTACTTTGATACATATTTATTTATATATGATATCAATCATCAAAATCCTTAATTGAGGTAGTCCCTAATGATTGACCTTGTGCAGAGTGTACGAGGATGATCACTGCCTCATTCTTGGAAATCAGATCGACCATGGTGTGTGTTGAACTGGTCAACCTTGATTAATTCCTTGGGTGCATAACTTGGGTTGACTTGGTTAGAAATGATCACCTAGCACTTAGACAAATTTTGAAATTATCCTAGACTAAGTCAAAACATAAACCAACATGGGACCATTGACAATGAATCACAATGAAAAGATGAATAATGAAGGTATTCAACAGAGTTAATATACGACAACCATTAAACGAAGGACTTTGCACATCTTTAGAAAATAGAAAAATAGCTATTAAACCTGCAAATC
Organism: Picea engelmannii; assembly: GCA_009831015.1. Lineage (NCBI taxonomy): Eukaryota > Viridiplantae > Streptophyta > Pinopsida > Pinales > Pinaceae > Picea > Picea engelmannii. The sequence continues at coordinate 614,470 of ML777928.1, read as the reverse complement.
AATGACTGAACTAGGACTCAATGAGTGCAATGCAATGCACAGATTCTTAAGGGCACATCCTTCATAGTTGGCAGTTTGTAGGCCCAGATGTGATGATGTGGCAATGTAACCTAGCAGAAAAATGCACCAAAACAGAGGTATTTGGACCCCACAGCGCCATGAATGCACAAAACATCACAGGAATGACATTTGGAGTGGTTTGCCCCTCACCCAAAAGCTTCTGCCAAGCTCCCAAAGCTCCAGGACTTGCTTTCTGTGCTTTTGGAACGTTTCCCACAAGTTCCTAAGCTCCTGGAACTTAGGAAATGGTGGGAACAAGTTCGTGAACTCCTAGTAGTAGTTACTGTGCAACTGCAGAAAAATCTGTTTGATTTTCAAATCCATGCATGCAAATTTCTTTTTGCATCATGCTAACTTTGTGGTCGAAGATGCTATTAGATCAACCTCATAACTAACCATTTGTCTTGTCATAACACATTTAATCCCCTTCCTTCAACAAAATAATGGGATTTATTGTACTCTTAATTTTACGACTAGAAGTGTTTGGTAAGCATTTAGATATAAACAAATGGTCTTAAACCAACCACTGCAACTTTGGCAGGATAACTTTCATGATAAACCATCCCATAACCACTTTAGAATGTTTTTAAATGTCAAATAAATACTACATATGTGGACATAGATTTAGGGGTAACTACTACAATATTGTAGTTGCCCATCTTTTGGTCATGGAATTAAGGTGTGCCATTGTTCTTAAACCAACCACTGCAACTTTGGCAGGATAACTTTCATGATAAACCATCCCATAACCACTTTAGAATGTTTTTAAATGTCAAATAAATACTACATATGTGGACATAGATTTAGGGGTAACTACTACAATATTGTAGTTGCCCATCTTTTGGTCATGGAATTAAGGTGTGCCATTGTTCAAATGAACAATGCCACAAAATGTGTCAAATTCATCATCTAGCAAACTGTAATTGATGGCTTAATTTAGGCATTTTGCCATTACATACTATATTGTGACTTGTCATACTTGAGTATTGTTTTGAACTTCTGCCCATTTTGCAATTTTGGACTATGTAACAGCTAACTTTTGTAATTGAATAAATAGATGTTGGAGCTCATTTGAGTATCAATATGTTAACATTGATCAATATCTTGTTAGACGTTTAAACTTTATGGAACCATGCATGGTATTAATATGTCTATATCATGGTTAAGTTAATTTCCTATGTATTTTTAAAATTTTCCCTATTTTACCCTATATATATATATATATTAAAATTTAAAATAGATTATTTTGCCTCTTCCAACCCGCGGTTTCTTGGAAATTTGGGAGGATTTTCTAGCTGATTCGGACACTCGTACCCACGTTTTCCCCATTCCTGTCTTTTGGAAACTTGTGCAACATATGAGAATACATATCTCCATTACTTCCTCTTCTTGATTTTCGGAACACAGTTCATATTCTGGTACCCAGTTTTCAAATCGATATTCTTGTTGTTAGCACTCTTTCTGTCTTGAGCATTTTAAAGAATTTTTTTTTTTTGCTACTGGAACTTCCGGTAGCGATTTTTTTTTTTTAAATTTTGACAAGGGATGATTGGGATTCCATATGCAAGAATTTGGGTGAAAGCCTGTTATTTTCAGGTTTTATATGCTTTAATTATTCTATTAAAGCATTTGGGATATTGTTTTAAAGTTTTTGCAAAAAGATGTTGGCTCCTTTGGGCCAATCTCCAATTTATTCAAGATGTCATCATCAAATCACCCGAGAGCTACACCAAGGATCGAGCACCAACTACCAAGTCACACCACAAAGCCCAGCGCACAAACAAGGCAACACACACCGCCCAGCGCACAAACAAGGCAACACACACCAAGCGCTAAGCCACGACCAAGAGAGGAGCCCACAAGGGGCATTTTCTTTTGCACTACGCGTCGAACCAAAGTGATACCCTCAGCGCATATAAACAACAATGGAGTGATTTTACGCTGGCAATGTGGGATATATATTCCACAAACTCCAAAACAGAAATGAACGCCGAGGGCCAGGTGCCAGTTCGTAGGTGTTTTTCCCAGCAAATTGAGGAAGCCGTTGAACACCAAATGTATTGGTAGCTGTTCAGCTGTTAAAAGAGGGAAACCGCCACCATTTGCTGGATAGCTGCCAGAACTACTATCGTCTTTACAAACCATGAGGTTTCTCATTTCAGGATGCTGTTCAATCATAGTTTGATCACCCATATCCATTCTCGAGCCTTCCAAGGCGAATGTCTTTCCTACAATGGCAAAAATCATTGGTACTCTTGGACCACAGTCACGATCTGTTGAGGTGATTAAGGGTTGCCTTAAGGATGGGATGTCTGTTACTCGTTTTGATTTCTCTAGGGGAGAAAATGACTATCACCAAGAAACTCTTGAAAATTTGAAGATTGCTGCAAAGGAATTTTGTGCTGGATACAGTTGGCTCAGAATTGAGAATTTTTAACAAGAAGTGAGATCACTTCTGTCTGGCTTGAGGTTGATAGAGAGAAATCCATTGGGTTGGAGGTTTTTGTATGATTAGCTCCTGCAATTCTAACTATTGCAGACATGATCACTGCTTGCAATCTTTTGAATGGGTTCATAGTTTCAAATCAAGGTTTTTTTCATTCAATTGACAGCAGAAATTATTGATATGATCTTGGATAAAGTGCAGTTTCTTTATTACCATCGTTGATGCATTGATTAGAAAACTTGCTGGTTGCAATTGAATTTCTTATCCCTAGGGTTTTTAGAGTTACTGTCAACAGGGTTTTGAAAGCAAAAGCTCCAGCAAAACATGACAATCATGAAGATCAGTCCAAGACTTATCAAATATGGAGGATTAGTGAGATCTGAAAACAAAATTTCATCCAATTGAACCTCCAGCTGTATCAAGTAATCCAAATCGACTCCCAGCACTCGAAGACATAGCAATAAGTCATGTTTCCAGGAGAAGATTCCAAATGGCAAATTCAAGTCATTTTCTTTCAGATTTGAAGGCAGAAGATCAGCACACGAAAGACAAGGTGGCATAGTATATCAGGTTTTTAGGAAGCAGTTCCAGAATTGTAGGTCAAAGTTGACAGATGGTATGGAGGCATGGAAGACATCTCAAACAAAGTTACCTCATGTTTACTTGTCATTTTTTTTCTGTTATGTAATTGCTATCTACAGTCTTATGCGAGGAAAGGAGGTTGGAACCTGACATGCCTGGCACATATCATTCAATGAGGAGATTGTTTGCCAGATTTCCAGGCCTCAAAATTAGCTTTTCCAGCAGGCAAATTTAACACATGGCAGAGCATCTCTGATTTCTAGGCAGAAGACCAGCACTCAGATGAACAAATAGACATCAGTTTTCTAATCCAAAGGAATTTGACCATTAGTCTTCATAATTCGAGAGACCATGCAACAGTTTCCAGATTTGTTTATTTTTAGTATGAAGATTTAATTTGATTCCTAGAAATTAGAGATAGTTTGTTAACTTTATTTGTCTATATATTTCATGAATTGTAATAGAAAAGGAGTCAGTGGTGTGCATAATAGAGACTCTGTTTCTGATTGTAAAGTCTAGGACTCATTTCATTTTACACTCAATGCTAAAGGCTATCTGATGAGCAGACTCTCTCCTCTGCTATCTTATTCTTCCATTTCTTACTTCAAAAACATGTTATATTTGCAAAGCGTTGAATATATCTTGTTATGTTGGTAACACAGTGAATATTTCACTATTTTCTTGCCCATTACAAGACTTGTTTTTGAGTACATTATTCTCTGCTTCTGAATGATATTTAGGATCAAGAATCTTCCTATGTGAGTAAACAGATTGGGAACTTGCATATTTCTTTCCTCTAATGATTTTATCTGCCTCATTTAGATTGACTACCATTGATTAAGTAAGTGTGATTGGAACTTAATTTGCAATCAGAGATTGATGTTGTCCTTCTTCATCCATTGCTGAAAACTCAAACCTTTTTCAAATTCCAAAACATACCTATAATATTAAACCATTGCAATAAGTTGATGATGCCCTAGCTTGCCCTTTAGCAGTCAAGTGCAACTTTAGGGACTAACACTTGTCATTGCTGATATCACTATGTAGTTATAAGTTATAACCTTTGTTAGTCTTGACTGCTGTCTTGTCCTGTAATGTCTGCACTTAAGTTTGTAAAGTAAAACAGAATAAGAAATGTAATGCAGTTAAGCTTGTTTTAACTTTTTACTCTTCCAAATGTATCAGTTTGAAGTGTCTGCGTAAATGTATTCAAACTCATAGGAATCAGGATAACCTTTATGTCAGAATTAACACTGGTCTATGAAATTAGATACTTAGACTCACATTTGAGAGTAGTAGCAATGTTTTGAGAAAGTGTTTTCTATATCTTGCTTCAGAACTGAGATAGGAAAATGCATTTTTATCCAATATAGCTAATTAGCCAGCAGGCAGTCAATGAAACCCCCTCCATGTATTGACAGCTAATCTGCCAATAGAAGGTTAGATCTCGAGGATGGGCCAAAAATTACCAAGTTATCAAAATTGTAGATGCTTTGCATTAGCTAGAATCAAATCTGAGATATAACAGCACTCCTTAGTTTATTATTTGCTTCCCTTTTACGACTTAGTATTTACAATAATAACTTGTGGGAAGTTGGTTGCATTGTTTTGAATTGAAAGTAATTATATCTCAAATATGCTCATCACACATTATTTAGTAATTCACACAGTCGAGGGTAAGTTGTATGCTTGATCAACACAATATTGCTGTGCAGGCACTTGTCAATTGAGAAGAACAGGTATCTATATATTCGTCTTTTTCCTGAGCCTGGTCGCATTTCTAAAGAACAACCACCAATTGCAACATTTGTGCTTCGCATATTCAATGTAGGAGTAAGTCGACGACCTTGGACATCGCCAGGTATGTTAAGTATTGAAGTAGTAGGGATCAGCGTTTAAATGGCACATCTTGATATTTTTCTCTTGCCTGTTCTTTCCACTCTGTTTCCTATACTGGATGTTATATTGTGGATATTTTTAATGTTTCCTTATAATAAACTGTGTTTTTATTGCCTCTGTTTTCTTACATCCACAATATTGTATCAATTTACTGAACCTTTTCCTCTCTTGGTTTCTTTCAAGTAGATTCCAGTCATATTTAGTTAAAACATAAGAAATTCAAGGAGACGAGGAAGACGATAAAAGGGAACAGGTTTTATTGTGTATCTAGAAGATCATGATTCCCGATTAGCAAGGTTGTTCTCCATACATAGAATGTTCCAGTTCATGCATATATGGACTTGCTATTTATATCCAAACCATGTATATCTATGATATAATTGCCAGCTTGATTGAAGGCTTTTCATGTCCACTCAAGGATCAGAGTTTTGATTTGTTGCCACTTCAGTAGAAGCCATTGCTTCTTACCACTTGATGTGACTTTCGAAAATTTGATTGGTCTTTTAATTCAACACTCGAATTCTTGATCTACTTGATTTAAATTTTCTCATGTGTTTGTGTTGTGTTCCTATACCCAAAATAGAACTGCTACTACAAATATAGAAGTAATTGAAATAAGAAGTTAAGAATAACAGACATAAAGAACCAAAGGGAGAGAAAATAATGGGGGCGCTTGCACACCCAAGAGTAGATTGCACCTTCTAATTTGAATAATAGAGCAGGACTTCTCCAACAAACTGGTTGGTTGCATTTATAAAATGATAAGAGTTTCAAATGAGGGGGGGAAACCCCCTATTTATACCAAAAAGAGGGAAAATCCTAACTTAAAGATTAAATTACTTATAAAAGTTACAAAACCCTTATTACATAAAAGTGGGCATTTTTTAATAATGAAATATTATACCATGAAGGTATACAACTAAAACATTAATGCAAAATCATGAACTTACATTACAAAATAGCTCATGTATTAGAGTCTAATGCCTAACAAAGGTATTGTAGTTATGTACACAACATTCTCTCTTTCTTAAAAAACTGTCCTCAAACTGGAAATAGCAAACAATAGAGGCAAGTGCTGAAAAGGCTGCTATAACAATTGAAAAGATGCATATCTGCCCCAATATAATTCCAAAATATGCTATATATTAACTCAGAAGATGCAAAATATGCCTCTGAATTTGGAGGAAGTATCATATTACCCAAATTTGGTAGTAGATCCTGGTTTTTTTCTTCAAGAAATTTTCAAGGTGTAGTAGCAAAAGAAAATGATTGCAATTTATGATTATAGAGGGATAGGGCAAGAATTGAATCCTAAACCACTTTATTGAAAAATTACTACGTCAACCAGTTATACTAAAGATATGTCTAAAGTATGAAAAGAGAGGTTTTTTTGTTGTTGATGCTACCCGAGGGGGGGGGGGACAATATTTGCAAATTTAGGTAGTTCTCCAAAAATGCTTGCTTTTCCCAAGCAGTTTCCTCTTCTGGGAATCCTTTCCCCTTGATCTTGTACTTAATGATTTGCCTTTTTGCAAAGATTCTTCATCTCAAGGATGCCCTCTGGTTCCAATATTAGCTTGCCTTCTTCATTACTGCGAGGAATCCTTGTTTCAGTAACCACCTCACTGCCCAGTTTCTTTTTTTAGGTGGTGTGAAAGATATCATAGGCCACATCATCCACTTTTTCTCACACTCTATAGGCCCCATAACACTTGGGTTGAAGCTTGTTCTTACCCTATTGTTGGAGAGTTGTCTACTTGTAGGGCTGTAAGCAAGCAAAGATTCAATCTCCAATCTTAAAGTGTCTTTTTGAAGTTTGAACAATGTTGGTCAATGTGTTGTTTCATCCTATTTGCTGCCATCGACAAATTGTCCTTTATAATGTCGAGGATGTTCTGCATTTCTTTGTAGTGTGCTAGTTGTTGCGGGGACTTTAATATTTTGAATGACCTATTTCTTAGGTGATTGGGTTACATAGCCTTGTAATGTTTTAAAGGTGGTCATTTTGGCAGCAGAGTGATATATCATATTATTCCAAATATTTGGCCAAATCCAACCACCTTATCCATTTAGTTTTCTCATCCCCTGTGTACTTCTGAAGATACCCCTCTAAGCACTTATTAACTACCGTTGTTTACCCCTTTGTTTGAGGGTGAAATGCGATACTCATATTAAGTGACCCCTAATAATTTGAAAAGTTCTTGCTAGAAATGACTTACAAACTTGGGATCCCTTTCACTACTGATGCAATGAGGGAGTTCATGGAGCTTATAGACATGTTTGAAGAATAAATCAACAACCTCTGAAGCTGTAAACTTGCTAGTCAAGGGGCTGAAATGAGCATATTTGGTTAAACGATCAACTACTTCAAAGATAACATCCTTACATTCATAGAGTGACAAACACATGATGAATTCCGTAGATACCTCTTTCTCTTCTGATTGGAGATGGTGCTAGGCTAGCGAAGACTAGGAAAAGGAACAATTTGTACCTTATTGCATTGGGAAGTGCCACATTTTGCAATCAACTACTCAATATTAGACATCATTTTCTTCTAGTAAATGTTGGAGGAGGCATTCTTGTAAGTTTGTGGAAATCTACATGACAAACAAAAGGAGATGTATGCCCATGCTAAAGAACCCACTGTATAAGAGGAGAGCCATTCCATACATAATTGTGGATTTTAAAGAGGATGATGTGGTTCTTGATAGTGCAAGGTTGGCTCTTCATTCTATCAATAATGTCTCGTTGAAGTGAAATTGTGGTAGTATCCATTACATAGTTTGCAAGGGACTCTTGCAAGATGGTTAATTGAGATAGAGTTGAAGGTGAGTGGTTCATCCCATAAAGATGAAGCCTTTGCAACAATGTTCTCTTTACCCTTCTTATAGATGATCTCAAAGTCATAGGCTTGAATGCTGTTTGTTACACCATATATTATATGGGGTGGTCAAGGACCAGTTCATGACACTTTGCAGGTTGACACCAGTGGACTTCTATGTACTAGTTACAGTCTTACAGATCTAGGGTCACTTTGTTATTGTGCATGTTATTTTGTGCAACCTTCATTGCTTACTTGACCCTTGGCCAACCAAGGGAGAAGGTGGCATTATTATAGGATGACTTGGCAATATCATTTTCATACTCCTTTGCTCACTTCAACTTCTCAGATTTATTGGTGATATATTGTATCTTTGGTGGAGGTTGTTTCAGTAGCATATTATGTATACCCATCTTGTTGCAGGTGCTACTCCATGATTGATTACTGATGAAGAAATCTCCCATGTCCTTATCCTATGCTCTTGATACTCTTGTCATTATTTTCTCTTGGTCATTTCATGGTGGGTTCAAGACTTTCCTAGTTGTGGTGTCCTCTAGCTTGGTGGTGTACATCCTAGTAGTGTGTTTAGATGCATGTCCCCTTTCATCATCCATCCATCATTTAGACTAGGTACCACTCATTATGTCATCACATGTCCATTTTGCCTTAACAATTTTCTCATCACATTCATATTCCATCATTTACCCACTCATTGAGGGTGCATGACAAATATTCATCCATTTCCATATAGTTTTTTTTATAACTTAACTCTCATTTGGCATATTTCAATAAAACACATTTTTCCGTGTGTGAACCTGCTACAGTGATTTGGGATATTTTACCATTGATTAATCAAACCCAAACCTAAGGTTGAAGTGCTACATTATTGGCCTATTTTATTACTGGGTTTTAAACCTTTATCAAGGCCTTATTCCTTAAGTTTCAATTAAAAGAAAAAGAAAAAGAAAAATGACTAGGGAATATAACTTGTTGTGCATGGTGAACACAACTTGAGGGTAGAACTCCCCTTTGGCACACATGTTGAGGCAATTCACAAAAAAATAATTTTTGGAAAGTGGTTATCCTCATGTAAAATTGTTGTCATTATTTCAGCCTTGTTCACACTCACACATGCACACATGTTGAGGAGTTTGTTGAGTTTGCACATCTTGGGAGAGTTAGTTATGCATGCGCCCTTCCTTCATGACCACTTTCACATTATTGTTTCATCTCACATCTTCTAGAATCTAGACATGCTATTTTAGGTGGCGTGTTCCACTAGATGGTCAACTTTAGCTTTGAATTGGTTTTGTTCACATCTTGTTTTAGCCTTGAAGAGGATATTTGACTTGGTACTTGAGCACATTTACTATTTCGAGAAGATTCTTCACATGTTCCTAGATTTGGATGGAGTAGTCATTACATGGATACTATTATTTTATTCCATGGACTTGGTCACTTACTATTTTGAGAGTGGTATGCCTCCCTTGGCTAACTACTTTCTATTTGAAGACATTTCATTATTAACAGGGTTTTTGACTTATCTTGGAGGGCACACTTGTTGAGGACCACTATTGCTATTTTGGGAGGTGGTTACTGTTAAAATTTTAAAGTACCTAGGCAAGTGTTTCTCATCCTTAGGCGCCTAAGGGGTGAGAAAGTGCCTAATGTGGACCCT
>ML777928.1:577830-593581 GCA_009831015.1 Picea engelmannii | reverse complement strand
GTTTGTTTCAACCTTCAAAATCTGAACTGTATATTTATTGAAAATTCTCTGTATATGAACAGTCCACATCTCTTTTGAACAAGGGAATGCATGTACATGAAAATATATATGACAGGGATAAATGATAAAGCGATGTATTTTGCATAAAGTGGTACATAATGAAAGAAATGAATGAAAATTAATGTTCAATATTTAAACTTGATCAACATTCCTGTACATATCTTTTAGACTTGTAAATTTTTGCTATTACAGAACCAGAATACAATCAACATGTAAGTCTTTTAAGAAAATCCCCAAGTTACTTCTCAATTCAATCATTATGCTTCACAAACCAATGTCTTCACCATATATCATATACTAAAAGTATGTAAGAACAGTGTTTACAACCACCAAATTACTATGCCCACTCAAAAATATCGAGCTGTCCATACATTATCAAGAGACCTGGAAGTAATAAAAAGCCATAAATATGGGTTATCAACAGTGGCAACAAATTTAAAAAATGTTTCTTCTATACTTCTCCGTTGTATAAGGAATTCAACATATCTTTTTAATTACATAAACAGGGGAGAAAGAACATGAAACTGCAATGAAATATGACCGGGATAATAGGGGAATAATGTATGAAAAATGATATAATCAATGAGGGGAAAAATGTAAAGTTTATGTATTAAACCGTTATTTTAACTCGGCTGACATATCCTTAACCTATTTCCATTGCCAAACCAAATATTCGTTAACTGGTGTCAACTCAAACTTCACATTAAATCAAAACACTGCACGAATAGAAAATTGAAACTCAACTTCTTTAGTAAACCCAGTTCATATAATCGTGACCATTCGGGACTGTGGAATTTTAACAATACGAAGGCTGGGTATGTGAGCCAATGTGTAGTCAACACAAAAACAATGGTTTATTGTTATGGCCAAGGAGGCAACATATAACACATAGCTAAATTCTTTCGACTGAGAGGAAGAGCAACGCTGAGTGCGTAATGTTCTTCTTCCCTCAATAAACCCAAAACAAATGATACCCATTACTCTGACAGGTAAACTGTGAGTTCATACAGAGTTAAGACTGAATATGAGAGTCAAAGAATGGACATGGGTTGTATCAAGAATAAACCCAATAGCATGCGGTCAAATAAATTCATTCACAAGCTAGAACCCTTTAAACAGAGGGTAAGACAAGCGCTGGGTATACACCACATTCTTTCCAACAACTAACAAAAATCTAACACCAATTTAAACTTAAAACAAGTTCAAGTTTGAACCCCCAAGAAGCCTTAACAATAACAGTGATGGGTCCAACACATTTTCCTCACAACCCTTTATTTTTTAAAAGTAAATAGTCTTCCAGGAATACATACAATGGAAAATGATAGTATGAACTAGAGAGCAAAAATATATATACAAAAAGCTATAGTCATCACTGTAACCTCAAAACCCACGAATGACATTCTAATTTCTAAAACAATTTCTCTTTCCAAACGATTTCTTATGAGTGAAAGACGGAGAGGAGAAACTGTCACTCTCATTACCAGCTAACCAGAGCCACAACTACTTCATTTAATAACAAAATTATTTGCAAAAGATGCTCAAAAGTTGGTGAGTACTTACCTTGTCCAGTGGTTGATTTATACCAGCCTTCAGGGCCGACACAGTTGCAACAACGAACAGGAGGGATGGTTTGATGAGCCAAGGTGCAACTCCCTCTACATAGTGGAAAACCAAAATTAAATGACGAGAACCCTAGCCGAACAAAGGTGGTAAAGCGCGGGCCTGGCTTCATTATTGCCCACATCCTCTCATATTGAATGCATGGCCAACTCATCAATCACATACATTGATATTCGACCCCATATCAATTATTCAACTATGCCATACCAATGCACATATTCATATGAATATTTAAAAATCCCAACCTTAACTTATATTCAAACCGTATCACATGCAATTACCAAACCAAATGGTATCAACCTTCATACCTTTGCCATGTATTAACTATATCAACCACTTATTCCATAGCAACGCACATATCCATACGAATATGCCAAGTCTAACATAATAATGAATCTTTACTTGTATCCATATTATTTGCATTTCTTTGTAACATATATATGTTAAGCCCAAAACCAAAATCAAAACCCATATAACTCTTTATGTCACACTTAACTTCAAGTTTTGAATGCCATGGTAAGTATGAGCCTTGAAATTTTAAACTTTTAATGCATTAGGCATATAATCATGTAGGAAAATAAAGGACCATAACCTCTTGCGAATAAATAACTTCGTGGATATCATGCTCAATGCTACCATAATGTTGAGAATATAACAAAGTACTTTTTGCAACTTATCATATGTCATTTCGATCATAAGTTTTATGTCTTTTAAAACTGCCACACAACTGGCTATACAAACCAGTGTTTTGTATAAGCTTTTACCATGATCGAAATATATATCTCTTTAAAACCATTCATAAAATATCATAGGATGCTAGGAATCATTAAGTAACTGATTTTAGATGCCACATTTGAAATGATGCCTCAAACTGAAACTGATGCCATGCCGAAATGCTGAGAGAAATGTGATGCTAGGAATTTATCATTCCAATGTTTCTCCTAGGGGACCCCACCTATTATAGTTATTAATATTTTAAAAATATATATAGGCTTCGCAACTTTTTACGAGCTCTTATAGTAGGTGACGAAACATGAGTCAACAAATGGCGACTCCACATGTAGTCTATTTTCAATAGACTAGAACTCAAAATATCAAGTTTCGCCTTTTGATTTTTGAATTTTAAATTACTGATTGTATTTTTTTCTCAGGAATGATGCTCCAACAGAATTTTGGATCAAAATTTAAAGTATGGTCACAGTAAATACACTCACCGAGGGGAAGAATGGGAAAGAAGAAAATAGGGAAGAGCTGTAACAATCAAATTGCAACAAGGTAATTTAGCTAGTTTGGCAATTACTCAACAAATAACATTGCGGATAAGAAAGATAATTCATCTATCTTTTGCTATTTGCATTCTTCATCATTCAAGTTAATTCAATAAAAGTTTTGCAAACCAATGAAAAGTAAAGTAACCTAACTGATCCAACTGCTTGGCTAAAATATTTAAAATCGAACTCAAGAAAAACAAAATCAAAATGTAAATAAAAAAAACAAAAAGCTATACAAACCAAAATCAAATATATACAAAAAAGCTGCAGATAAAAATCAGCCAGGTTCAACATAGTGTTTCAGATGTGAACCATTAGTCGTATAGGAGAATAATTGACCGTCTTCGTCTTTGAGTAAATAAGAATTGTTTCCAACAACAAAGGTGATTATGTAAGGACGTAGCCATAATTTCTGAAACTTTGAATGCTTACCTTTATCAGCATGTGAAGAATCCCATAAAAATATCTTTTCATCAGTTGCAAAAGTTGCTGATTTAGCCCTCTTATCAAAATATTTTTTAACTGTTTGCTATCTTTTTTTAAGGTTATTAAGAGCACAACTTCTTTGTTCTTCTAAAGCCAACAAAGCATGTAATCTTTGAGGGACATCCATAGAGTTTAACTCTTCTGCCTGTAAGGTTAATATGAGAGAAGTAAGTTCAAGTTCAATAGGCATGATAGCTTCTTGGCCATATAAAAACTGAAAATGAATATGACCTGTACTTGTTTTTTGTGGTGGTATGATCCGCCCATAATGCATAAGTTAGTAAGGTATGACACTAGCAAGGTTTGTCATTAATGCTCTTTTTGAGAATTTTGACTAGATTTTTGTTCGTTGATTTAGCTTGCCCATTTCCCTAAGGGTAATATGTTGATGAGGTAAAATGTTTCACTTCAAATTTATTAAGAAATTGGGTCAACCTCCCAAATATGAATGCATGTCCATCATTGGAAATAATCCTCTAATAGGAAGACCAAAACGAGGAAAGATATTTGTTTCTAGAAATGAGATAATTTGTTCATCTTGTGCATGCTTAAGAGGAATTGCTTCAGTCCACTTCGTTAAGCAGTTTGTTGCAGTTAGGATAAAAATATGACATGTAGAAGATGAAGGATCGATTGGTTCAATGAAGTCTAATCCCCATTTAGAGAAAGGAAAATAAAGTAAGACTGGTTGTAAAGGCATACTAGAGAACTTTTCCCTATCAACAAAATTTTGACATTCAACACAAGCTTGTACAAACTTATATGAATCCCTAAAGACAGAAGACCAATAGTAACCAATTCTTAAAATTTTGTGTGCAATGTCTTTGGCAGCAAAGTGTCCACTAATATGAATATCAAAATTTGTTGATCCGTGAATTTTCTTCAAAATCATTTGGGCCACTGTATCATCGACACAACGTAACAACAATCCATCAACAGTCCTACGAAAGAGTGAAGTATTCAAGATTAGATATTTTGAAGCCTCAAGTGGAGTCCTTCGTTCATGATGCTTAAGATTATCTGAACATCTCTCATATCGTAAATAATAAATTATGTCCCGATACCAGGGATGTGCTGCTAAATCAAGATTACCATATCCAATTGGGAATAGTGTAGACAAGGTATCTTCATTATTTTCAGAAGAATATCCTGGTTCAGGATGCTGAGTCAGGGGTAGGGCTAGATCACGTCCCTTGATTGCATTAGAAGTTGTGATCGTGAAATCATGTTCTTGAATTTTGGCAAGCCAATGTGCAAGCTTTCTAGATAAGTGTGTTTGTGAAAGGAAAAAGTTTACTGCAGGTAAAGAGACTTTTACCTGAGTATGTTTTCCTAGAATAAAATGACGAAATTTTTCAATAGTTTTAACAAGAGAAAATGTATGTTTTTCAATTAAAGTATACTTGAATTCATCGTCAGATAAACTTTGATTCATGTAAGCTATTGGCTGCTCACTATTATGATCATCTTTTCGAAGAAGAATTGCAGAGATAACTTCTTCAGTGGAATTTGTTAAAATGATAAAATCTTTTTCAAAATTAGGCTTTGCCAATATCGGTCCAAAACTAATTGCATTTTTAATTTATACAAAATCCTTTTCAGTTGTGTCATTCCATGAAAAAGATCGATCTTGCTTTAACATATTGTGAATAGGTTTTACCATTCTAGCAAAATCAGGAATAAATCTTCTAATCAAATTAATCTTACCCATGAATGATTGTATTTCTTTCTTGGAGGATGGGGCTTGAAGATTTTGAATGGAAACAACTCTATCCGGATCAATATTGATGCCTGAATCAGATACAATATGTTTGAGGAGTTTTCCTGCAGTGACACCAAAAATTGATTTTGCAGGATTAAATGATATGTCAAATTTTTTGCATTGAAGAAAAACTTGTTTAAGATGATCAAAATGATCTTCTCGGGTTTTGGAATAAACAGTTAAATCATCAAGATAAATTTGAATAATTTTACCGATTAGATCATCAAAAGCTATTTGCATAGCTCGTTGGAAGGTAACATCTGCATTAATCAAGCCAAAAGACATACATTCATAAGCAAAGGTGTCGCAACGTGCAGTGAAGGTTGTGTTATATTTGTCAATCCTCTTGACTCAAATTTGATTGTATCCTGAAAAACTGTCAAGAAGTGACATCATTTGAGATCCTGCTACTTGCTATAAAATCAATTCCATATTAGGAAGAGGAAAATTGTCTTTAACACCTGCTTTGTTCAAGCCACGAAAATCAACACATAATCGAATATCTCCATTTTTTTTCCATACCAGGACAAGGTTTGATACCCATTCTGAATACATACGAGGAAAAATTATATGGGCATTTATGAGCTTTTCAATCTCTTTCCTAATAGTTGCTTCTAGTGCAGGATTGGTTGGTCTTTGTCTTTATCTTACTGGTTTTGCTTCTTCTTTAATATGAATTGTGTGTTGTATTATACTAGGATCAAAACATGTAAATCTTCATATGACAAGCAAAGACATCTCGAAATTCACGGAAAAGATCCATAAATTTCTGTTTTTCTTGTTTTGAACATTGAGCTCTAATTTTTAGAATCTTTGGGTTTTCTTGAGTCTCAATGTTCACAAAAATGGTCTTTCTTATCTTTCTTTTTGATTCCTCTTCGTTTTCCTTTTTATTGCTCACATCACTTGATGAGAAAGAGCTTTCGAGAGGGGTTAATCCCTTTGAGAATTTGTTATCTTCTAGAGAGATAATCTCTTTCCTTTTTAAGTACTCATTCCGCAAAAAGGCACAAATTCTTTCATCATCAAGAAAAACTTGCCAAAATTCAACATTTTCTAGAAAATGAGGATAATATAAGGACATAAATGTACAATCTGGCCTTCCAGGGAGCAATTGCCTTGTAGGGATGGCTGCAAAGACAACTAACCTATCTTCCATTGAATTCAGATCTCACCTGATATGAGTAATATTGAAAGATAGAAGATTAGAAATCAACTGCCAAACTGCTTGTGTATATCTCTTTAACTATTAGATGGGGTATAAATTCTCTTAACCAGATTGATGATAAGATCAGAATCCCCAAATACAGAAACATGATAACAACCCAAATTAAAAGAATTTTCGATTCCAAGTATCAAGGCTTCAAACTCTGTCACGTTATTAGTACATGCAAACTCTAATCTGTAAGAAAAATTGTGGTTTTTTCCTACAGATGAATAAAGTACTATACTAGCTCCATTGCCTTCACTAGAACATGCACCATCAAAGTGATTATGCCACTTACCATCTTCAGGGTCAGGAAGCTGTGCAACATAATCACTATCACTATCTTGCCATCCTCTTTGAATTGGAATAAACTGTACTGCTTGATCACTTTTGTAGGATTTATGGTTGAATGGACAAGATTAAAGTGATTATACATGCTTCCAATTAAGGATGAGGAAGAAGCTTGTGAGGAAGTAGGTCCGCTAGTAGTACCAAAACCACTAGAAGAAGTCATTGCGATTTTCTTGGAAGAGAATGATATTGATAAACTTGAAACTTCAGTCTCAGAATCAGATAGGGATCGTCGAAGCCTTGGTTGGAGATTTTCTAGGATTTCCTTCTTCCAATTTCAAAGAAAGGATCAAATTCAAGGGACTCACCTCTTGTTCGTTTTGATGAATGCGATTGAGTGGTCATAAGACAACCTTCTAACGAAGAGGTTGATTACGAGCTTGCTTTTGAATGATTTCTCTTTGTTCTTGGATCTCAATATCACGAGCGATAACTTTCCAAGAACGTTCAAGCTCTTCACGAGAGAGTTGTTTCTTAAACAAAATCAGAGAGGCCTAAAGTGATGCTTCTTTGGTCAGGAAGATGAAACCCTATGTTTGGTTGCTGAGGGGTAGGCAAAGTCATTAAGCAAAGAAAGAAAAGAAACAAAAAAAAAAGAACTAGAGTAAAGAGAACTCGCCAACATGGTTGCCAAAATAAATGTTGATGTAATGAATGGCAAAATCCTTACTCAAACATTTTTGAATCTTCTCAGGCTAAGTGAGATAAACGAGATTATAACCCCGGGTTTATAGTTTGTCAAAAATATGTAATGTCCACATTTTTGGATTCCCTTACTCTGCAGTTGTAGATGAACTTATGGGTTTATGTCAGCATGACCAGAGGGGTAATGTAAGGTTAATAGTGAGCTCAGGCTGTTTGGAGGAGCTATATGATGCTTTTAGAGGTCCACTTATCATTTTTCATCATCAGAATCATTCCTGCACAGTCAGATTTTGATTCTGTTGCATTTCGATCGTTCCCGTAATTTGGGAGTATTAATGGGCATTATTTAATGGATTGCATTAAGGTTGTCATTTTAATAATTTATCTAAGAGGGGTACCTTGGTGTAATAGCTCGTTGGAACCGAGATGAATAATTCTAAATGGTGGAGAGGATAAAAATTGACTTTCAGTGCCCAAAAATGTTTTAAAGTCAATTAAATCACTTTTTGGAGTAAAAGGGTTAATAAATTAATAAAGTGATTTTACTAAAGTTAAATTAAAAAGTCACTTAGGTGTATAAGAGTAAAAGGGTCAGCAAAAGGGTGAATGAGGAATAAAAGAAGGATGGGGGCGTCCGCTCTCATTATGCATTGTTATTTTCTAAAAACGAATTGGAGAGAGCTCTTGTAGCTTTGACTCCTGGGACGAAAAACCCTAGAGAAGAAAATTGGGTTCGGTGGTGAAACCATCCACCCTAGCCGATCGTAGAGGAGAGATCATATGAATCTTTCATTGTGCTTGAGATTTCATCATTTGGTAGTGGGGTTTTCTTTTGAGGACGATTTTGCTTGAGGAGGATGACTTAGCTTGTGGTTGCATTTTTTGGGTATTGTGGGTTGCGTTTTCTTAGCTTGGGGGACGAGTTCTAGCTGTGGTGGCTGTATTTATTTGGGCAAAGGGGTCGATTCTAGTGTGGAGGGTGCATTCTTGGAGCTGAGCCGCTTTTCTTTTGTGGGCAGACTTTGTGTGCTAGAGGAGGGCTGATTTTCTCCATTATTGAGGCCAATTTTCTTTGCAACAGAGCTATATCGGTTGATGGGTGTTAGTTGGTGATTGTATTGAGTATATTTGCTTGGTGGGGAGCTGTTCTTACCAACATTTTTACCCAGTTGTAACAGGTCAGGTTTAACTAAATAAAATCAACATTTTTATGAGATATTCTTTTGTTGTTATATCATATTTGTTCAAGATATTGCTTGGGTATTTGGCTGTGATGTTTTGTATGCACTATGGATAGTTAAATGGCATTGAAACATTTCCCAACTTTTAAAACTTCACGTGGGAAAACCAAACAACAAACACTAAAACTCATTACATGGGAATAAAACCTACAACCTAAGTGTTTGACGAAAGTCATCATCCAGAAATACACATAAATTGTTACAACAATGAAGGGAAATTTGTTACAGCTATAGGAAGTGTTTGCCAAAGGTGCTAAACCACATCAATAGATTGGTGAGGGATATTACAGTGGTATTAGAGCTATGCATCTTTCCAGCTTGAGGGGGAAAACCGTGAAAAGATGTTTTAGATTGTTACCAATAAGTGATCAACACTTATAATTTTCATTTCAACAGTGGTAACTTGGTAGCAAGGTTTGCACTCATGGGTTTAAGTAAGATGAAGATAAATCCAGAACTCATGGTAGAATTTTGGCAAGTCTCTCAAGAAACTCAAAGGAATCTAACAAGATTGTTAGAGCACTGTGAGTTGTTGGAGCCTCATTCATTAGTTGGGAAGAAGAATGAACGGTTGTCAGATTATTTGAGGGAGCATGAGGCGCTTGGTGAGGGGTTTCACGTAGCCATGTCATTAAAGGACTTTTGCACCATCAAATATGAAGAGGTTGGTGACGTGGATGCCTCATCTCATGAGGGAGGTTTGATCAAACCCCAGGATGACTTTGAAGTAATGTTCCACCAAGACTCCGAGACGGGGGGACGCGGGTGCGGGGAGACGCACTAGGGGGACGTGTGGAAGTACCCCCAAATTTTAGGGATTTTTGGGAAATGGGGGACGGGGGGACGTCACATATATAATATAAAAAAATATAAAAAATAAAATTTTAAAAATAAAAATAATAATAATAATATGATAAATCTCAACAATAACATAAATTAATTTTATATATATTTGTTTTTTAAATTAAATTTTTTCTTTTTTAAGTCTTACTGGGCAAAAAAATAATTGGGGGGACTTCCAGGAGTCCCCCTTTTGGGGGGGGGATGTCCAGAAGTCCCCCTTTTCAAGGGGGGACGTCCAGGAGTTCCCTTTTGGGGAGTCTCGTCCCCCACCTTGGGGAGTCGCGTCCCCCCAAGTCCCTCTGCATCTCCCCAAAAAGGGAACATGGGGAAACATCCCCCCTGGAGTCCCCTCGTCCCGGGGACGTGAGGGACGCGTCCCCCACGACCCCCACCCTGGGGGACGCGTCCGCGTGGAACGCTGCTTTGAGGAAGTGCATGCATCTACTCATATTGAGGTGTGCAATGAGGTTGACAAAACATTAGCCCTCGATACACCATTAGAGCTATCCTATGAGGCTGATTACACCAGTGATTATGATGGGCATGTTGCTTGCACACATGATGATTATGGTGATTATGATGGACCTTGTGTGGAGTCGAGTTTGGTACAGTCTTCATCAACAGAGACTCAATTATCTATGGCAGCCATAATATAGGAAGATGTTAGTGGTACTCAGGATTTGAGGGAAGAGGCCCTTGGGATGGTCAAGCACGAGGGGCATACAAATTTGCATGGGATTGACGAGAGGTATGGCTTAGAGACTTCTGATTATACTCATAGTCTGCATCTTGGAGATCATGAGCCACTTCTTTTGGGGAGCCCATTGACGACTCAAGTCATAATTGTAGATATGGGAGTTGAGCATATATCTTGTGGACCAACCATTGAGGAGGTATATGCATCCACTTATTGTGGGGATGGATATATTGAGAACGTGGACACATCAGTATGGGATTGTGGGGCGATTCCTTTAGAGAGACTTCTTGACAAGGACTTTGAGCATACCATTGAGTTTGGATTGTCTGGGGGTGAGAAGTTGATAGATGAGTTTCATTGAGCAACATATTTCTCGAAGATTGATTTTCGATTGGGATATCACCAGACTACTTCTGGGTGTCATTATGGGCACTACGAATTCTTGGTCATGCCATTAGGGTTGACCAACATACTTGCCCCCTTCTAGTCTCGCATGAGCCCCATCATCACACCGCAACTACAAAGGTTTATGTTGGTGTTCTTTGATGATCTCCTCATATACAACAAGACATGGGAGGATCATTTGAGACAGTTAGATGAGACATGGGACATGATGGAGAGCATATTCAGGCATGGGACAGACTACTCTCCAGAGATTGATCTGCTATTAGGCTATCATCAGGACAACGACATGGAGCTTGGCATGACAGATGCTTTACAATGTGGCCATGTGATTAGTATGCATGATGTACAAACACATCAGGAAGAGATCCATGACACATTGGATTGGCTCACAGGGATTTCGGCTGATTGGAAGTCCCACCTTTTGGTGGAATATTCCAAGGATTGGTTTGCATGCGAGTTGATGGATGGTCATATTCAGGATGACAGGTAAAAAATGGTGGACGATATCATTTACTACAGAGCTAGCATATACTAAGTCCCTGAGTCCACACTTAGGGAAGAAATCACGAGGGTTATACATGATACACCCTTTGCAGGGCATCCTGGGTACTTCTAGACTTACCAGCAGATCAGAGGGAGGTTCTCATTGAAGGGCCTCGAAGGTGATGTGTGGAGACATGTGAGGGACTGCATGACTTGTCAACAGAACGAGTCAGAGCATACATACCTAGCAGGATTGTAATGTCCCCACTTTGGGACATCACTATATTATAGAGTGTTATGATGACCAGAGTAGCCAGATGGAGGTTATAGCGAGTACATGAGCTATTGAGGGGTTTTTGGGGGTCTGACTTGCATCGCTCATCTTATTTCATCATCATGATCCATTCCGCACAGCTTGGCTTTGGTTCCGTTGCATTCCGACGATTTCCGTAATTTTGAGTTATTTTGGGCTATATGTTAATTAAATTCACTAAGGAGGTCATATTGGGCATAATACTTGGAGGAACCTCTTAGTGTAATAGCTCATCGGAATCGGGAGGAATAACACTACAAGATAGGATGATGAGAAGTGACTTTCAGTGGCTAGAGAAGCCACAAGGAGAGATAAACCACTTTTTAGATGTAAAATAGTTAATTAATTAATTAAAGTGATTTAATTAATTAATTAATAATTAAATAAAGTAAAAGTCACTTGGAGAGACAAGGTGAGCAGGGAGGGTAAAAGAGAGATAGGGGCCTCTATTATCTCATTATGTTGTTTATCATTTTGATGTTTGGCTTCTTGCTAGAGAGCCCATGCACTTGGGGGGTTTTGACTGAACAAACCCTAGAGATCAGCTCGGTGGTGAAAGATCCCACCTTTCCTGATCCAAGCTTGGCCAAGGAGGTGAAAGATTCCTCCCTCACCATTCTACATCAGTTACCATTCAGTTCTTGAGGCAGTTGAGGAGACATGGCACATTTCTGGTAGATTTCTGTAGAGCTTAGGCACACTTTCTTGACTAAGGAGTTCGTGGAGATTAGTAGACTTCAGATTTGAGAGATTTCTCACTTTAGGAGCGTTGGCCATCATGAGGGCGTCTTTCCTTACTATTTGGTGGAGGGTTTCCATGCTATATTCATCATTTCTCTGATTGGTGCGAGTTTCCAGGAGGAGGGCACATCTATCTTAGGAGATCTTCAATTGGAGGGTTTGGATCTGCTGAAACCTTCCAAGAGATTACTTCTTTTGTTCATACACCTTCAGATCTACAGGTTTGCAACTTACTTGTGTAACTTGGGGCTCATATTGATTTATTTGTGGAGTTGGAGGAGTTTTCTCTTCCGGGGGGGGGCGGGGGGCACACTGTCCATAGGAGTTCTTCTCTTTTGGAGCGGGAGATCTTTCCATACAGTCTGGAAACTTGGCATAAGGGGGTTTCCCATCCCCCGATCTACCTTTTTGCAGCGGGTTTCAGTGGATTGGAGGCCAAATTCTTGGTCACTTACAACCAGTGAGGGCGCATTACATTAGAGGGGATACCACATGACAGCAAAGGATTGAGTGGGATCATCTAGATCTTTGGTATGCAGCTTGGAGGACTTTTGGGAGGTCCTATCTTCACCATTCCATTCTACTTTGGAGGCACTATCAACCACATACATCATTCTCTTCTTTGTATTCCAGATCTGCTCCATTTTGTATGAGGACAGCCATATATTATTAATAAATCAGATCTGAGGTATTTTGGTTATTTCCTGTGTTATTGATCTTTTATCTTGTTGAGTATATGTCGTTGTTATATCTACATCATTTACTTGCTGCAAACACTCTAACAAACCATCATAATAGACCCTAGCGCAACTCAAGAAGACAAATTTCAGTACAGGTCTACAACAGGTGCATGGTAGGGACTACATTTTAGGAAATTCATCAGAGTATGAGGCACCGTAGTTTGCAGAGTGGTTCTTTAAGGAGGCATTTAGGCTCCATAGGTTGCCTGAGTACAGTGACCATGTTTGGGAGAGCACAACACTCGGGACATTTGGCAGGAGCTATACATATTAGTTGGCACAAAGTTGACCAGTGTAGCACAGTTGGAGTTGGTTGGTATGAGACATAGTGGACTTCTAGTTTGGATGTGGGTTCCAGGAACTCATATGATTGGTCAGTATAATTTTTGGGACACTTTTAGAGGAGATGATGGAGCTCTTTCTGATTCCAGTGATGAGATGGGATTCGATTATAGGATTTGGGATCTAGGTGCAGATTCCAGCAGGATTCTGTTGATAGTGACTTTAGTCCATGGGTAGACAAATTTTGAGCTCTCGCAGGATATGGTGCAGTCAATTGTGAGTGATTTTCTGGACGGTGTCTGGATCTGTACAATAGGTTGGGTGTGCTAGAGTATTAGGGGTTTCCCCTTTGACACTTGGAGATTAAGTGTCGCTAATGCTTTTTTAGTTGGTAGCCACATAGGATTTTCCTGGATGTTTGATTTTAGAGATGGTTTTGTTGACATCTTCTGTACCAACCCCTTGACAGTGTCTGATCAACTTCATTCCAGGAGCAACATGAGAGGATATGCTGAGGTTTATATGTTATGGTTGGGAAGATTTTCTTTTTTCGCTGCCTAGGATTGACTCTGGTAGAGAGATTGCAGCTTGGGACTTCACCGAGATACATTTGTAGGATACGGTCTCTGATAGTTGGGGCGATTCTTCAAAGTATTACAACTTGGGGTTCTAGGAGTGGAGGATGCGATCTAGAGGTGAGGGTCAGACAGTTATGATCAGAGTGGCACAACGTTAACATGGTGGTTTCTTCTTGAGATTAGCATGGGACCTTGGGATTACATGGTTTGATAGTTTGGCAGCTGGTATAGACGGGAGAGTTGGTTTTTATTATCAGGAGCTCATTTCTATAGTGCATTGGACTGGCTTCCTAGGAGGACGATTCTATGAGGGGTGGATTGAGTTTTCATATTATCTGATTTCTCTACTGATCGGTGGCCTTCAGGAGGCGTCTTGTGTTAGTGCATTGCAGGACTATATTGTGGGTGGTAGGTGCTCCACATATTTCTGATGGGTTTGGGACCTAGGGATCACTCTCAGTTTCAGTTTGGTTCAACTTGTTGATCATAGGGTTGTGATGGCATTGCTTGAGGACAAACAATCTTTGGGAAGGGAGGACTGTAATGTCCCCATTTTTGGATTCCCTTATGTGATGTCCCTTTCCCAAGAGTAGGCCACCAGGGAGTGACTTAGTAGTCTATCTGTTCCTATAGACTATAGTCAGGGACAAACAGAGAACAAAGGGAGAAATGAGGGTGAATAAATGGCTAAACGATGAATTAAGCCAAAAAGCATAGGAAAAGTCACTTAAGCCAAAGTCAATGGAGAAATAGAAGAAAAAGGTGTTGAGGGGGGGACTTAATTAATTAATCATTCGATTTAGGAGGAAAAATGCCTAGCTTAAGTGATGTCAACGGAGAATTAGATCAGGGAATGTATAAGAAGAGGAATTCGACCTAATTCCTCATTATGTTATAATTTTGAGTTGAGAACAAGTTCCAGAGGAGGAAGTCGACCTCTTTGATGTTTTGTGGATTTCTGGAGGAAACCACCACCTAGATCGGTTTCAGTGTTGGAAGACACACCCTAGCCTATCGGAGATACCATCCAGGTATTTCCCCATGCTAGATCAAGAGTATAGTATATACAGATCTAGTTCACAGAATGTGCAGTGCAGCCAGTTAGGGTGCAAGGGTTAGAGAGAGTTTTGTGTAGTTGGACGAGATCGGGGCTTATCTCGTCAGTTCCTTCCGACCAAGTTGAGAGGAGGCCAGGGTGCTTCTTTTGAGCCACCAGTCATCAGATTCTGACGGTGGAATCTGCCAGGGCGCACCAAACAACCAGGAACTACGCAACACTTGAGGAAGGACATTTGGGTTTCCAATGAGCTTTTTCGGATCAGATCCGGGGAAACCCTTCCGACCTAGTACAGAGGAGGTTAGGGCGCACATTTTTAGACAAACATCAGTGGATTATGCCGGTGGAATCACCAGGGCGCATTGTCAGAGCCCATGAGGTGCGCAACCCCCTAGGGGATATCATTCGGGGTTCATCCAGAGCTTCAAGGAGTTGATCTTCAGTTCAACAGATATTGTAATGACCCTAGTTGGATACATGTTTAAGAAATTATAAAGTAAAACTAATTAGGGGATTAATTGTGTTAATAAGGTATTAATTAAACAAAGATGATTTGATAATATTAATTAAGTGAGTTATTAATTAATTAAAGGATATAAGTGTGATTAATTAATTAATAATTTAACTACAAATCACATTTAATAGCATGAGTAATAGATTTAATAGATTAATAAGATATATTATAAAAAGGTTACGTGCCCAACAAGGGATAACCTATTAATCCCGAGAGGATAAAATATTAAAGGGAGGGATAAGGAGGTAATAAAGGAGTTAGGTAGGGAGTAAATGAGGGGGGGGAGAGTCGGTGAAGGAGGGATAAGGAAGGGAAGGAGTTTGATGGGAGGATTCTACGGGAAGTTGGGGGATGAATTTTGGGAGCTCGGAGTATTGCAGAGAGAAGTGGAAAATTTGGGAGTGAGATTGACACAGTGCACTGGAGTTGCTGGGGGTTTTGGGCACGGAGGGCCA
>ML777928.1:546830-577495 GCA_009831015.1 Picea engelmannii | reverse complement strand
CAGTTGCTGTGACTTTCCGGTGCTGCATGTTACCGATATATCTGTGCATGTGCAGATCTATTTACATCTTTTGATCACAGGTATTTTATATCAATTGCATTGTATTCCAACGATGATCTATGAGATCTAGCTGATGATTAGTTCTCTGCTTTCAACATATCAGTTGTATTTCCTGTTTTTTCCATATAATACATGCTATTGAGTTGTGTTGGTTCCTTATTTCGCATGCATCATATATACTGCTCAAACCTTATTTATATGACACACACATGCAAAAATCACCAAGAATGTTAAAAAATATCTAAAATGCATCCAAAACCCCCAGAGTATCAGATCCAAGAGTCTAAACACTAGTTCAGTAGTTCATATCCAGATCCGCTGGATTTGGGATATTTCAGTGGTATAAGAGCCTTCTTCCTGCCAGCCTGTGAAGAAGAGCTTCTCATGACCCCATGATTCTAGGAACATGTGCAAAATACCCAGAGGGCCGAGGACATATTGGGGACAAGTACATTCAGTACCGTAGAAGACATAGTAGAGATAGAAGAGACAGGAACATAAGGGACTACACTCCCTTCCACACTCAGTCGGATACATAGCCAGAGTTAGAGTACTGGGATCACATCAATTTTGACACAGAGGCAGACATAGAGAGGACTATGGGTGATAGGCATGAGACACTAGAGGGCAGTGGGAAAGGTCCAAGACACATTCTGACAGTACGCAAGCCATCTTGAATGACCTAGCTAGAGGATAACAGGACATGGTGAACACTATAACACAGATGGCCATCAACACACAAATGATCCAGCACAGTGTGAACACTATGGGTACCAATGCCGCAGGAGGAGCAAGTGGTTCAGGAGGACACCAGGGAGGTGGGGCCAGTGGCTCTAGTGGATATCAGGGCGGAGCGAGTGGACATCCTTCACCTATCTGTGCCTATACATCATTTGGGAGGATTCCCTGACTGTTATATCCGCAGTTCCAGGGGGAACAACCGTTGGGACAACCGAGGCAGGTAGGAGGACAACCAGGATAGGGGCAGGCAATGCCATAGGATCCATTCGGGGAGTATAGGAGAGATTATTTGGCACTGGGACCAGAGTTTCATGTAGACATGAGTTTGCTAGACTATCGTTCGATCATGTATTAGAATAGACCCCGTGAGGCACAGAGGGGCAATGCGCAAACTCAAAACATGGACTTCATTAAGAAAGTGGGAAAGCTGAACATTCCTACTTTTGACGGGTCATCACGATGCTCAGCTCAGGCATGGGTACAAAAGCTTGATACATATTTCAAGCTCAACTCGATGACAGAGTCGGAAGCTATCAGCTTCGCCACCTTGCACTTGGATGGGGAGGCCCACGAGTGGTGGTACCATGGGTTGGTGACCTTGGGTCACAACCACATTACTTCATATTTGGAGTTCACCGAGAGGTTGATGGAGAGGTTTGATAGGAGAGATCCAAAACTCCATTTCAAGGATCTTACACAGCTGAGACAGACAGGGTCAGTTGAGGCCTTCATCATAGAGTTCCAGCGGAAGACAGTGGCCGTATCAGATATTTTAGGGCACATATTGGTGATGTTGTTCACCGAGGCGATGACGGAGCCATTGAGGTGTTGGGTTAAGGATTTCAAGCCTCACACCCTACATGAGGCCATTGTGCGCACTAGAGACATGGGGGACTCAACACTGAAACCCAAAACCTTTACTAAACCCTTTGTACCATAGCGAGACCGTGATCAGAAAAATCCTCAAAGGGAATGGAAGGGTAAGCCCAAGCTGGATGATGACACCAGACGAGAGTTGATGAGGAAGAAGCTTTGCTTCTCTTGCAGAGACCCTTGGGTCCGAGGGCATAGATGTATGGGAAAGGAATAGATCCACTACATTGAGGTGGAATCAGACAATGAGGAGGAGGATGAGGAGATCGGGGCACAAGAAGACAATGATTCAGAGGATGAGACTACACATGAGCCAGAGCGGCATATGAAGAAACCTCAGATACGGACAGAGGCACAATTAAAGGAGGAGACAAAACCTCGTAGAGAGGTATAAGGGGGAACCATAACAACCCTTTCCGGAGGACCCAGGTACAACACTCTCAGGCTCAAGGGCCTTATACAGGGGCAACGCATGACAACTCTAGTTGATGGTGGGGCCACCCACAATTTCATAGATGCGTCCTTAGTAGCTCGGAGGGGGTTACGCACTAGGGAGTTTGAGGGGTTCATCGTGGCAGTGGCAGATGGATACATTATGACATGCTTGGACATGGTCCCAGACCTAGAGGTCAAGCTAGGCAACTACACCCTGATGGATACCTTTTATGTAGTTGACCTGTCATATACAGATGCGGTGTTGGGGGTACAGTGGCTATATTCATTGGGAGAGATTGGGTTCAACTATCAGACGTTGACCATGAGTTTCAAAGACGCCAGTGGATCGAGAGTGGTACTGAGAGGTATGTCTACAATAGCACCCAGGAAAGTATTAGCGAAGAGGATGGAACGGATCTTCCGTCACGGTGATGTAGCATATGCAATAGAGTGTCTGATCACCACCCGAAAGGATTAAGAGGGCAGAGAGCACTACCATCCACAGATCATAAAGCTTCTGAGTCAGTATGAGGCAGTGTTTGGGCTGATACCACTAGGGAGACCACCAGACAGGGGGTTCGAGCATACCATTGAGTTGAAGGCAGGGGCTACATCGGTGATCACCGTGCCCTATAGGCACCCTAAGAGATTCAAGGACGAGATCGAGAAAGCAATCAAAGAATTTCTTGTGATGGGGCACATCGGGCCCAACACGAGTCCTTTTGTTTCTTTAGTCGTTCTGGTACTAAAGAAAGATGGCACATTGAGGATGTGCATTGACTATAGAGCTCTCAATAAATTATCAATAACAAGTACCCCATTCCGCGCATAGATGAGTTGATGGATGAGCTACATGGGGCAGTTTTCTTCACTAAGATTGACTTGCGGTCAGGATATCATTAGATTAACATTAGAGAGAAGGACATAGAGAAGACAACGTTCAGATGCCATTTTGGACACTTCGAGTTTTTGGTCATGCCGTTTGGGTTGACCAACGCACCGATCACCTTTCAGTCTTGCATGAATCACATCTTCAGGGGGTAGTTGAGGAAGTACCTTTTGGTATTCTTCGATGACATTTTGATTTACAGCAGGACATGGGATGAGCATCTGGCACACTTGGAGGAGGTCTTGGGCATTATGCAGGCATAGTCATTATATGCCAAGGAGTCCAAGTGTGAGTTCAGGATGAGAGAACTACTGTACTTGGGGCATATCATCAGTGAGCAGGGTGTTGATTTTTTATCAAGCTAGGCTCAAGCATGAAGTTCATTCCATTTTTAGCATTTTACTTGAACCATAGACATTTTTAGTTTCACCATTAACAATTTGTTGCAGCAACCAAGATCATAAGAAGAAATACCATGCACAAGTACACAAGAAGTATCCTGGGAAACCCTTCTCAACAAGGGAAGAAAACCCGACCAATCCTTTGCTATATTCTTCAAGAGAAAGACCTCCCACACCATAAACCTAGCACACAAAAGGGTGCTCACAAAACCCTAGAAGACTAGTGCCCAAGAGAGGTGCGCACTTTTCTCAAGAACAAGTACTTGCTGAAATTTCCAAACTCACATTTGTGTTATGATTCCTCAATGGGGAATTTACCTTTATTTATATTAGACTGAGTATATAAAAAATAATGTCTATTGGCACAACAGGGCCGACCTCAATAACTCACAATATAATTAATAATTACCATATTAATTATCTTTCACTTTATGGTGGGGCCGACCTGTACCCTTTACATCACAAATAGGGTTACATGTAAGTTTGACTCTTGAACAATATAGCAAGGGATCTCATACACCCACTAGTGGTCAACCACTAGGGGCACATCCATCTGTGCTCAGCCACAGGGATGTCCACATCTCTATCTCACTGTGTCTCACAGGAGAATCACACTCACTAGTGCTCAACCACTAGGATCACGTTCACCTGTGCTCAGCCACAGGCACGTCCAACTCAATAGATCTCTTTCTCACTGCGTCTCACAGGAGAATCATCTGGAATATCACATCATCTCAACTCTTTGCACAGAGGAGACCAGTATATCGTTTCATCTCTGTCTCAGAGAGAACGACACACCCAATTCATGGGCTTCTTCACCCCACACAGGGGCACATAACATTCCATCTCCGTCTCAGAGAGGAATCACACACCCAACTCATGAGCTTCCTCACCCTACACAGGGGCACACAACGTTCCATCTTCGTCTTAGAGAGGAACCACACACCCATCTCATGGGCACACCCAACTCATGGGCTCTCTCTTAGGTCGACTCACTAAGTCTGTGTCCTGGAGGATGTCTCACACAGGTGTAATCATCAACACAGGGAGTACAGGTTCATTAGGAGAAGATTGAGGCCATTTTGGATTGGCCAACACCCAAGAACCTCACAGAGCTGAAGGGATTCTTTGGGTTATGCAGTTACTACAGGCGGTTTATCAGGGGCTTTTCACAGTTTGGAGCACCGCTCACAGATCTAACCAAGAAGGGTGCTTTTCATTGGACGGATGAGTCACAACAGACTTTTGAGAAAATGAAGGAGGTTATGAGCACATACCCTGTTCTAGCCCTTCCGGATTTCTCTCGGCCGTTTGTCTTAGAGTGCGACGCATCAGGGGTGGGGATTCGAGCAGTTGTGATGCAGGGGGGCCATCCCATTGTGTTCGAGAGCATGAAGCTCAACGAGTCAGAGAGACTCTATTCGATTTATGACAAGGAAATGCTGGCAATCATGCATGCCTTAACCAAATTCAGGCAGTATCTGGTGGGTAACAGATTTGTAGTGAAGATTGATCACAACAGTCTCAAGTATTTCCTGGATCAGAAAGACCTCAGCGAGAGACAACATAGGTGGGTTTCAAAGATCCAAACCTTTGACTTTGACATTGAGTATGTTAAAGGAAAAAGGAACGTCGTAGCAGATGCTTTGTCCAGGAGGCCAATAGGGTGTTCGATGATGGATATTTGCACAGACTGGAAAGCACATTTGTTGGTGGAGTACTCCAAAAGCAAATTTGCTTGTGAGGTACTGGATGGATAGGTAGTTGATGATAGATACTGGATGCTAGACGATGTCATTTTCTACAAGGACCGGATCTACTTGGTTCCAGAATCTATTTTAAAAGGGAAGGTTCTGAAGGTTCATCACGATTCACCTACAACTGGGCATCAAGGATACTTCAAAACTTACCGGTAAATCAATGAGAGATTCTCATGGAAGGGTCTCAAGGATGATGTACTGAAACACATCTGGGAGTGCACAACTTGTCAGCAGAACAAGTCCGAGCAGACACACCCTGCGGGGTTGCTTCAGCCTCTACCCATTCCAGAGCAGAAATGGGAGAGCATTTCTATGGACTTCATTACAGGTCTTCCTCGAGTGCAGGGCAGGGACTGTATAATTGTAGTGGTCGACAGGCTGACCAAATTTGCACACTTCTTTGTCATACCCACGGACTACAAGGCCATATAGGTAGCAGAGCTATTTTTCAGAGAGGTTTTTCGGTTGCACAATTTACCTAGGAAGATAGTCAGTGACAGAGATGGGCGCTTCATCAACGCGTTTGGGCAGGAGCTCTTCAGGTTGGTGGGCACAAAGTTAGCCATGAGTACCAACTACGACCCGTAGGCAGATGGACAGACAAAGATTGTCAACAAATGGGTGGAGGGGTATCTGAGAAATTATGTGGGGGGCCAGCAACGCACATGGGTGAGATGGTTGCACATGGGTGAGTATTGTTACAACACAACTTACCACATGTCTATCAGGATGTCGCTGTTTAGAGCATTGTATGGATACGATGCACCCTCTTTTGTGGAGACTTTGTTTGGGGATAATAGGGTCTTGGGGGCCAAAGACTGGGTTGAGGAGAGTCAGAGGATTCTACGGGCGGTAAAGGAGAACTTACAGGAAGCTTAGAACCAACAAAAAATCTATGCAGACAGGCAGAGGATAGAGCACAGTTTCGAGGTAGAGGACTTGGTTTTTCTGCGATTACAGTCGTACAGACAGTCTTCCTTGAAAAGAAGCGGGGCAGAGAAACTGAGGCCTAGGTTTTATGGACCGTATAGAGTCAACAGGAAGGTAGGCGAAGTGGCCTATGAACTAGATCCATCGAAGGGTAGCAAGATTCACAACGTGTTCCACGTTTCTTGCTTAAAAAAAGTAGTGGGACAACAAGTTAGCATTTCAGAGGAGTTGCCACCCTTGGATGAGGAGGGACAGTTGGAGCTAGTATCGGACGAGGTGCTAAAGCAGAGAGAACGCAGATTGAGGAGTAGGGTCATCAGGGAGTGCTTGGACCGATGGAGGGGTCTTCTAGTGGAGGATGCCACATGGGAGGGAGAGCATATATTGCAACACCCAGGATTGATGTTGCTTGAGGACAAGCAATCTCGAGAAGGGAGGAGTTAGGACTGTGATGTCCCGTTCTCAAGAGTAGGCTAGCAGGGAGTGACTTAGTAGTCTATCTGTTCCCATAGACTATAGTCAGGCACAAACATGGAACAAAGGGAGAAATGAGGGGGAATAAATGGTTAAATAATGAATTAAGCAAAAAAGCATAGGAAAAGTCACTTAAGCCAAAGTCAATGGATAAATAGAAGAAAAAGGTGTTGAGGGGGGGACTTAATTAATTAATCATTTGAATTAGGAGGAAAAGCGCCTAGCTTAAGTGATTTCAATGGAGAATTAGATCGGGGAAGGTATAAGAAGAGGAATTCGACCTAATTCCTCATTATGTTATGATTTTGAGTTGAGAACAGGTTCCAGAGTAGGAAGTCGACCTCTTTGATGTTTTGTAGATTTCTGGAGGAAACCACCACCCAGATTGGTTTCGGTGTTGGAAGACACACTCTAGGCTATCGGAGATACCATTCAGGTATTTCATCGTGCTAGATTAGGACTATATAGATCCACTTCATAGAATGTACAGTGCAACCAGTGAGGGACCAATGGTTAGAGAGAGTTTTGTGTAGCTGGATGAGACCAGGACTTATCTCGTCAGTTCCTTCCGACCAAGTTGAGAGGAGGCCAGGGTGCTTCTTTTGAGCCACCAATCATTAGATTCTGACGTTGGAATCTGCCAAGGCGCACCAAACAGCTAGGAAGTGCACAACACTTGAGGAAGGACATTTGGGTTCTAGTGAGATTTCCGGATTAGATTCGGGGAAACCCTTCCGACCCAGTACAGAGGAGGCTAGGGCGCACATTTTGAGACAGATATCAGTGGATTCCATTAGTGGAATCACCAAGGCGCATTGTCAGAGCCCAGGAGGTGAGCAACCCCTCAGGGGATATCATTCGGGGTTCATCCAGAGCTTTAGGGAGCCGATCTTCAGTTCGACAGATATCAGGAGGAGCCTAGAGGCCAGGGCGCCCAGTTTGAGACAGTTTTCAGGCCGATCGGTTGAGCATAGCCACCAGGGCGAGTTTATCCTTCATTTGTAGCAATTATCGTGACTTTTCGGAGCTGCATGTTACCGATCTATCCATGCATGTGCAGATCTATTCACATTTTCTGATCACGAGTATTTTATATTAGTTACATTGTATTCCAGTGATGATCTATAAGATCTAGCTGATGATTAGTTCTCTGCTTTCAACATATCAGTTGTATTTTTTGCTTTTTCGATATAATACATGCTATTGAGTTGTGTTGGTTCCTTATTTTGCATGCATCATATATACTGCTCAAACCTTATTTATATGACACACACATGCAAAAATCACCAAGCAGGTTAAACAATAACTAAAATGCATCCAGAAACCCCCAAAGTATCAGATCCGAGAGTCTAAACACTAGTTCAACAATTCATATCCATATTCGTCGGATTTTGGATATTTCACCTTACTTTGCAGTTGTAGATAACCTTATGGGTTTATGTCAGCTTGACCAGAGGGGTAATGTGAGGTTAACAGTGGGCTCGGGCGGTTTGGAGGATTTATATGATGCTTTTAGAGGTCCTCTTATCATCTTTCAACATCGATATCATTCCTGCACAGTGAGATTTCGATTCCGTTGCATTTCGACCGTTCTCGTAATTTGGGAGTATTAATGGGCATTATTTAATGGATTGAATTAAGGTTGTCATTTTAATAATTTATCTAAGAGGGGTACCTTGGTGTAATAACTCGTTGGAATTAGAATGAAGAGCTCTAAATGGTAGAGAGGATAAAAAGTGACTTTCAGTGACCAAAAATGCTTTAAAGTCAAATAAATTACTTTTTGGAGTAAAAGGGTTAATAAATTAATAAAGTGATTTTGCTAAAGTTAAATTAAAAAGTCACTTAAGTGTAACAGGGTAAAAGGGTTAGCAAAAGGGTGAACGAAGAAATAAAAGAGGAATGAGGGCACCCTCTCATTATGCATTGTTATTTTCTAAAAATGAATTGGAGAGAGCTCTTGTAGCTTTGGCTCTTGGGATGAAAAACCCTAGATAAGAAGATTGGGTTCGGTGGTGAAACTATCCACCCTAGCTGATTGTAGAGGAGAGATCATACAGATCTTTCACTGTGCTTCATTATGGTTGAGATTTCATCATTTGGCAACGGGGTTTCCTTTGGTTAAGGACGTTTTTGTTTGAGGAGGACGAGTTAGCTTGTGGTTGCGTTTTTGGGTATTGTGGGTTGTGTTTTCTCAACTTGGAGGCTGAGTTACTGTTGTGGGACGAGTTTTATCTGTGGTGGGTGTATTTCTTTGGGCAATGGGGCCAATTATAGTGTGGAGGGTACATTCTTGGAGTTGGGACACTTTTCTTTTCTGGGCAAACTTTATGTGCTTGAGGAGGGCCAATTTCCTCCATTATCGAGGCCGATTTTCTTTGCAACAGAGCTATATTAGTTGATGGGTGTTAGTTGCTGATTGTATTGAGTATATTTGCTTGGTAGGGAGCTGTTCTTACCAACATTTTTACCGAGTTGTAACAGGTCAGGTTTAAGTTTTAACTAAATAAAATTAACATTTTTATGAGATATTCTTTTGCTGTTATGTCATATTTGTTCAAGATATTCCTTATGTATTTGTCTGCGATGTTTTGTATGCACAATGAACACTTAAATGGCATTGAAACCTTTCCCAACCTTTAAAACTTCACGTGGGAAAACCAAACAACAAACATTAAAACTCATTACAGGAGAATAGAATATATAGCCTAAGTGTTTGACGAAAGTCATCACCTAGAAATACACATAAATTGTTACAAGAATGAAGAGAAATTTGTGACAACAGTAGGAAGTGTTTTAGCAGATTGGTGAGGGATATTACAAAATATTGATTAGACCTCAAGAAATGTGATTCTTGGATTTGATGCTACTTTATAAATATGTAATTTACAAATGTTTTAGTCAAATAATCTGAAGTAAAATAGAAAAATGTATTTGCAAAGTAAATGAATGATGAAAACAAGTAGATAAACAAATATTAAATAAACAAAGTACAAATCTGAAAATCAGTATATAAAATGTCCCATAAGTGAAAAGAAACAAACAAATATTTTTATTAATGTCAATTTGAGTTACAACTGAGAATATCTCTTCAAACCCCTGCGAGGGTTTGGACCAGTGTAATTCTTGGAAGTCTAAGATGTTCTTTGACTCATACATAGACAACTAGTATAAAAAAATGAAGACCAAAACAAAAAACTGAGTTGGATCAGTGCAAGTTACAAGTGCATCATTGTTTTGAATTATGCAAAACTAACATTAATTAGAACTGGATGACTTTAAAACTTCTAACTAAAACCAAACAACATTAAAAAAAATGAATGACCTTGGAGCATATCACCACTCAATGCTTCCTAGTCTTTTCTTTGCCATCTTATGAATAACCCTCCTATCAAAAAGATAATTCAACACTAATGAAAACTTAGTATGGAACGAACAGATAATAATCTCACTTGAGGCTAAAGCATACCTTATTATAAGTTTTACTTCTTTATTTTCTCATGCCTTTTTTGTCTTGTTATCCTTTTATATCTTCATAAAGTAGTTGGGTAGTTCAACTACTTTTAGTTTAGAAAAGTTAATTAACTTTATTTAGGAGAAAATAACTTTATTTATTATAAGGGTAATAAATATTTAAATAATAGGTGGGGCCCCACTAGGTCTTCGCTTTTTCTTTTCTCAAAAATTCTCTTCTAACTCCAAAAATGATATATATATATATATATATATATATATTAGCATTATGAAATATATCAAAATAAGA
This sequence comes from Picea engelmannii, assembly GCA_009831015.1. Lineage (NCBI taxonomy): Eukaryota > Viridiplantae > Streptophyta > Pinopsida > Pinales > Pinaceae > Picea > Picea engelmannii. Next base: position 567,169 of record ML777928.1, on the reverse strand, counting down.
TACCCATCCAAAAGTATACCAAATCAGCGAACACTTGTATCTCCCAAACTAACAAAATGATATGATATTTAAAATTTCCAAAAATAATATCATATGCTTGCTATCCATTCCAAAAATGTATCGAGTGTCTAAATAGCAATGTTATAATACAAATTAAAACAAGTGGGGGTATTTCTTTTTGAAAAACTCCTCTCTTTCCTTTCTAGCTTCTGCCACGTTTGGCCTAAGATTTAGAAAGTCTTCATAATAAGACTTTTTCTCATCTAGCTTCACTATTTCAGGGTGCATGTCAGTGAAGGTAATCTCTCTTTTGCAACTGTCTACTTTTGCTAATTGTTGTTTGGAATGTATAGAAGAGGATTGGGATGCTTCAGAGCTAGGAGAGGTAACGGGGTTCTTTCCTTTGTCTATCTGGAGGTCATGGGGAGGCACTTTGTAATCTTTAGGAGGTGAATGGGCCATGGAGGCAGCTTATGCAACATGTGGTACTGAATGCAGAGGAAGGAGATGAGGAAGAGGATTATCAGGCCATTGAGCAATATTATAGGGAGGATTTACAAGGTTGTTGTCCCAGCCATCATTGACTGGCTGGATAGGGGGCTCAGGAAAGTGAGCAACGTTGGGATGTGGCTGCAGAGGAGCATTACGAGGAGGTGGAGGTTGAGCAATGCAGGTTGCCTACCAAGGTTCAGGTAGCCAGTATGTACTAGTTGTTTAAATTCTTCCAAATCAGTATCAAAGTGAATGAAAAATCTCATTCTCTTGTGTCTTCCATGTTGCCAAAATACATTTGACATTCTTCCTCTTCTCTCTCTATTTTCTTTATTTCCACCTCTATTACTCCCTCGGCTGAAAAAACTCATCTAATTGCCATCATCATTTCAATTAGTCCAAAATTCTTAGAGTAAAATACAAGACACAACATAATAAACATTCATTAAAACTTTGTTAAATATGATTTAGTTATGGCTTTGAGAATAACACAATAATTCAAGCATAAAAGGGAAAAATGGAATAGGAATAGAGTAAAACAGGGAAGAAAATCCATAATTCAATAGACACCCATTTTTTTGTTTCAACCTTCAAAATTTGAACTGTATATTTATTGAAAAATTCTCCGTATATGAACAATCCACATCTCTTTTGAACAAAGGAATGCATGTACATGAAAATATATATGACATGGATAAATGATAAAGGGATGTATTTCGCATAAAGTGGTACATAATGAAAGGAATGAATGAAAATTAATGTTCTATATTTAAACTTAATCAACATTCCCGTACATATCTTTTAGAATTGTAAACTTTTGCTATTACAGAACCAAAATACAATCAACATGTAACTCAAGAAAATCCCCAAGTAATCCCCAAGTTACTTCTCAATTCAATCATTATGCTTCACAAACCAATGTCTTCACCATATATCATATACTAAAACTATGTAAGAACAATGTTTACAACAACCAAATTACCATGCCCACTCAAAAATATCTTGTTGTCCATACATTATCAAGAGACCTGGGAGTAATATGAAGGCATAAATATGGGTTATCAACAGTGCCAACAAATCTTAAAAATGCTTTTTCTATACTTCTCTGTTGTATAAGGAATTGAACATATCTTTTTAATTACATAAATAGGGGAGAAAGAACATGAAACCACAATGAAATATGACTGGGATAATAGGGGAATAATGTATGAAAAATGATATAATCAATGAGGGAAAAAATGTGAAGTCTGGGATAATAGGGGAATAATGTATGAAAAATGATATAATCAATGAGGGAAAAAATGTAAAGTTTATGTAATAAATCATTATCTTAACTCAATTGACATATCCTTAACCTATTTCCATTGCCAAACCAAATATTCATTAATTAGTGTCAATTCAAACTCCACATTAAATCAAAATGCTGCACGAATAACAAATTGACAACTGCCATTCAAACTTAACCAATACCAACTTCTTTAGTAAACCCAGTTCATATAATCGTGACCATTCAGGACTGTGGGATTTTAATAATACGAAGGCTGGGTATGTGAGCCAAAGTGCAGTCAACACAAAAACAATGGTTTATTATTGTGGCCAAGGAGGCAACATATAGTGTTAAATTTATAGCAGCTGCAAGAGCCATTCTCCAGGAGGATGGCAAAGACCCTAGCCGAGATCTAGGGTCCCTAGTGCACTCCTGGGGTACTTGGTCTGGGACCAAACAGTCAGTGCCATGGCAAAAGACCCTTGTTAGGGCCCCCAGTATATGACTGGGGTTCTTGGTCTGGGACCAAGCAGTAAAGACCCCTGAGAGGGCCCCTAGTATATGATTGGGGTTCTTGGTCTAGGACCAAGCAGTTAAAGCCCCTAGATATGTCTAGGGCCCCTGGACATAGTCCAGGGTACCCATGCCTGGGGCATGGGTTGATCCTTGGTCTTGTACCTTGGTGGATAAGACCTCAGAAATGTTCTAGGGCAACTTGATCCTTGATCAGGTACTTTGTTGGTGTATGACCCTCCTTGAAGGTGGGCATGACCACATAAGGGATGTATCCCATATGCAATGATGATAAAGTTAATAAGGTCACCTTGAAAATGAATGGACAAGTATTGCCACTATGTAACCCCACCTAAACCCCCCCTTTACCCTTGCTTGTGTTGGTTTGGGGTTTATGTTTTTTGTCTTAAGGGTTAAAGTGAAGTATTAATTAAAATGTTAATTATAACATGTTTAAATTAATTAATTTAAACATGTTATTTTTAATAATTACTTTAATTATTACTACCCTTATTTTCTACCCTAGCCTAAGTATAAATAAAGGTCTATCCCCCTTACCTCATCACTTTTCTTCTATGCTCTTGAGCTATCCTCCTAGGTGAGCAGATCTCTCCTTATCTTACTACGGCCCCCTTTCTTGCAACTGTTGCTTGTGGATTTACTGTAGTGGTGTGGCCCTTGAGGACTTACTGTGGTGGTGCGGTCCTTGGGGATTTACTGTGGTGGTTCGGCCTTGAGAATTCGCTGTGGTGGTTCGGTCTTGAGATTTTGCTGTGGTGGCTCGGCCTTTTGAGTTCCTGCTGTGGTGATTCGGCCCTTGATTCCTTGCTGTGTGGCTGCTGTGGTAAGCTCGGCCTTTGAAGCTCTTCGCTGTAGTAGTTTGGCTCCCTTCTTGTTGAGCCGTGGCCTTCCTTACCCCTGTTTTTGTTCCCTGCCTGGACCGTGACTTTTCTAACCTCTTTTCTGCATGAACTGTGGCCCCTCTCCACAGATCTGACCTCTAGTTGTTGGCTATAGCTAATCCTGGTTGTTGGGGTTTGGGTGCTTGAAGTTTTTCTGTGAGCATAAGGGTTTAAACACAAAATTTTCTGTATGTGTTCTCTTTCATACTAGTGGCAAGAAAATCCATTCATCTCTTGGAAGAGATCTAACCTATATGGTAGATCTATGAACTAGACTTTTTTTGAGCATATTTTCAGTGATCTACATCACCTATGTGTCGCTGCTCACCTTCAGAAATTTGAGGTAAGGTTCCAGGTAAGATCTTATAGTCAGATCTGTAAGTTGTTATTTACTTTCTGAAGTTTTCATTTATGAGATCTACTGTCTATCTACTTACATAGTTTAGATCAATTTACTTTTATCAGATCTGGACATTATTTTGAGTTTGGTTCTTATTCCTAGTTTCTGAAGTTTGTTATTTTGCTCATGATCAGATCTATGTTTATTTTGAGTTTAGATCTGTATAAGATTTACACTAGCATTGTAGATTTAGAATTGATGTTTATTCTAGATCTACTATTTAGCTAAATATCTAAACTAGCTTAGATCTGAGCACATATGTTTGTTCTTTCTGTTCAAGCAGTGTAGTTTTGTTTTCTAAATATAAGACTTAGTTGTTATTCTCACTGAAATTTTAAAGACAGTTCTGTTCTGCTTTACTGCCCTAATTCTAACATATAGCACACAACTAAATTCTTTCGACTGAGAGGAAGAGCAATGTTGAGTATGTAATGTGCTTCCCTCAATAAACCAAAAATAAATGATACCCATTACTCTGACAGGTAAACCGTTAGTTCAAACAGAGTTAAGACTGAATATGGGAGATCAAAGAAAGGACACGGGTTGTATCAATAATAAATCCAATAGCATGCGGCCGAATAAATTCATTCACAAGCTAGAACCCTTTAAACAAAGGGTAAGACAAGTGTTGGGTATACACCACATTCTTTCCAACAACTAACAGAAAACTAACACCAATTTAAACTTAAAACAAGTTCAAGTTCGAACCCCCAACAAGCCTTAACAATAACAGTGATGGGTTCCACACATTTTCCTCATAACCCTTTCCTTTTTAAAACTAAATCGTCTTCCAGGAATACATATAATGGAAAATGATAGTATGAACCAAAGAGCAACAATATATATAGAAAAGCCATAGTCATCACTGTAAACTGAAAACCCATGAATGACATTCTTCATTAACCAATTGCTAAAATGGTTTCTCTTTTCAAACAATTTCTTATGAGTGAAAGACAGGGAGAGGAGAAACTTTCACTCTCATTAGCAGCTAACCAGAGCCATAATTACTTCATTTAATAACAAAATTACTTGCAAAAGATGCTCAAAAGCTGGCGAGTACTTACCTTGTTATTTTTCTTAGACCCAACACTTTTAGTTTCAGATCTCAATAGATTTTATTAACTTAGAAAAAAACAACAATTCTAATCTGATCTATAAATCTGGAACATTTACTGAGTCACTAACTTGCATGCACAACGGAATAAATAAGAAAACACACATAGAAAATATCAACACCAAATATACCCTGGAAACCCCAACCTCCAGGGAAAACCACCAAACGAGGGTTTAAACTTTATTGTTTCAGCTTTACAAATTCAGAAACTAAGTTTTTACATACAAATCTGGGCATTACTACCCACAAAAAGACTACTAATCTCCACAATGCTCACGACTCTGCTGCAAAAGTGACCTGCGGCTGAGTTAGAAGCCTGCGGCCCCAATGCTGGGCTAAATCTAGTTAGCGCTAGGCTGGAAATGTGTTGGGGAGGGTTTGGCCTAACCTCCTCTCCCTTGTCCTACACTTCTAGCCCTTTATTCGACCCTTACACTACCACCGTAGCTCAGATCTGCTATTATAGACCTCTCGACCTACTCAGAACTGGAACACTGCTAATCTAGCTCTACTGGAAATGAAGACAAATAGTCTTCCAATCCCCCTCTCTCTGATCTTGCACTTGCACACTTTCAATTTGCTTTGAAAACCCTCAAGGTGTCAAATCGATCTCTTAGATATGAATGTCTCCATTAAGCCATTTCTCCTCCTTTTAATTCTCCAGTGATTTGATTGAAGGGATGATTCCTTTCCCTTCCTAATCAATGGCTACGATTTAATTTCAAGTTCACTTGAGCTTATCCATAGCTCATCTAGATACTTCTAGAAGAAGAGTAACTGATAGTGATTAATTGCTGACATTTCCTAAGTTAGACTTAGGAAATAGTTAAAAAAATTACTAATCACTTTAATTAATCTCATTTTCCTAAGTTGGACTTAGGAAAACTTTACATGGCTTGGAGAATTAACGCTTCTAGTGTTCCTTGCTTGTGTGACACCTCACTTAAGAAAGAACACCTGTCCGAGCTACAATATTTCAACATACCTTGTCTAGTGGTTGATTTATACCAACTCTCAGGGCCGAGACGGTTGTAGCAACGAACATGAGGGACGATTTGATGAGCTGAGGTGCAACTCCCTCTACATAGCCGAAAACCAAAATGAAATGTCGAGAACTCTAGCCCAACAATGGTGGTAAAGCACGAGCCTGGCTTCATTAATGCCCATGACTTCTCATATTGAATGCATAGCCAGCTCATCAATCACATACGTTGATATTTGACCCCATATCAATTATTCAACTATGCCATATCAATGCACATAATCATATGAATATTGCCAAATCCCAACCTAAACTTATATTCAAACCATATCATATGCAATCGCCAAACCAAATGGTATCAACCTTCATACCTTTTCCATGTATTAACTGTATCAACCACTTTTTCCATAGCAACATTCATATCCATGCGAATATTCTAAGTCTAACATAATAATGAACCTTTACTTGTATCCATATTATTTGCATTTCTTTGTAACATATATATGTTAAGCCCAAAACCAAAATCAAAACCCATAAAACTCTTTATGTCACACTAAACTTCATGTTTTGTGTTATTTTTAGCTCGGTTCGGTGTGTCAGCTGTGCCTTTTGTCCTAGGCCAGCTAAGGGACACCTTAATTAACCCATATCAACATTTCTTATCTCAGCCTTAGGTTTAGGCTTGCAACAATTTCTCTTTGAGTGGAATGTGGGGCCTAGGGAAAAAGGACGCACCTTGAAGGTGGCTGGGTGGTTTGCGGGACCCAGACCAAGGAGGGTGCACCTCTAGGTGGCTGCTAATGGAGTGTGGGTCCCTGTCCAAGGGGACACACCTCATAGTGGAGAGTGGGGTCCATCAACCCCAACTCTTAGCCATTGAGACCAAGCCTTGGGACACTTGTCAAAGAGGATGGGATGCTGCTAGGGAGATAAAAAGAGGCCGAGGGTGAGAGGACAGAACACATTCTCATTTGTGAGGTTGAGCAAGTGAGAGCAAGAGGGGTGCTCGGGCAAGAGAAGGCAGTGCACTTGCAGTTGAGGCAGAGGGCAAATTCTGGGCTAGTTTGGAGCAGCCAGTGGAGGTCAAATCAGGACCATTCTGGGCAGCCAAGGAGGCCGAACTCAGGACCAAGAGAGCAACATTCTACATGCCAATTTCTGGGCTTTTTCGGCAGGTAGCAGCAAGCCAAATATGGGCCATAATTCTTCAGCCAGCCAGGCCATACACATGCCATACTTACCAGCTGTTGTGCAGGCCATACTGGGCTGAAATAGTACATGCCGTACAAGCTATACTAAGGCTGTACTTTTGTTGTACTTACTGGGCAGTACTGTGCACTTTGTATCTGGGCCTTACAGTAGTTTTGTTGGGCTGTTTTTTTAGCTGAGGAGTGAGAGGTTGCTGAAATTTCTGTAAGAAATTTCCTTTTTTCTGCTGTTGTAATCTCTCTTGGACACCCACAATAAGGCCCCCTCTTTGTTGGTTTTCCCCACACTGGGGTTTCCAGGGTACTTCCTGTGTTGTCCATTTTTATGTGTGTGATTTTTGTGTTGCTTATGCTGTTAAAAATCTGATTTATAACTCAGCTGTAGGTAATCTGCATAATTTCCAGAATTATATAAGCTAGTATAATTTCTGTGTTTTAGTAAATTATTGGCAATTATTTCAGTGACTGAGTTATAGGGGTAAAATCAACATGGTATAAGAGCGCAACCTCTGAATACAGAAAGAACCTAGTGACTTGTTGTGCAAATCAGTAAGTGGGACAAAAGACCAGGTTGTGTGGGTGAAAACAGGGCAGCAGACTCAAATGGCTAGTGCAGGTTTGAGGGTTGAGGACATGCTGGATGGAGCCTCAAATTTCTGTTCTTGGAGGGAGCGAATTAGCTTGGTGCTGGAGGATAATGGGCTGCTGGAAATTGCAGAAGGCAAAGTGGCAGCACCAACTGATCCAGTGCAGCTAGCTGCCCATGCCAAGAAGAATATCAAGGACAGAAGGATACTTGTGGATGGTTTCAAGGACCACATCATTCCACATTTGTCTGGTAAGAAGACAACAAGGGAAATGTGGGAGGCCCTGGTAAAGCTTTACTAGTCTGACAACCAGAGCAGAAATATGTTGCTCCGAGAGAAGCTGAGAAGCACGAAGATGGCCAAGGGAGAGTCGGTGGTCACTTACCTCACAAAGTTCACTCAGATTCAAGATGAACTTGCAATAGTTGGAGAGACCGTAGTTGAGACCGAGCTGGTGAGGACAGACTTGAATGGCTTCACCAAGCAGTGGGATGTGTTTGTCCGGGGGGTGGTTGCACAAAAGAAACTCCTTGAATGGGAGAGGTTGTGGGATGACTTCACCCAGGAGGAGCTGCGAGTGGATGCATTTCATGCTAGTCAGCCGAAGAGTGAGGAGGAGGAGAATGTGGCTGTTCATGCAAAGAACAGTGGAGCAGGAGGCTCCAGGGACATGGGCAAAGTGAGATGCTTTGCATGTCACAAAACTTGCTACTATGACAACAAGTGCCCTAACAAGGAGTTAGAGGTAGCAGCTACATCATCTACTGAGATGGATGCGTTTGCAGAGAAATTTGATGACGAATTTTCTCTGGTTGCCACTCTTTCTAGCAGCAACAGGTTGCTTGAGTTTGAGGACAGCGAGGCATGGTTCGTGGACAGTGGGTCATTTCGCCATATGACGGGAATGAGGTCAGTGTTCCTTACTGTTTCGGAGACGGAGATTGCCATGTGAAGAATGGGGCGTGCACCAGGCATGCAGTGAAAGGAGTTGGATGCGTCAGATTCCAGCTAGAGTCAGGAGTGTCTCTGGAGGTGGATGAGGTGATGTATGTGCTAGACCCGAAGGTTAACTTTCTCTCTATATCAACTCTGGAGGATATGGGGTATGATGTAATGTTCGCTGATGGACATGTGCTCATACGGGCAGAGGGAACGACCTTGGATGCAACAATGAGGCTTGGCATCAGGGAAGGTATGATGTACAAGGTACTGGGACAACTTGTAGGTGGGTCCAGGGGGATCTTGGACCAGAGATTAGTGTCAAAGAAAGTCATTTGGTATGACTTGACATTGATGGCTGAGCAGAACAACACATCAGATCAGACTGCAACAAAAGTAGCAGGTGGAACTTCTGGTTCAAAGGGAGCAACTACAACAACAACAACATATTTGATTGGATAAGAAGATTGATCCTGGTGGAGACACCTCTCTCTCTAAGAGGGAGTGCTAGTTTTAGCTTGGTTTGGTGTCCTAGCTGTGCCTTTTGTCCTAGGCCAGCTGAGGGACACCTTAATTAACCCAGATCAACATTTCTAATCTCAGCTTTAGGTTTAGGCTTGCAACAATTTCTCTTTGAGTGGAATGTGGGGCCCAGGGAGAGAGGGCACACCTTGAAGGTGGCTAGGTGGTTTGCAGACCAAGGAGGGTGCACCTCTAGGTGGCTGCTAGTGGAGTGTGGGTCCCTCTCCAAGGGGGGCGCACATCCTAGTGGAGAGTGGGGTCCAACAACCCCAACTCTCAGCGATTGAGGCCAAGCCTTGGTACACTTGTCAAAGAGGATGGGAGGATGCTAGGGAGATAAAAGGAGGCTGAGGGTGAGAGGACAGAACACATTCCCATTTGTGAGGTTGAGCAAGTGAGAGCAAGATGGGTGTTTGGGCAAGATAAGGCAGTGTTCTTGCAACTGGGGCAGAGGCTGAGTTCTGGGCTAGTTTGGAGCAGCCAGTACAGGTAAGATCAGGACCATTTTGGGCAGCCAAGGGGGAAGCCGAACGTAGGACCAAGAGAGCAGCATTCTACAAGCCAATTTCTGGGCTTTTTCGGTAGGTAGCAGCAAGCCAAATCTGGGCCATAATTCTTCAGCCAGCCAGGCCATACACAGGGCGTACCTACCAGCTTCTGTGCAAGCCGTACTGGGCTGAAATAGTACAGGATGTACAGGCTGTACTAAGGCCATACTTTTGCTGTACTTGCTGGGCAGTACCGTGCACTTTGTATCTGGGCCTTATAGCAGTTTTGCTGGGCGGTTTTTTTAGCTGACGAGTGAGAAAGGTTGCTGAAATTTCTGTAAGCAATTTCCTTTTTTCTGCTGCTGTAATTTCTCTTGGATGCCCACAATAAAGCCCCCTCTTTGTTGGTTTTCCCCACACTGCGGTTTCCAGGGTACTTCTTGTGTTGTCCATTTTTATGTGTGTGATTTCTGTGTCGCTTCTGCTGTTAAAAATCTGATTTATAACTCAGCTGTAGGTAATTTGCATAATTTCCAGAATTATATAAGCTAGTATAATTTCTGTGTTTTAGTAAATTATTGGCATTTATTTCAGTGACTGAGTTATAGGGGTAAAATCAACATTTTGAATACCATGGTAAGTATGAGCCTTGAAATTTTAAACTTTTAATTCATTAGACATATAATCATGTAGGAAAATAAAGGACCATAACCTCTTGCGAATAAATAGCTTTGTGAATATCATGCCCATTGCTGCCAATCAATGCTACCATAATGCTGAGAAGATAACAAAGTACTCTTTGCAACTTATCAGATGTCATTTCGATCGCAAGTTTTTTGCCTTTTAAAACTGCCACACAGCTAGCTATACAAACCAGCGTTTCGTATAAGATTTTACCATGATCCAAACATATATATTTCTTTAAAACCATTCATAAAATATCAAATGATGCTAGGAATTATTAAGCCACTGATTTTAGATGCCATATTTGAAATGATGCCTCAAACTGAAACTGATGCCATGCTGAAATGCTGAGAGAAATGTGATGCTAGGAATTTATCATTCCAGTGTTTTTTCCTAGGGGACCCCACCTATTATAGTTATTAATATTTTTAAAATATATATAGGCTTCACAACTCTTTGTGAGCTCTTATAGTAGGTGACAAATCATGAATCAACAACGCAGAATGAAAGGACACGTGTCACTTATGCACATTAGAGAAATGACACTTGTCACTTATGTAGTACCCATTTATCTTTGCTGATGTGGTATAGGTGTCGAAATTATCTTTTTCTTAGTACCCCTTTATCTTTGCTACCGTGTCACCCTTGTTGACATGGCATAGGTATGAACATTATCTTTTTCTTAGTACCCCTTTATCTTTCCTGACGTGTCAACCTCACTGATGTTGCATAGGTGTCGACCACTTCTTTTTCTTAGTACCCCTTTATCTTTGTTGATGTGTCACCGTTGCTGACGTGGCATAGGTGTCGACCTCTTCTTTTTCTTAGTACCTCTTTATCTTAGTGGACATGTCACCCTTGCTGACATGGCATAGGTTTCAACTTTCGACCTTTTCTTTTTCTTAGTGTCCCTTTGTCTTTGCTGACATGTCACTGTTGCTGACGTGGCACAGGTGTTGACCTCTTCTTTTTCTTAGTACCCCTTTATCTTTGTGGACATGTCACCCTTGCTAACATGGCATAGATTTCGACCTTTTCTTTTTCTTAGTGTCCCTTTGTCTTTGCTAACATGTCACCGTTGCTGATGTGGCATAGCCATTGACCTTTTCATTTTCTTAATATCCCTTTATCTTTGTTGATGTGTCACCGTTGCTAACATGGCATAGGGGTTGACCTTTTCTTTTTCTTAGCACCCCTTTATCTTTGCTAATGTGGCCTAGGTGTCGAACTCTTATTTTTCTTACTATCCTTTATCTTTGGTAACGTGTCACCCTTGCTAACATGGCATAGGTGTTGACCTGTTCTTTTTCTTAGTGGATCTTTATCTTTGTTGACGTGGCATCGTTGTCGAACTTTTATTTTTCTTAATACCACTTTATCTGCTGACATGGCATTAAAGAAAGGACACTTAAAAAATATGAAAGGACGCTTGGAAAACGTCAACGGACATTCGGAAAGCATGCAAAACATGAAGGATACTTGGGAAGTCCTTCCCTGAAACTATAACAACAAAACCTCTGCATGAGATCTGAAGGGGAAAAAATGGCAGAATGATGACAAAATAGTGTGGGGTAGTACCCAGAATATTGATATGATGATCATGGAATCCAATTAGTGGAAGAGGGGATGGTTTGATTGCAGGTTAGGATTGGGGAGTCACTAGCTAGTGAGGTGTTCTTAGACTTAGAACCCCTGCATGGGGGGTGCCTTGGAACTTGAGGCACATTAGTTGGGCGGAATGAGGCAGCATTGCATGCATTTTCATGGATAGAGCTGATTCAAAGGGAGCATGAATCCAACAAATTGTACTCCTACTATAGAATCCAGGTACTGTAGAATTTACCTGTTACTTGGAATGTGTTCTCCTTTAGACGATGACGCACAACATATCCATACCTTTGTGCATCAGTCCTTACCTCGGGATGTGTGCACAACACTTGTGGTAGAGTGAAGTCACATCGTTAGTTGCTTTGGGGATAGCTACAGTTATGTAGGAGAGATTGAGGGTGCATGCATGCTGCTTTAATTGTTTTCTAGTTTTCTCTGCTGTTATAAAATTAGAATAGCATACCTTTCCTGTTTTTAGATTAGGTTCTAATTTTGTTGTTAGTGAACTCCTGTTCCAGATATAGACTAGACACCTTGCTTAGGAGAGATTCCAGAAATAGGATAAGGCGCTAATCCCTAGACTAGTTGGGCAGTCTACCCTAAGAGGTTCTTGTTAATGTTTAAGCCATTATTATAGATGTTCGCATTTCATTAGATAACAATAACATAATCCAAGATCACTGAGAAATACGCAATCAAAAGAGACACAACATTTATCCTGGGAAACCCTCTAGGGGAAGAAAACCCAGCGAAACTTCCTTAATATAGATAGCCAATACAATGCCAAGAGATCTCTTAAACTAATACAGAAAGTCCTCTCCCAGATATGCGCTACTCTCTCTCTCTCCTTCATCTCCAGCAGCAGATCTGAACTTGTCTCTCAAATGAGCAAGTGTGTTGTTGTGTCTAAGTGAGGCGCTAGCCTCCTTATATATACAAGTCTGGCACGTGTGAAGTGTCTCTTCATTGGCAGGGCCGACTTCTCAAACTGGGTGGGTAAACCCTCCTTTATTATATTTCTGGGCCTTTTTAATATCTGCTGGGGCCGACTTCTTATTTTGCCTATTACAATTGTCTTTTGACCAATCCGCAAAAGGGGATTTGGTCCTATTACAATAACTGACATGATCAATCCACAATGGAGATTGATCCTATGAATAATATATCAATAATAATAAGAATACTCTTTGCAGTTACATTATTTCAACAGTTCTCTCATGCAACCTGGGCGCTAATTCCTAGACAGATTCAGATTAGTTTTTTTTTTTCTAATTTGGGTGTCCACAGGGATGGGCTATTTTTGTATTTTTCCTAGCTGTCTTCATCTATAAAAGAAAGGCAGGGTTGAGGTTTTTATATGTTCAATATGTGAAGGGGTTTAGGATTTGAGCTGTTGCATTGTTTTTTTCTTGTTTTCAGTTAATAAAACAGTGAGGTAATTGAGAGTTAAGAACTTCAGATCAATACTTGCTATCTATATAATTAGAGTTTTGTGTATGCAGAATTAGTGTTCAGAGCTTACTGTTTTGAGAGTAGTTTCAGTTGCTGTTCCTAGTAGTTTAGGAATTCAGTTTTGAGTGCTAATCTGTTTACCATGATCTAAAAATTTAACAGTTACCATGTTCCATGTTATTTTTCTGTTATCTACTTGTTCAAATGAAAATGGTTAATTTAGTTATGGATGTTAATCTACTTAGTAAGTGCTGTATGAATGCTAGTTAGGTGGATCCTGTGTAGGATTAGTGTTTAGATAGTTAAAAATAAATTTCAGGAGTTAGTGCATCAGTTTTGGGTAGGGAAATCTTGGGGCACTACAATAACTTTGATATCGCTATTCTGATTTGAGTCATCCAAACTGCAGATAAAAATTTAGAAATAGATCTCTCCATCCATACATTCTTTTATGCTGCAACAAAGTCATTTACTTGGGCATAATCAACCTGCAACAACCACTTAGTGGAAATGGCGCATCCAGATTGGAAGTTGTGCAAGGTCAACTTCAACAAATCACATCTCTCACAATTTTGCTTATAATTGCTATTGATACCCCATTCTGGAAAGCATAAAATCTGTACTTTCCAATTGTTCATCTTCAATAAGATTGGAGTTATAGGCTAAAAGTTATCAACTCCACACTATAACTGGTATTTACACCATTTGCATTGGACGTGTCTTTCCCAACTACTCTTTCTTGGAATTTTTAATTCCAGGAAGGTGAATCGCTACACAATGCACATCCCAAAGGCTACAGCGCTGATGATAGAACTGCCATGTACCCAGGCCCTACTCCTGCGGATCAGGTCATACAACTTTGCCACAAAAACATATTTGAACTCTGTTCTAAAGATTCTGATGGGCTCTTGCTTTCAATTTAAACACAACAACAAAATTGATTTGCACACAACTTTAGAATTCTCAATGCTTTTGCTCGTGACAAATTCATTTAAAAGCCCATCTAAGTACTATGCATTAACATATCTGATCACAATCTACATATACTTCAGACAATGAGATCAAAGCATTAATTAATACAATAAGCTTCAAGCAATATTTGCTGAATAAATGAATCCACAAGGCAAATAAAATTAGTCACATAATGCACATAAACAAAAATACTTATCTGAATACTGCATGAATGATTGCATCTCAAGAACACTCATCCAAAGGTCCACAACATAAAATACAGAGACCACTGTTTATAGTGGGGAACCCTCATGAGAAAGAGAACCCACTTTGAAGTGCTCTGTTGCACTATTTGATTATATCACTTTACATCATTTCTGCTACCTAGGCATCATGCAGTTGTCAATGTCAAGTAGCCACGAGACACTTCTAGCTCAAGAATGACTACAAAAGCCAAGGAACCCCATTGGGCTTGTTACCTCCTCTCACCCGTTGAAATTTGAGTAGCTTCGGAAGATATTCTTATTGTATTAGACCAAGTCAAAACCCTAAAAGAATAATATTATGTTGTATTTGTAAAGTCGGCCCTATTGTGCCTTTGTAAAAGTAAAATGTAAATTAGAAAGTGTCATTTGTACAAGTTGGCCCTGACTTAATTTCAGGGTGGCTCAACTTGTATTTATAAGAGGCTAGGCACCTCATTTGGAAAATACACACAACACAAGTTCTCTCTCTCAAGGAAAAGTGCGCAAGTCTTAGAAGAAGACACAACTACAGAGTAAGGTTGTTTTCGTGGAGGGTTTTGGTTATTTGTTGGAGGTCTATCTTGGTCTAGTGGTGCGCTACCCTATTCTGGTTAGGCTTTCTGGTCTATCTTCTGTTTTGTGAGATCTCTCTTGGAGAGAGACATTGTACTTGTTGACGAATCTATATTGAAGAAGCTTTGTTGGGTTTTCTCCCCCAAGAGGGTTTCCCATGATAAATCTTGTGTATAATGTGGATGTCTTTCTTTCAGTGATCTTTATGTATGCAGTTATTCTTTTAATTGTTAAAAGTTAAAGAATATTGAATACACTTAACTGCTTAAGCGAAATTTTAACATCACCTAGGGGTAACTAGAGGAGATCATGTCTCGTGGCCTGTAGTGAAGACATGAATCTTGACGATCATGATGATCAACATGTCCACAGAGTTCAGCCCAATGACCCCTCAGATGCCTCTACCTCACCAGCACAACTCATCACACTCAAACAACAAGGCTCATTGGGAGAAGGTGCCCGACACATTATGAGGTACATTATTCCTTGTTTAATGTAAAATGTCATATTTAATATATTGAGAATTTGAGTAATGATCATAGGTTGAAGTTGGATAATGAATCATGAGCCCAGAAGTTATGCTTTTTTCCTTGTTTCACCTTGGTGGCCATCCTGGGCATCCTAGTCTTGTGTTGTCACTCCTGGGAAAAGGGGTACTATTGGTGGTTCCTTGAAAGGGGTAACGTACCGTTTCCCCCCCATACTTAACATTCTCCATTCCGGAGCCTTCCGTAGTGTACTAAACTTCGGTATGGTGGTTACATGTACACCAAAAAGACATGTACCTCATTCTCTTATGAGAAGAAGGGGCTAAAGGCCTAGAGGTAGATTGTAGCTGGCATAAAAAAAGAAGAAATGGGATAATAAGGACAATTAAATGGCACGAGTCCACAATTGAGCTCTACCCCCTCTAATGGTGATCACCCCTAGTCCTAATGTGAATAAACAAATTCATCTCTAAATGGAGTTGAATATATCCCAAATAAAAGCAATGGAAGTGCTTAGCTTGAAACCTTTTTAAGGGGACTCACAAACTATATTAAAAAGTAAAAGCAAGAGGCAAAAGAAGGGGCTTGGAATGCAAAAAGCATCGAGGAAAGGGTAACTCAATCGCCAAGCGCACCCTCCACAAAGGTACTCATGGAGGTGAGTCCATACATTGTCTTGCATGTTAATGACCCCATGCCTAGAAGTAAGCTCGATTACCACCTCACATTCATTACATATCCCTGATAGGTTCTTCTGGGAAATATCTCTTTACTTGGGTATTGACACACCTAATAGGTTCCTTTGATGGCCCTCCCATACCTAAACTTGCCAAATTGCATAAAGTCTTGGGCTTGTGTGAAGTTTGAAGGGGATACCCAATCAAAGTTGTTTGTTTGGCTTTTGTATTACTTGATGGCTTACTTTATATGCTTCTTAGGACTACTGTAGCTTGTAATTGTTGGTTTTACTTGATTCTGTGGCTTTGACTAACTTGAGTGCACCTGACATGGTTTTTGGAGAACGTTTTGATGCTTTCACCCCAGGACGTTGTGCACTTTATACAGGATATTGCACGTGTGATGCAGAGCGTTGGGTCACCTGATGATTGACCCCCTTCAGATACATCCTCTCACACATCCTGGACCTTGGACAATAGACATATGGGCTCTCATTTGATAGAGATGGTCATGATGGCAGGAAGATGGGAAGAAATCCCACACCTTGGATAGTGCACCCATACCTTATTCAACATTTGATGGAGGATATTGCACTTGATTATGCTTGGACACCACTCAGAGAGGTGATGCATGATCATTCCACCTGGATGTTAGCGTTCCTCACCCTGAACGTTGGGCTATTGATGATGACGTCATGTGCTAGGGTTTGTTGATGATGATGGGGCTTGTTTTCCATTAGAAACCACTTGATAGCTTTGAGATGTGACATGGTACTTGATGAGGATCTTCCACCTTGCTAGCAGCATTTGATGATGACATGTAGCCTTGCGAGGCCCTCCTCACCTTTTGGGAGCTTGACGTCACCACACGTGTGACCCTATTATGGTGTATTTGCATGTATTATCACTTTTAGAGGCTATTTGAGGGGTCGATCCCACTTATCATGAATTATTGTTATTTTACTCACTTGGTTAGCACTTGGTTACCTCATAAATAGAAGGAGCACTCAACTTTATCAATCATTACTCTCACACTTGTGAGAACAACACTACTTGTCTTCTTTACTCTCTTGTTTTGCTTGGAGTATTTGTGTGCACCTTTTAAAGGAGGATATTGTTGGATGCTTTTCTCTTGCTTGGAGGATATTTGTTGAGTTAGTGTTTCCTCATGGATAACGCTTGACCTAGTAAGTGTTCTTCTTCAAGTTTTATGCTGTGTGTGGTTTACTTTGGTGGATACTCTTTTAGATGGTTAATTGTTGCATGTTACCTTGTATGCTAGAAACCCTAGGAGGGATCAAGACTGTTTATCCCCCTCCCTACTTTTATTTATCATTAATCGTTGAAGTATTTAAGACTTGTTCTAGGGCTTAAGAGTGTTTATACCCTAGGGTTTTGTCTTAAGCTAGTTCAAGTCCGAGGGATTAAGATGGTTATCCCTTTAGGGTTTGACCTAGTTCAATGAGACCTTGTTGATAGGCGCTAGAGAAGAAAACAACATCTAGGGTTTATGAGGGTATATGCCCTAGGTTTTGTTTTCAAGAAGTTTGGGCTAGGGTTTCTGAGGGTACATGCCCTAGTTTGATCTTCACACCTCTCTCTTGCCTCTAGCAATTTTCATGGTGTTTTCTTTGACTCCATTTGCCCAAGGAAAGACAAAACAACGCTAGTCTTGTTCATTGCAAGTGATGGTTGAGACCCTAGTTAATTAGAAACCCACTCTCTCTCAAAACTCTCTCTTAGTTTGGTTTTATGACAACATTGGCAAGCCAATTATACTCCAATGCTTTGAATAGTCATTGATAAACTTGCTGCTGTCATAAATTGAATGCTACAACCATTAAGGCTTGCATATATTGCTGAATATTTACTTAATATTGTGGAAAAACTTGCTCAGAATCACTGTTTAGCAATTGGATGTTGTTCTACTTGTCGAAGGCTAAATTCTAAGATATAATTGCTAATTTTCATATAACTGTTGCAAATTACTTATTGCTGATATAGGCTGGTTTACTGCTGCACAATTTTACAGCAACAATTGGTTTTACTTAATATCTAGTGTCTAAAGGTGATTGATGAGCAATTTAACTTGGTAATTGACTATTATATGCATTGGAATGTTTCTTGTCTCTCACAGGTTAACCAATTACCTTGTTCAAAGCAATTCTATCCTTCATCTTTCCTAGACCTAGCCTAACCTATTGAGTGACTAAGATAGGGAGTTATAGACTTGCCTTAGCTTGCTATAACATCCCTTGAGGTCACTAGGGAAGCCTCCCTTGTGTTGGACCTCTCTCCTTCACTAAAAGGAGGGAAGTATTTGCCTAGGTGATAGTGGTAGATACTTCTAGTTGTTACACAAGATTGACATCTTGTGGAGGGCTTTGCACAAGTACAAATCCTGTGATAACGGGGCTGAACCAAATCATAGAGAAACAATGGCTTGCTCAATGTGTAAAGGGACATCGCCATCCACTGCTTCATGGATACTTGTCATCCCCAATTGGATCAAATCTAGTATTCCTCTCTAGGAGCTCCTGTTATGCTAGAGATCACGAGAAACCCTAGATTCTTCCTTGCCAGTTGCTATTGCTTCTCATAGGGATCACATGACAAGTACCTTCTATACCAACGAATTCCCTTGCATATCTTATTCTCCATCATTCCTTGTGGGAGTGGTCAAATTGACAACAATAACTTTGGTTGTAATGCTGAAGCAATAACTCATCACCGTTCAATAACCCACGTTGGAGCAATAACACCTGCGAGAAGTAAACCCTTTTTTCCCAAAAGGATGCCTATATAGGCTAAGATAACTATCTCCATTGGCAATATGTTCTTCTAAGGAAAGTCCTTTCTTCTTTGTGCTTGATTTCCAATAACAACAAACATATGTATGGGGGAAAAAATATGCAAGCTTTTCTTATAATTTAGCAACTAAATGTGCATAGTGGAGATTCTTGCCACTTGTCCTTGTGTTTTGTCTTTTCCAGATCCAAAATCCATGTTCACCCATATATCCTCCCTGTATGATGTCCCTGGACAACCCTCAATCCAGGTCACCTCTCCCCCCTCTTATCGTTTCCATTTATTCTCCTAGCAGGATATCAGAGAGGCTGTTTGGATGATGGATACTAGTAAAGCAATGGATGAGGAAGGGTTCCAAGCAGATCTTTTCAAGCAGGGCCTTCACGCTATGGATAGCAAGCTAGCTGACCTTTTCAACCATGAGGTTTGCATGGGATTTCCACAGTCTTGGTCACATCACGTTATTCACCCAATTCACAAATTTGGCTCTAGTACGGATCCCAACAACTAGATGACGATCATTTTAGGCCACACGTTTTCTAAACTTTATGCTACAACCCTCCATTTGAAGCTTTTTGGGGAGCTTGAGAGGAGGCAACTCGGAGCCAGAGGACAAGCTAGATTTTGGCTTGAGTTCCAGACCATTGACCACATCCTTACACTCCGAGCCATCATTGAGGAGGCGCGACATTGTTCCTCAAAAGTTTACTGTTGCTTTGTGGACTTTCAGAAAGCTTTTGACTTTGCCCCCCAAAAGGCTTTGTTCCAGAGACTCAGATATATTGGTATCTCTGATACCTTATTGACCGCCATCATGCACCTTTACGAGTTTGTTTCTTGGTCGTCTACACATAGAGCATGGGATTTTAGATTTTATTAGGAGTACCATTGGGGTCAAACAAGGTTGCCCCTTATCCCCCACAATGTTTGGTATCTACATTGATGAGCTGGAGTCCTTTCATGAGCATATCCAGGATGAAGATGGGTGCCTCGTCCACCATGTCCTGATTTCTATCCTGCTTTTTGCTGATGATGTGATCCTTTTAGCCTCATCTCTCGAAGGATTGCAGAGACAACTGGATGCCTTAGCCCTCTTTTGCGACCTTCGACAGTTGACGATCCACTTGGGCAAAACCAAGGTCATGATCTTCAACAGGTCAAAGAAGACCCTTTTTGATCACCATTTCTTCTTCAATGGAGAGGAAATTGAGATCACTTGCACATATACTTATTTGGGAGTACTATTCACAGGACCTCGCTTTAGCTCGCACCATGCACTTCAACCCTGAGTCAACAATGTTAATGTTTATTCCATTATTATAGTTCTTTGCATTTCAATAGATAATAGCAACATAAGAACAAGATCACTGAGAAATACACATTCACAAGAGACACAACATTTATCCTGGGAAACCCTCTAGGGGAAGAAAACCCAGCAA
>ML777928.1:460507-478519 GCA_009831015.1 Picea engelmannii | reverse complement strand
ATTATATGAAATTATCTCTTTTTCAACGTGTTGAGTACTTTTCCTGAGGTTTTTATATGCTATATTGATGTTTGGTTCTTAACTGTAATGATGAATACGCTACATGCAACTGCAAATAAGCCAGAAAAATGCTGCTAGAAACTGGGAAATGTGCCTTGATGGCTATACTTTTCAGATATGAATGCGATCTCTCTTAGATGGGCTACCCTTCTCCCTAGCACACTCTCCAAACCTCTGAGATGAAACACAAATTCACTACTGCTCAGTCGGAACCCCTGATGGATACCCAAACCTCCAAGGACTGCAAAATGACAAACTGGCATGATCCGAGAGATTTACCCATCTTAATTTGATGATAATTGTCTCTACTGGTGTGCCCTGACTCCTCCTCAAATTGGTTGGAAGGAATCCGTCTTTCCCTGAGTGGTTGGGCCTAGCGACACTCAATTGCTGCAAAACTCTCCCTAAAACCTCATGCTGCAATTGACAAATCTGCGCCCTAGCTGATATTGGAATTCGCTTATGATATAATCAGATCCTGTAGCTCGATGAAGAACTTGTGTGGTCCTCCCGAAGGACTAGGGTGTGTCTTTCAACACCGAAACTTTGTCAATGACGATGGTTTCATCTAGAGAGCCTCCAAACAAGAAGGAAGTCACCCAACTCCTCACCAGGTTCTAATTTCCAATTCACAATATGAAATGATGAGAGAATATGAGCCCCTATCTCTCTTTTATACCCCTTTTCAAATTTTTCCCTTAAAGTGACTTTTAATTCATCTTTAATATTTTCTCATACAATCACTTTATTAATTTAATGAACCTTTTTACTCCAAAAAGTGATTAATTTGCCTTTATGATTTCTTCTGCCACTGAAAGTCACTTTTCATCATCCCATGTCGTAGATATTTTTTCCTCGGTTCCAATGAGATATTACACTAAGGTATTTCCCCAAGAAACAAGCTCGAAATAGTACCTTTAGTGTAATCAATTAAAATATGCCCATTAATAACCCCGTTTTACGAAAATCATCGAAATGCAACGAAACCAAGAACAAGTTGTGTGGAAATGATACTGATGATGAATAATGGTAATTAAACTAATCTCCCCCACATAAAACTCATACAAACCCTACGAGCTCATTGATGACATAGTCTCATCCCTTTGACTTGGCCGACTCAAGCCTCCTAAAGTGACTCTAACCGCATAATAAGAGAATCCAAAAATGGGGACATGAAAATAAATGTAAGCTTCTTCCTTTATTGAGGTTTCTAGGTGCTAGAAATCCATTGATGGATGTTTTTTAACTTCGGTTAGAGTTCATTGAGGAAACAAACTAGCCGATTTGCTTTGTATAATAGGGATTGTTTTGAGGTATTTTATGTGACAATGATGGATGGAGATGGATCTTCCATAACCATTTTTTTCTTGGGCCACTGAGGAGAGGGTCATCTACTATTTCCTTGGAGAACCACATCTTTGAATGATGAAGACCTTGCAACAACAATGTAACATCCCCATTTTTAATCCCCACTTTAGCGATGTATAATGTAAATACGATGTATGGACATGGAGCCGACTATGTAATATGTAAACATTGTATATCATAATAATAAAATAAAATGTGACACTGGCTATAGATGGACACAGATGGAGTAATGGTGGATAAGTTTCCACAAGAGAGGGTAATTTCTAACAGAGGTGTCAAAGGGGAAAGTATTCATGTGTATTAATTCCAACCCATCTTTTTGAATTGTGTATAAAACTTTTATGTTTTGTTTGAGGGTTCCCAAAACCAATCATTGAATACATGTAAGAGTGTTGGTGTGTGAGATCACCTCATGGAATTATTGAGATCATGGGACGAGCACAAAAAAACATGGGGGAAGTGTGAGAGTCAAGTAAATCTTTTTTGATAAGAGTGAGAGTCAAGCAAGCATGGGAAAAATAAGGAAATTCATATTGGAAAAGAGAGCAGTTTTTACAACTAGTTTATGGGACAACAAGAGAGTGTAGAGTGTTGGAGGTTGGAGGCAACCATAATGGGCATGTGTGGTAGATTTTTGGAGTTGCTAATGCATGAAGAAACATACTGTTAGGCCTATAGAGTGATATTTTGTGAGAGAAATTACCTTATAGGAGTGAGCTTGTTGTTGTGAGTTTTTCCTTGTAGTTGACATCTTTGGATTCCCCAATAGGAGAGATTCCTATCCAAACTATGTTGGATCCCTAGAGAGAAGTGAGAGGGCTCGAGGGATTGTGTAGTGAATGGGGATCCCATTCCTTGGGTTGTGCAGGTTGAGGGGAAGAGAGTTGGAGGATTGGGATAACCGTAGGAAAAATCAATTTGTTTTGTGGGTAAAATTGCGCTGTGAGTGGACAGTGGAAATACACTCTTTCTTGTTTATTTGTAGCCCCAACTCAGGGGTGATTTGTTGTTGATATTTATAGCAACAAATCTATGGTTGAGTGGAATGTCTGTTCCCCGAATCCGGTTTCACATTGTTGTTAAAAGAGAAGTGTTTTATTTTTGTTTATTATTCTTATTTATGGAGTTTACTCGCTATGCATGCACTCTATTATTGAGCACTCACATGTCATTGTGTGTAATTTATATGCAGTTGTGTATACATTTATTTAGCTGCATTCATAATGTTGCTAGATGCATGTTAAATCCTCATTTCATTGCATTTAGTTGTGGGATTATCCGTTGTGTGCTTACTCTGAGTTTTAAATAGTTGTATGTTGCTATGGAAATGTTAATTTAGTTGCATTCATGTTTTAAGTGGAAATTTTAATTTAGTTGCATTCATGTTTTAAGAATGTTGGTTAATTGTTTGGGTATTTTTAGCATGCATGCATTGATTTAATTGGTATCATCAAATCTTAAATTACCAGGTTTAGTATTGGGGGACATTACAAGTGGTATCGAATCTTAAGTTTCAACATTGGGCTTGTATGGGCCAAGACCAACAAAATGTTTGGGTAAATTTGTTGTGGTGAAGTTTGATCTGTGTCGAATTTGGGGAAATTAGTGAAACCACAGTGAAATCCCCAAATTTATGAACAAATTCAAGTTTAATTTTTCCTGACGAATTTCGAAAAGATGATTAATAACATCACTATGTAGGTTGTAGAGTTAAATTTGGCATGAGAGGTCAAATATTCCATTTTAATGGCATATGAAGAGTTGGAGAATCAACGACCTACATCATTTAATACATTAAGAATCAACAATTGAGATTCATTTGTAGGTTTGGATAAGTTCGACAAAGTTTGGAGAGTTTGATAAATCAATGGTTGAGATCACTTTGATTTTGAAGATAAATGGTCTAGATCCAATGTGGGTTTGGGCATAAATTTTAAGTTTATCGGAGTCACTAAAATTTCGTGAACTTTTTCACAGTTCGTTGATGAAAAGGAATCACTCATCGTCGATCAAAATAAATTTTCAATTGTCGATGATTGGAGTTCAGTGAAATCTCATGGAGTAGTTATTTCATAAAAGAAAAAGAGATCACCGATCGTTGATCGTTGATGCAAAGGAAAAGAGGAGGATGATGTGGCCAAGTTAGAGAAAGATAGGTGGCCATCATTCACATGTTATGCCACATTAGCATCCATGTGTCATGCCACATCAACCAAATTTCCATGTTAGCTTCCACATGTCATGCCACGTTAGCCAAAGGAAATGTCGATCGCTGATGATCAGAGTTCGACAAATTCAATGAAGTCTTGCAAATCAGTCCGTCAAAGGAAATTGCTGATCACCAATCACTGATGGAGTTTCAGAGTTTGATGAGGTTTGGTAATTTTGGGGAATGGATGGTCCAGATCACATTCGATTTAGTGATCAACGATTGAGATTCATCCGTGAGCTTGGAAAAATTTAGAGTATCGACGACTGAAATTATAGTTGTTTTTGAGATCAACGACTTAGATTCATTATAGTTTTGGTTTTGGGGTTCAACAAAATCCTGTGAAGAGGTGCCTTATTAGAGGAAATTTCAACTCAAAAGTGTTCGTGTAAGGAAAAATCAATAAATTAATAAAATAATGCCATGTAGACAATTTTTTAATATTCTTTTTTAACATTACACTTTTGGTGACGCTGCCCATGGTTATTTTACTTTTATCGAGGCTAACTTAAATATATATTTTATAATAAAATCAATTTATGATCACCATGTTCGATGCAATATTTTACCCAAAATAAGGAAAGAATATTAAATACCCAATACCATATTAAATGTTGTTGGACCAACTTGGATTTCCCAAAAAAGCTATTAAATATTATTAAAAAACAATATATAAAATTACACATACTCAAAATTATATAGGATTAAAAGAAAGTTGTAGAATACAAATTATATAATTTTAAGAAATTTCACTAAATCTGGTTCATCAACCATTCACCAAGGGGTGAATGTGATTGAATTCGAAGGGATTCCTCTCAATTTTGTTTCCTCAACCATTGTTGACAAAAATGGGCGCAAATGCCATTGAATTGGAAACCCTACTCTCAGGTTTTCAATTTTTCCTCGAAGATCTCATACATTTATTTTTCAAATTCTGCCTTGGCCAAGGGGTGAATGTGATTGAATCCAAAGGGACTTCTCTCAATTATGGATCCTCAGCCTTTGTTGACAAAAATGGGTGTGGATGGCATCGAATTGGAAAACCTCCTCTCAAGTTTTTGATTTTTCCTCGAAGATCTCATGCATTTATTTTTCAATTCCACCTTGGCCAAGGAGAAAATGTGATTCAATATTAAGGGCCTCCTATAAACTATGGTTCCTTGGCCATTGTTTACCAAATTGGTGCAAATGTCATTGAATTGGAAACTCTCCTCTCAAGTTTTCAATTTTTTCTCAAATATCTCATCCAATTATTTCTCAAATTCCACCAAATGTGGATTGATGGCGTTGGTTTGAGTAATTTTGCACCAAAATAAGGCCAATGGCAAGAAAGATTTGGAATTGAGTCTCAACTTTTTGTGGTAAATTCTCGCAAAAGATTCATGGGTTCGAATGGATATATCTAAAATTCCATCAAAGACATGACATGTTTCTTCTGATAGGTATGTTGTTTTTGTGGTAAATTCTCTCAAACGATTTAGAGGTTTGACTGTATATCTCTAAAATTACATCTAACACGTGGCTTGCTTCTTGTGATATGTATGTTGGTTCCTCTTGAGGCTTGCATTGTTTACACCAAGTGTTTTTTCTTTTCATGAAAGCATTCTATTCAGTCTTTGACAGGGATGTTGTCCAATCCTTGGAATTAGTAGAGTCTTTTGATCTAATTAGGGAAGACAAAGAGAAAACAAGGCCCAAAAAATATTGTTTATCTACTTTAGCGTCCAAACCTACCTCTTCTTTGATGCCATGATTTCAATTGCTGCAACCAACTTGTTAATTTGTAATTCTGGTTGATTGGTGTTAAGCCATAAATAGTGGCACATTACCCCTTAATTGGGGCATATTACATTAGTATTGTTATTTTATTTATGTCGGCTTGGGTCCATTAGTTGTAATTGTACCTCCTAGTCTCCTATATACACCAAGGAGACCTTTTCATTTGGAATCATCTTGTAATTGTAAATTTATGTGGTGTATAAGGAGGTTACCCCCTCGAAGAGGCTTTTTATCTGAAATTATCTCTTTTTCAAGGCATTGAGTACTTATTTTGAGGTTTTTTGTTCTATTTTTATATTTGGTTCTTAACATTTGGTATCAGAGCTCAAGGTCTTGGGGTTTCGTTGTTGCATCCAAGACACCTTAGAATTTTGACTATAATTTTTTTTCTACAAAATTTCAAAAGGACCCACTTGGAGGATATTTAACAAATGGATCAAGGTACTCGGGGTTCAAATTTTAGCACTTGAGGACTTATACTTTAGGAGATATAGTCTGTGTAAGATAGGATTCTGGAATCATCCTGAATTTAGCCATCGCATATTTTTCACTATAATTTTTTTTTTTCTCTGATGTTTCAGACCCTGAAACTTGGAGGATATTCATAGAATTATCACGATATCTGTGATAAAAATTTCAGCTTTTGGGTCATCCTAATTTTGTAGTTACGCTCTGTGTAAGATAGGGTAGTTGACTAATCATATTAACTAGTCTCAAACAAGTGTTACGAATAAAACAATGATATATTCTTCAGTGAGTATCCAAATTAAGTGAGACTAGTTGCATTGAATAGTGGACATTTTTTAGTATTTCTGGTGAAAATTTCAGAATCAAATATCAGATATTGTGCTCTTGGCACACTTTACAAGTACGCTCTCCTCAAAGGGCCAAAAATCAGCAATGTGTGGGGATGTTACCATAACTTCCACTTGAAACATCCAATTTTGATCAGACCCATGGAATTGTAGAGAAGATGTATCATAGAAATACAAAACGAAATTTTCAGACCCAGAAGGGTCAAAATTTTGGAGATACAGCAAAAGAAATATCGTTTAGCAGAACCACCTCGAAATCAAGGTTTAAAAGTGATACTTGGCCAACATGCCACCAAAAAAGGGAACTTCTACACCAAATAAGTCTTCAGAAAGTCCTAATTGGACTCTTGATGAGGGTGAAGAAATGCCCAGGGACACAAATGATTTACAAAATAAGACAATAACAAAAGATGAACTGCAAGGGATGATGGATTCAACTTAAATTAAGTTGGAGGCAATAATAAATACTAATATGGATGGTTTAAAAAGGGAGATCATGGAAGGATTACAAAATTTACTAATAGAGAGGCCACCTGGAAGTGAAAATGTATCCCATGGAATTCAATTTGAGGACACAAGGAAGATGAATAAAGAATGGAGAAACTCCAACTTTGGGTTGAATACCAACCACTTTCCTAAGATCGATATGAGGAAGTTTGATGACAAGGATCCAATCACATGGATACTTAAGATGGAGAACTTCTTTGATCTACATAATCTGCCACACACACAAAAGGTACAAATTGCTTCTTTATATTTAGAACCCAATCAATTTGTGTGGTATCAATGGCTTTTTTATCACAAATCACCTGTCACTTGGAAAATTTTCACGGAAGAAATGATAGAACACTATGAGGATACAAGGAGCAATACCTTCTTTAGCCAATTGATAAATCTCAAGAAAATGGGTTCAGTTGTGGAGAACATTGAGAACTTCCAAAGATTGAATATAAAGGTAACATATATTCCAGATGAGCACCTCATTGATGTATTCATAGGAACTTTAAAGGACAAAATTCAACATGAGGTTCTCTTTTGGGAACCCAAATAATTGGATAATGCGTTCAGGGTGGCAAGAAATGCTGAAAGTAAAAATATGGCTATGGATACTAAAAGGACCACTCCTAGCATCTATCGAGAGAATATTGTTCCTTCTTCTAAAATAACTCAACCTACAAGGTTGACACCTTAACAATTGGAGGAAAGAAAATAAAAAGGTTTATGATTTAATTGTGACAATAAGTACAGTAAGGGACATAAGTGTGGTGAGAAGAAATTATTATACATAGATTGTGAAGAGGAAGAAGAACAAGAACAAGAACAAGAACAAGAACAAGAACAAGAACAAGAACAAGAACAAGAACAAGAACAAGAACAAGAACCATCTCAAGATGAAAATGTAGAAGATATATCTTTTGAATAGTTGACTCCCATGATATCATGTAATGCATTGGCTGGAATTAACACTCCTCAAACCCTCAAGTTCGAAGGATATATCAAAAAGAAAAAGGTAATAGTACTAATTGATTGTGGTAGTACTAATAATTTCATTCACTATAAATTAGCCAAAGCTCTCAATTGCTTTATATATCCAGTGCCAGAGTTTCAAGTAATGATTGCAAATGGAGGAACTATCAATTTCGCAAGAAAACTCCATAAGATCAATCTTACTATGGGGGAATATGTAATGAATAGTCTAATGATTTCTATACCCATGGGTGGTGCTGATGTTGTGCTAGGAGTCCAATGGTTACAATCATTGGGAACAATGGCTTTTAATTTTCAGGAACTTTATGAAATTTTCATTGGAAGGAAAGGAAATTGAGTTAAGGGGTATCACAGGGAAACCCAGTAAGGTGATAAGCTCTAATGGCATGACAAAATTATTGAAAAGGGGCATCAAGGTGTAATTGTACAACTATGCTCACTAGATGTTCAAACATCTAAGCCATCTATTCCTCTAGATCTCCAAGGGATCATTTATAAGCATTCCAAAGTATTTGAAGATATTCCCATAGGTCTTCTACCCACTCAAAATTATGATCATTCTATTCACCTAATTCCTGGGAGTGTTCCTCCAAACATCAGGCCTTACATATACCCTTATGGCTAGAAGAGTGAAATTGAGCGTATGGTTGAAGAAATGTTAGAAGTGGGCATTATTAGACCTAGCCAAATTTCTTAGTCTGCACAGGTGGTAATGGTACTCAAGAAAGAGGGCTCATGGCGTATGTGTCTAGATTATAGAGATATCAACAAGATCACTATTAAAGATAAGTTTCCCATTCATATCATTTATGAATTGTTAGATGAACTACATGGAGAAATCTACTTCACAAAGTAGATCTCCGTTAAGGTATCATTAGATTACAATGAAGGAAGCATATATCCCAAAAAAAACATTCCGAAATCATGAAGGACATTATGAATTTTTGGTGATGCCTTTTGGCCTTACGAATGCACCTTCCACATTCCAAGGGTTGATGAATTCCATTTTCAATCCCTTCCTTCGAAAATTTGTGTTAGTATTTTTTGAGGATATACTAATCTATAGAAAGTATTGGGAGGATTATGTTTGACATGTTGACAAGGTGCTACAACTACCAAAGGAGAAACAACTATATGCCAAACCATACAAATATTTCTTTGGGGTGAAGGAGGTAGAGTATTTGGGTCATATTGTGATGTAGGAGCATCTCCATCAACAATTAAAGAGGCCAGGTGGATGACAACTCAACAACCAACACTCAACACATGGATTTGAAGTTGTTTTTGAATTCTGAGGAGGAACACATATTTCTGTTTTGAAAAGATTGTAATTTAAAACTGTTAAATATTTTGAGGCAAGATCCATCACATAAGGCCACCAATGATTGCAATCATTTTAATTAGTAGATAAGGTTGTACAGATACTGAGTATCAACTCATATCTGAATGTAATTTCCATTCAATGTAATAGTCCTTAGTAGGTGAATGTATTAACTATGATAGGATAGATCTAAGGTAGTCTGGAGGGAAGGCTCGAGAAGCCTCTCCATGTATAAATATATGTATTTTATGCCCAAATGAGGTTGCTGAATGTTATTGTAGTTGCTACTGAATATTATTGTTACTGCTGAGAGAGATGTTAAATATTATGAAGAGTTGCAGAGAACTATATGAGTCCATGTACACATTTTACTGAATAAATACAAGCAGAGAGGTTTGATCCCAAATGTATGGTGTTGTGTTCATTTGAATCATTTGAGTATATGTGATGTTTCTTTATGTTATCTGTGTTTTATCTGTTTATGTATCTTTTATGCATGGGTATGTTTTTCATGGTTAAGTGTGGAAACCTTTGATGTTTTTGTAAGTTTCATTTGTTTTCTCTTATGAGATTCTTGGTGCAAGGAGTGCACAGTGCCCGCAAGGAGTGCATAGGCCGAGTCAAAATAGACTCAAAAGCTTAGAAGAGATAACATGAATTTATAGTGGAAGTGCAAGGAGTGCACATTTGTTCAGTTGAAGAGAAGAGAGTGCACAATTTCTCCATGGAGAACAAAGATTGGAGAAGATCCGTGCAAGGAGTGCATCGAGAAAATACTTTGTTTAAGTGTTGAAGAAGTCTCAGAGGATACAAATTCAAGGAGTGCGTAGGGAGTTTTTCTTCAACATATCTAAGTCCAAATATTTATCAGAAGTTCAAAGGCTGTAAGAAGTGTGCCACAACTCTGGAATACGTCAGAGGAACAAAGCTCAGAAGATATAGCGAGCATAAGAGTTCCACAGGAGGGACTTAGAAAATTTATATGTTAAGAACTTTAAAGTGTCATAGGAGTGCATATGAGGGTGCTAGAGATTATATTTATCTCGTTCAGTCAAGATCAGGAAGGATAGTGGTCAGAATCTTCAAGGAGGAGAAGATTCATTATTATTTAGATGTTGAACGATGCATATCTGTTCGGGAGGATCCATGGTCTTTTGTCACATTTATATCTGGAGAAGAAGAATGGGGTTTAACCCTATAAGTCATTAAGACTTTGCAAGTTTGGAGAAGTCGTGGACCAAGTTTAAAGGAGGATTTATTGAGGATCGAAGATATATGATCAAGATTCATTTGAGAGTTTGTATGAGAGTGGAAAACCGTTGGATTAGGAGGAGATGCACGAGGTTTAATATATGAATTCCTTCAAACTTTATGCATTCAAAGGATTTGGTGTGTGGAGAAGTCGGGACTCCCGAAGTCTCGAAGGCCGAAGTGAATCATGGCCATCCAAAATCAGAGGACACGTGTCAGCAGATCATGTACTCTTGTGGATTAGCATTCCAGAAGAAGTTAGGAGTGGAGAAATCTCAAAGTCTTGAAGCCTCAGAGTTCATTCGGGCCATCCATGGTAAAGGACATGTGTCTTTGGATCAAGAAATCTGGAGGATAGATACTTGGGGAAAATAACGGGAAGAGAAGGTCGATCTCTCCGGAGTCCCAAAGCCCAGATTTGATTAGGACCATTGATCACAGAAAGGACACGTGGTAGTAGATCCGAAGGTCTGACACTCTAGAGAAAAAATAGTGTAGTGTTGTGAAGACTCGCAGAGGCCTGAAGCCCCGAAGTCAATCCCAGCCATCCATTGGAGAGGATGCGTGGTTCAAGATCCCGCAGTTCAGGGACTTGGCACATCAACAATTTTTAGCCGTTGTGTAGACAAGGGGAAAGTCGCTAAAGTCCCAAAGGGCATCCTTGTTGTTGATCCAGAAGGGGACACGTGGAGGAATAGGAGCCATTAAATCTGCTCCTTTTCGACGCCCAACACTTTGTAAGTGTCATGCGTTTGTTGGTGTAGCAAAAAATCGCCGAAGCCTGAAGGGAATTGATCTGGACCATCGATTTGGTCAGAGCTTGTGGACCGTCGATTTGAGACTCGACGTAAGTTCTTTTCTACGATCTGGGAGAGTTGTGGAAAAGGATTTGCAAAGAAATCGCCGAAGCCCAGAAAACATGATCTAAGCTGTCAATATCGATGCTCATTGTGGACCATTGATCTAGTCGCTTAGTGTTCAGTAGTTCACATAATTTGTGTTAGGAGATAAAGAGGATAGAAAGGTACTGAAGTCTTGAAACTTTAGGAGATTGAATATTTGGCCCATGTTTTTGGCCCTCGGTCTTCGGGGAGGCTTTTCCAGTGCTCAGGGACTCCCGAAAAGGAAATTTTTCACTCGAGAATAAGTTTTAAAGACCCGTGTATTAAGATTTTGAGCTCAGAGGAAGCCCGTGAACTAATTTCAACTCCTGACTAGAATGATCCTAGACCAGGAGGTCGTAGGGAACTTGGGATAGGTTGGTGTTTGCATCATATTGTATCTCATGAATGTGTCAAGGTATACCCTAACAAGATTAAGGCCATGATGGATTGGCCGATGCCCAAAACATTGAAGAATCTTAGAGGATTTTTGGGTTTGATAGGTTACTACCACAAGTTTGTTCGTAACTATGGAAGAATAACAACACCTTTAACGACATTAACTAAGAAGGATGCATTTTCATGGACTCCGGAGGCAACTCAATATTTGAAACAACTTAAAGAGGAGATGTGCAAAGCTCATGTCTTGACCACACCAGACTTCACAAAAACCTTTATTGTGGAATGCGATGCCTTGGGAAATGGCATTGGTGTTGTTCTAATTCAAGAAGGAAGGCCCCTTTCTTTTGAAAGTCAGCCACTTAAGGGAAAGGACTTACACAAACCCATTTATGAGAAGGAAATGATGGCAATAATACATGCATTGAAGAAATGGCACCCTTACCTAATAGGTAGGCACTTCAAGGTCAAAACAGATCATGATAGTCTTAAATACTTCTTGAAACAAAGACTATCTTTAGAAGAACAACAAAAATGGGTGACCAAGATATTGGGTTATGATTTTGAAATCATCTACAAAAAAGGGAAGCATAATGTTGTGGCAGATGCACTCTCAATAAAGGATGAATATGTTGAGGCCTTTCTCTATGCTATCTTGATCATCCAACCCAATTGTATGATAGAAGCGAGGGATGAATGGAAGAATGACGAAAATGTGTGGACTCTCATTCAAAGGTTGTAGCAGGATTTCAGTGCATCGGATACATTACATGGAAACATGATTCACTATGGTACAAAGATATCTTATATTTATGTAAGAAATCCCAACTCAAACAAAAGGTACTCTTGGAATTGCACACCTCTCCGGTAGGAGGGCACTCATGATTTTTGAAAAACTACCATAGGTTCAAGAAGGATTTTTTTTGGGATGGCCTTAAAACTGATGTTCAAAGGTTTGTGGAAGAATGTTTGGTTTGCCAACAAAATAAGATGGAAACAATTAACACCCCAAGTATTTTACAACCATTATCCATCCCAAGTCAGCGTTTGGAGGAGGTTTCCATGGATTTCATCACATAGTTACAAAGTATGAAGTAAAGAGTGTCATCATGGTGATTTTTTATAGACTGACCAAGTACGCACACTTTTGTGCACTCCCTCATCCTTTCAAAGATAGTACAATTTCCACTGCATTCATGGAGACAGTTCAAAAGCTACATGGAAACCCAAAGATTATTGTAAGTGATAGAGATCCCATCTTCAATGGACATTTTTGGACATAATTGTTTTCTTTTTTGGGTACTCAATTGGCTCATAACTCATCTTATCATCCTCAATCTGATGGAAAAGCCGAGATAGTGAACAAATATCTGGAATGCTACCTTTGTTACTTTATCTATGATAAACAAACACAATGGTTGAAGTGGTTACCCTTGGAAGAATGGTGGTATAACATTTCCTTTCATACTACAACAAAAATGACACCATTTATGGCACTCTATGGATATCACCCACCTTCCATCACTTCTTCTCTAAAAGAAAAATCTAAGGTTCAAGCACTGTAAGATCACATTGAGCATCAACAACAAGTTCTCCAACTCTTAAAGGACAACCTAACCATGGCACACAATCACATGAAAGAATAATAAAATCTTCATTGTAGTGAAAGAAGTTTTGAAGTAGGGGATTGGGTATTTTTAAGACTACAACCATACAAACAGATGTCCTTTGAGCAAGCTAAGAAGGATAATAAATTATCACCAAAGTAATATGGCCCTTATAAGGTGTTGCAAAAGATTGGTACTATGGAATACCAATTGGAGTTTCCTGCATCTTTGCGAGTACACCCAGTTTTCCATGTTTCATGCTTAAATAAGGTTATAGGTGACAAGATCCTAGTTTAGACTATATTTCCAGAACTTGATGAGGAAGGAAAAATCATATTGGAGCCCGAAGTTATCATTGACACAAGAATTCACCAACTGAGGAATAGATCCATTTCAGAGTATTGTTGGGTATGTGTTATATTCCTTGCACTAGTATTAGTGTTTGCATTGCGTCGGACACGCAGGGGGGTTTGGGGGGGGGACACTAGCCCCCCATGCAGAGGTTCGAGGGAAACACCCCCAATAATTTTGTTTTGCCTTAGGAAACGTGTCACATTTTTGGGTGGTTTTTCAGCACATGGTTTTTGCCAATGGTTTTCTATTTCTGGTTAAGGAATTAGGGTTTTTGACTAATCCAAGTCATTGGGTTAGGGTTTTGGATGCTTCTAGATCCTATATGTATATTTTATTGTAAACAATGTATGAAAATGAATGAATATAAAATATGATGGTTTTCTTGGTTTGGGTTTCCAGGGGAAAAATCTCTGTGTAATGTTTGTATTTTCCATTGTATCTTTTCTGTTCTTTTACTGAAAATCCATTTGCAATAAATATTGTACAAGGTTAAAATATACATTTGGTATCATAGCTTTGTTGGCTTCAGTGGGATTCCTTTGTGGTCAAGGGTTTGGATTGGGACTGTGATAAGCCTTGTTACAATGGGAGATCTGTGGTATTGATTTTTCAGGTGAAAATTAATGGCAAGCAATTCAAAAATGGAGATCGAGAAGTTTAATGGGAAAAGTTTTGAGCTATGGAAGCTCAAGATGGAAGATCTATTGGTGGACATAGATCAGTGGATCATGGTAGATCTAGGTACTGCACCTACATGAACTTCAACAGATGATTGGAAAAATTTGGATAAGAAGGTGAAGAGCACAATCCAACTGTGTCTCTCAGATTCAATATTACTGAATGTGTCATAGGAATCTACAAACAAGTATTTATGGGATAAGTTGGGGAAGTTGTATCAGTGTAAGTCCCTAATAAATAAACTATTCATGAGAAATAAGCTGTATAATCTGAGGATGAGATATGTAGACTCGTTGGAAGAGCATTTGAATGCTTTCAATACCGTGGTAAGTCAGTTAGTATCTATTGAGATTAAAATTTCAGATGAAGATACATGTATCAGTTTACTATGTTCTTTGCCAGACTTGTGGGATAGTCTGGTTCTGGCCATAGGTAGTAATACAACTGCCTTGAAGCTTGATGAAGTGGTCTCATCCTTGTTGTCGGAGGAGATGCGATGGAAGAATATGGAAGGACATAGCAGAGACACATTATTTGCAAGATGACTCTCCCATGAAAGAAATAGATCTAAGTTCCCAAGTGGGAGATCTAAGTCTAAGGGTATATATAAATCTCCTTGAAATTTTGAAAAGGTATGTTGGATATGTGGAAAAGAAGGGAACTACAAGAAGTAGTGTAGATACAAAGTTGAGAAAAAGAAGGGATATGGAGAATATCCTTCTACAAAATCAAATACCTCCTTCTTCAAGCACACATGCAGATCATGAGGCATGGTTGGTTGACTCAGGTGCATCCTTTCATATGACTCCCTACAGGGAGTGGTTTTTTGAATATGAAAGTTATGATGGAGGTAATTTTTTCTTAGGTGATGATTCGACAACCAGAATCATAGGATGAGGAAAAGTCAAGTTGAGGCTCATAGATGGAAGGATTAAAATAGTTCCTAGTGTTCTGCACATCCCAGGTTTGGCCATAAATTTTATTTCTATAAGCAAAATGGACGATGCAGTGGTAAAAAAAATATTTGAAAAGGAAACCTGTAGGATGGTTCGAGGAGAAATGGTGTTGTTGAAAGGAGTTTGGTTTGGAACTCTGTATAAGCTGCAAGGAATAACTATTAGTGATGGGTGTAATAGTTTTGTTGTTCCTAATATTGGAGTTGAAGAAGAAAGAACTGCTACAATCTCTGGAGAAAATGTTATGCTATGGAATCAAAGACTAGGGCATATCGGAGAGAAGGGTATTCGACTACTACACGATAAAGGTATGGTTGAAGGTATGTCTAACTGCTCTCTGGATTTTGATTTCTTTAAACATTGTGTATATGGGAACCATAATCGGGTAAGATTCCCTTCTGGTGCAACAAGGGCAGAAGGAATTTTACAACTAGTTAACAATGATGTTTTTGGATTTGTATCGGTCCCATCCTTGGGAAAATTTGTGTACTATATCTCATTTATAGATGTCTTCTTGAGGAACACTTGGATATATTTCCTCAGAAATAAATCTGAAGTCCTTGACAGGTTTAAAGAGTTTAAGGCTCTTGTTGAGAATCAAACAGAGAAAATAATTAAGGTGATGAGGACAGATAATGGAGGAGAGTTCTGCGAGAATGAATTTGAAGAATTATGTAAGAAGTGTGGTATAACATGGAAGAAGACTACTCCATATACACCTCAACAGAATGGAGTTGAAGAAAGGATGAACATGACGTTGATGGAAAAAGCAAGGTGCATGCTCAATGGTCCTGGGTTGGGGCAAGAATTTTGGGCAGAGGCAGTGGTTACTGCATGTTACATGGTAAGAAAATCACCCTCATCAACGCTGGATGAGAAGACTCCACAAGAGGTATGGACTGGTAAGAAAAATTCTCTCACACATCTCAAGGTATTTGGTTGTGTTGCATACATTCATGTTCCAAAGGAAAACATGAGTAAGCTAGATAAGAAGGCTGAAAAGTGTATCTTTATTGGATATAAATATGGTCTCAAAGGTTATAATCTTTGGAACCCATAAACTAAGAAGGTAGTGCATAGCCGAGATGTGGTATTTAGAGAAATGAAGGATTTTGTTAAACATGAAGTCCTACCAAGTAAGGAAGAACCAAAGAAATAGATTTTGATTTAAAGGATGATGATTCAGACTCTACAGAAGAACATGAATCAGAAAAAGAAGATCCTCATACTCTAGTATTGAGGAGATCAGTTCAAGAAAGAAGGCTACCGGAAAGGTATACTCCATCTGATTTCCATTCAAATTTTTATTTGTCTATTACTGATGATGATCTTAGAACTGTCAGGGAGGAAATGGATTTAGAGGATGGAAATCTCTGGAAAAGGGCCATGGACAAAGAAATGGCATCTTTGGATAAGAATGAGGTTTGGTATCTAGTGGAGTTTCCGAATGGAAGAAATCCCATTGGTAGCAAATGGGTATTTAAAAAGAATCTTAATGCAGAAGGAAAAGTGGAGAAATACAAAGCTCGATTATTAGCAAAGGGTTATTCCCAGGTTGAGCGAATTGATTTTGGTGAGATTTTTTCTTCTGTTGCCAAGTTAAACTCTATAAGATTTATGTTATCTTTTGTTGATGCATTTGATTTTGAAGTAGAATAGATGGATGTGAAGACACCATTCCTACATGGGGATCTGGAAGAAGAAATATATATGAAGCAACCAAAAGGTTATGCTATGAAGGGAAAGAAGGAGTTGATATGCAAGATGAAACAGTCCCTGTATGGTTTAAAAAAATCACCAAGGATGTGGTATCAAAAATTTGATACTTATATGCTGGGACTTGGCTTCACAAGAAGCAAAGAGGATCACTGTGTGTATTTTAAATTAATTGGTGATCATTTGGTCTTGTATGTGGATGACATGTTGCTGATAGGAAACAACAAGGAGATTGTCCAGGATGTGAAAACTCAGTTGTCCTCTAAATTTGACATGAAGGATCTCGGTGCTTCAAATTTCATTTTGGGAATGTAAATTAAAAGAGATTGAAAAAAGAGGAAACTCTGGTTAAATCAGAGAAAATATGTCGAGACAATATTGCATAGGTTTAATATGCAGGAATGTAAACCGGTCAAGGTTCCTATTCCTGTTGGTGTAAATTTATCTATGGATCAGTGTCCCAAGAGACATGAAGAGGAGGATGACATGTCTCATGTTACATATGCGAGTGCAATTGGCAGTTTGATGTATGCAATGGTCTGTACTAGACCAAACATTGCACATGTAGTGGGAGTTTTGAGTAGGTATATGTCAAAACCAAGGAAGGAGCATTGGACAACAGTAAAAAGGGTTTTTAGGTATTTGCGTGGAATTGCTAGCTATGGATTGTGATACCAAGGAAGACCGGGATTGAACATAGTGGTGGATATACATGGCTTTGTGGATGAAAAATGGGTTGGAGATATGGATCGTAGGAGATCTACAAGTGGGTATGTGTTTAACCTGTTTGGAGGAGCAATAAGTTGGATGAGAAAAATACAGGCTGTACTAGCACTTTCAAATACAGAAGCTAAATACATGGAAACCACTCATGCAAATAAGGAAGCAATATGGTTACAAATATTGTGTTCAGGTATTGGGTTGGTACAAGAAGTTGTAAGGATATATTGTGATAGTCAAAGTGCAATTTTTCTGGCGAAGAACTCGACTTATCATTCAAAGACAAAGCATATTGATATTCAATATCACTTTGTGAGAGACATGGTTGAAGAAAATAAAGTGTTGTTGATGAAGGTGGACACTTTGAAGAATGTTGCAGATTCATTAACAAAATTTGTGAGTACTGAGAA
>ML777928.1:422453-449947 GCA_009831015.1 Picea engelmannii | reverse complement strand
TATATATATATATTCTGCCAGGAATTTCTAAATAGATTTATAAATAAACATTTCAAGTAAACATATAAAAATAGATTATATTAAATACATATCTATTTTTATATGTTTAAAATTTATTTAACACTTCAATTAGTATATTATTATGCCTTTTACATTTTTAAGGTGCAATAGATCTGTGTTAAACAAAAAATTTGTGCTTGATTTGCAGGTTAGGTGGAGGTGGAGGTGGAGCTTGGCCCTCGAGCCCAAATTTATATTTACACTTGTATATATATTTTCATATATAGATTATTTAGGGATTGTTTAGGATTTCAGGGCAAAGGGTTTCAATATAATCAATTAGGGGTTGTTTAAATTTCTGGGTCAGTGTTGAACAATTCCAATTCTAAACTTTCCTTCTTACAAGCGGGTAGGTGGGTAGGCCCTAGTCCAAGTTTTTAAACAAGGGCTCTGATACCATGTGTAAGGTCTCTGTCCCCATAGAGCCTTATAAAACACAGGTTAAAATAATAGAGAGTAGATAAATGTTTTTCTGTACAATTTAATCTTCAACATTTAACCATAACTTATTCAACATAAATTAAATTTATCCACAGCATGAAAGTAAATCACATAACCATCACATAACACAACATAATCACTAAAATACATACCTTTGTCTGATGCTAATTCCCTATCTCTGGTTGTCCTCTCTACTGCTTTGCCCAAAACTCTGCCCAAAATTGAATCTTTCCTCCCTGCCAGCTAGGAACAGAGTCTGTCCGGCTCCCTAGCTCTAGGATTCTATGAGGATTCCTGGCCCCCGAGCCCAAAACTCCCAGCAACCTGGTGCACCCTTGTAACAGTCCACCCAAACTTCCAAACCAAAAAATATCAAACCAGCGAACACATACAGTCCCCAATCTTCAAATGTTTCTTTCTTCCCCCAAATTTCCAAAAGTCCTTCTCCCGAATGCCTCTGCCTCCTCATATCCCCCTCCATTCACCACCTCCTCCCTTCATTTAATGCTACCCAACTTATCCCTCCATTTAATACCTTATCCCTCCATTCAATACCCTATCCATCCATTTAATGCCTTATCCTTCATACGTTAAGTTTTCTAATAAATAAATAAATTTTTTTAAGCTTTTAATTCATTACCCAAACCTTTAATGAGTTAATTAATTAATTAATTAATCAACATATATAAACAATTATTAATTAATTAATTAATATTATTAATAAATAATCATTATTTAACTAAAATATATTAGGACAGTTAATTATTTAATTAATTATACTTGATAAACCTTAAGCAATCATTTAACTAGGGTTGTTACACCTTTGGTTATTATTTTAGGATGCAATTTGTTGGCAATAATCTCATGCTATTATTGAAAATATTGTTGTTGGCTTTTAAAGTTAGTTATATTGTAGATTTTCCAAGGCACCTAATGGTTTTGTTTTGAAGGAAAATTGCCTAGCAATCTTTACAAATTCTAGGTCAACAAAATTGTACAGTTTTCATTAAGTTTTGATTAGTTTACAATGAGCTTGTAGAAAGTTGTATTCTTCAATGTAGAAGTTTAGTTGGTTATTTTAGTTGATTGGGAATATATAAATTATGGTTTTAACCTTGATAGAGAGAAAATTACCCTTTCCTCAAACTCAATTTACTCTTTTTCCTTTCCCTTAACTTATCAAATGCATTAAGGCTTGTTTTGTCTTAATTTGTGGTTGGAAACCCAACTTTATTGATTACTCTCCATGCATGATTTGATTTAAGCACATATCTTGTTGAGTAAGTGTCATGGATATGATCTTTAGTTGTGTTTATATGAAGTATGAAATTTTTGGGAAGAGTTCATTCTTAGGGAAAAGAAGAGGAGGCCCAAATATAAACACTTGGATAGGTGGTCAAAGAAAGAAGATTGCATTTTTTGTACATTTTGATGTTTATTTTGAAGAGTTTGGGAAACTTTCATAAGCATATTATTTATGTATGGGATATCAACATTCTACCCAAAATCCCATTGTTTCGTTTTCATTTTTCTTTGTGACCTCATCCTGGCATATGACAAGTAAATAATGATAGCCATGCTATTACACTAGATATGAAACCCTCTTGGGAGTTTGAGCCAACTGCATAAATTTATGGTTGTGGGAGAACTATTGAGCATATAACTATTGGTTGGAGGGATGTCGTTAAGTCTTCGTACTTAATTTCCTATAATTCACATAGGTGTTCCCTTGATGTAGTTATTTCTATAGTTTCTCTGGTACTTGATAACCTTAAAAAACCTATTGATCATTCATCCCTACTTCTTTAAGGGTCTCCAAAAGTCATTGTTGGAAATCCCCCTACTATTCTTACTATTGTTACTACCATGGATACTCTAAGAAAGCGCCACATTGGTATTTCTAATCATTCTCACCCTTCTTTTCAGTCTCTCTCAACCTTTTCAGGGCATGAGAATATGTACCTTTAAAGTTTCCATGTGAGGGAATGTTGGAAGATATTCCCAGGATTAGAGTATACGTAGAATTATATGTGTAGTTTGATAGCCTACAGAAGTGGGTGAGAAAATATTTGAATGGAACATTGGAGGAGGTGGAGCAGATAGCTCAAGTGGATAAATAGGTGAATAAAGTATTTAACTCAATTCCAAATGCACTTAATGGGGATCATCAATAGGATCTCTATATTCATCGATGTAGACACATGCACCAAAAGGCCAAAAAGCTTAAACATCACCAACAAAAAGGATACACGATGGGCCAAATATTATGATTCAAGTTCATTAGAGATACAAAAAGGATACACTTCAAGTTCATCAAAGATACAAAAAGGATACACTTCAAGTTCATCAGCAAAATAGAAAAATAAATAGGGCTAGGCTAGAAGGAGATTTTTAAGATTGTTTGTTGTTGTAAGACTAGTTTCTTATATTCTATTGACTAGTTTTTAATTTATGTTGTATTCAGATGAAAATGTAGAAGATTAGTTGGATGTACCATATTCTACAAGATTCCTAACAAATTTGAGGTATGCCTCAATATATAAAAAAGTTGCCTTTTCCTTAAAAGATCTCCCAAATAGTTTCGAAGTGAAACTTTGATTTTCTCATTTTGGTATTTTCCAATACTTTTTTATTTTCATAATATTGGTTGTTTGTAGGACTCTCCAACACATAAAAATGTTGTAATAAACTATCATCATGTTACTCACATACATTTAAGTAATGATATGGTGCCTATATAGAAACAAAATCATAAATTGGTTGCTAACATTTCTTACAATGCATTAAGGGAAGCTGGAGCTACAAATTTGAATCTTTGGGTAAAAGGAGAACTCTATCCAGTTGATCCTGTGTCCAACTCTCATTTTTATTTTGAAACAATAACAAGACTATGCCGATATGTATGCCATGAAAAAAGTGGTCTTCTGGGATACTGTAAAAAATTGGAAGGTAACCACATTTCACTTGAACAAAAATATCAAGATCTTAATACCCAATTACGATAGCTCCATCACTCAAATATGATTCGATATCATGAAAACATGAGATTGAACCAAAAAATAGCAATGTTGAATCAAATATATGTGGAAAAATGGCTTGAATACAAATGCAACTCATTAAAAGAAATTGAGAAGTTGAAAACTGATATCTCTTGTCTCCAAAATAGATTCTCTATGGTAAAGAAAACTACAATGGGGTTGAGGTTTAGATCAAAAGAGATGAAACCAATACCACTTTTGGAAAATAGAGGGGGTTCCTTTAGAAAAAGAGTGTTTGGGTTGAAGACGATATTAGATCCAACTTGCACTGATTCTATGGGTTTGTGCAAAACTGTGTTAAATAAAAGTGACATTAAAGCAATGTTCAAAGACCCAAAATTTGATGATTTGAGGAAAGAAATAGTTAATAAATTAATTGCAAAATTCAAAATTGATGTAAAGTATGTTCAAGGAGTTTGTGATAATAGAGGGGAGAATATGCAGATCTTTTTAAAGTTATAAGAGAGGGAATGTTGAATGGTGGAATTAAGAAGATTTTGGTTCCTCTCCCTTTTCATGTGAAGAAAGAGCATGCACTACAAAACACAAAAATTGTTGATTCATTGGGAGATTCATATCAATTAGAAGCAATGCATGAATTTGCAAGTAAGAGTAAAAATAATGTATCAAGTCAAATTATTACATTAGTTGAAAAAATTACTTGTGGCATGATTTAGAACAAGTATTACAACTGATGGTGAGGTAGTACGACATGTCT
Source organism: Picea engelmannii (assembly GCA_009831015.1). Taxonomy (NCBI): domain Eukaryota; kingdom Viridiplantae; phylum Streptophyta; class Pinopsida; order Pinales; family Pinaceae; genus Picea; species Picea engelmannii. Next base: position 445,690 of record ML777928.1, on the reverse strand, counting down.
ATTGAGGAGACATGTGGGAAGTTGATTGTTTTTGTAAAATTGGATGATATAGAGTCAGTCAATAGTGAAAAATATGAAAGAGTTTCAATCACATTAATGAATTGTGCAGTAGATCCATGCCTTGATAAGACAAGTGATAAATATTTTCAAGTTCAATTTGAAGATCACCTTTTTTGGTTGGGAAATTTTCATGTCAACAAGGAGCCCCACGAGTCCTTGAAATTTGTTTTTAGCAAAACATCTTTACCATTAATTATGTCTTCACATGATACAGGGGAAAATTATATGTGGAAGGATATGGTTCATATTTTGCAGAATGACATCTTGCAACTGATTTAAAAAATCTCAAGTGTATGTACAACATTTCTCATTTCACAAATGAAACACACAATTGCTTATATTGCATGAAAAAAAAACAAAAATATAGAAGTTGGAATAGTGGTATCTTGATTTGTCCTCAAGCCCTTCCTCCTAATCATGATCAACTTGATCCAAATGTAGATGCAGTGCTTCCAATGCCTTTGATTAGGGTGTACATGTACACTTTGCATGCATTTGTGAGAATTGTTGATAAGATGGTGTATTTATCTATTTTGTTTGCTTGGAACAAAATCCAAAAAGAAGAAAGTAAAAATTCAATTGAGGAAATTGAACAAGTTATTTCAAAAGTAGGTTTGCATGGTAGAAATGTTAAAATTGAAAAATATATTAAGAGGTCAAGTACAAGAGGCAATTTACCAGCAAAGTCATCAATGTCAGGTGTCAATGCATGTCATTTTATTGAAAATAAATGTGGACATGGATGTTTTGGATTTTACGAAGACTTGATTGGTGCAGAATATGATCACACTTATGGGGGTCGTGAATCAACTAGAAATAAGAAACGTTCTTAGAGGTCACTTTCATCTTTATTTATGCTGATGGATAAGGAACAAATCATTGAAGGTGATGCAAAAACCTTTCAAAAAGTTGTTACATACTTCATAAAAGAAATAAAATAAGCCCAGGGAGAGAGCCATATGACACATTATATGGTATGCATATCAATTTTCATCCCACTAGTACTTTCCTTTGTACATCTTTAATTTACATACTATTATTGTAAATCAACATCATTTGGTACATTTTTTTGGTATTATAATATGGATTGGATTATGTATGTTTGTAACATCAATTATTTTCTCATGGGCCATGGTTTGCAGAAAATATGGAAGCTTGGCCATTTCAGGTACACAAGGTATGGAGAAATCACATAATCTAGCTCATACAATTTACCATAGATACACACATAAAGGAGGGGGTTCCAATCATTCAGATGTTCTTGTGAAAATGGGTCAAGCATTTAATAGGCATAAAATGGTTGGATTTAAGAGGAAACACCAACTTCCAAAAACAATTGAGCTTTGTAGAGTTATAAGACAAGCAAAACTAAGTAGAAAATGTAGGAGATCTGATGTTTCTGAAGGTGGAGTTGGGACAAGTGCAAGGTATGAAATATGTATGTTAACTTTTCTACCTTCTCCATTTAATTTATTTAAAGTGTATTCACTTCCAAACAATTATGTAATTTGTAAAGTTTATCCACTTCATGAAGCTTATATTTTGTGTGTCAAATAATTACCTAAGGCTAGCTAGAAAAAACATTTTTTTTGGTATCAAAACTAACCCATCTCTACAATCATGTGGCATAGTTATAGAAATATCGAGGATCACACATAGTGGTATTTATCAACATAGATCCAATGATTTACATTACATTAGATTGACGTTTCTCAGTTAGCATGAGCCCACACATAGTGGTAATTAGCATACCACAAAGCAAGGGAAAAGGAATGCTGAAGTGAATAAGAGTGGTTGTGTTGTTCAAAGATCAGGGGATTTTTTTTTGGATTGGAAATGATATTGATAGTTCAAATTGCATGAGATGGCCATCACCTCAACAATTTGTAGTCATTTATGAGATGTTACCTAGTCCATAATTTGTGGACTATGAAGGTCATCATTTATTTCACCTATTTTTGGATTTCTACACAATATTGTACTCAATGGTTCCATCAATTTTTTTGTGGTGACTCTTTTGCACATTAATAAAATTGTCTTATCTTATCTTGTCTTATCTTGTCTTATCTCCATATAGTATTGTGTTTTCGAGACTTTCATCTAGTCATGGATGTTGTTGTTCTACTATAATATATTCACCAATATTTCATCCTGGGTCATCCATATATTTTTTGTTATCAAGGTTGTCAAGATATCCTACCATCACCTCCACTAAGATAGAGTAACTTAGCCTATCTAATCCTAAACTATAATTTCTTAGCCTAACCTACCTTACCTAGAATATATTTCACTACCCTAGCCTAACATAACATACCTTACTCTAATATATCCTACCCCACCATAACTTACCTTAACATAAACCAACCAACCCTATATTAGAATTCCCTATAAAAAACTTACCCAACCTATCCTAACCTAGCATATATTGCCCTAAAATAGCCTAAATCATTACCTAACTCAATATCCTAACTCATTACCTCTTATAACCCCTTAGGTGCACCACATTGTTAATGGGGGCATACATAAGTGTAATACCTAGTGAACATAGCACCAATGATAAATCCACAAATCAATTACATAGGGGTTCCTTTAGTCAACACAAAATTGGGTGAATAAACATGGGTTGGGGCTAATGGTGCTAACTTTATCTTTGATTGGTGGTTGAAATATAAAAAATAAAAAATTTTGTTTGCCCAAATCTTTTTTTCAAAAACGCAACGCCTTCTAGAGTTTAAGCTTAACTGATTGAACCTAAATCACATTTAGACCATGAGTTTATGAAGAAATGGGTAGAATAACCAAGGTATCTTGAGACCCAAAAGAGGATTCAACTATAGGAGGTAGAGATTGTTACCTCCTTCCTATATAATTATTATATTTTTGAGGGAATTATTCCCTAGCCTGTTAGAAATAACAAGGAAACAAATCATATATTGAAGAGGAAAAGGAATACATGGAAGATGAAGAAGATTAAATATGCACTTGAAAAAACCTTTTAGTTTTGGCAGAGAAGCCACAACTCTTTGGTAGTGTCTTGGTAGCATTTTTTGTTAATCCAATACTAAGATCACTCCAATCATCAAATATCCCTAGATTTTGGCATCCTTGTGTGACCACAACGTGAGATTTGGAAGCAGGGTATGGCGATGATCTGACAATTTAAATTGCAGTAGATCAACGGTTCTAAGTTAACGTGGGTTGTGAACATAACATTTACTTAATTTTGGTCCATGGATCCACATAGTGGATACCACTACATTGACATGGTGGCTTCTCGTTTAGCACACATCATTGAGGTGGTAAATATTTACCACTTATGTAATGATCCATGCTATTAGAAGTAAAACCACTAAAATTCAAAGGTGGTTTGTGATGCAGGAGCATCACCAACAAGCGCGATTGGAGGACAGTTGGATATACACCAACACACATTTTGAAAATTTTAAGGCAAACACATTATTGTAATAGCAGCAGGGATGTAATTTCTTTTAATGTTTTGGGGATTTTAATACAGATCTTGAGCGTTTCTCTCATCTGTCGATTGTGGACATTTATTGTAATAAATGTAAAGTAAATGGTAGTATTTAATTTTGATAAGATAACTTAAGGTTGTAGGAGGGAAAAACTAAAGAAGACTCCCTCGTAGATGTATTGTATTATCATTCTCATTGTATGAGCAGGAGAAAAAAAGAGAGCATAGGAGAGTAGAGAAGAACATATATTTTAGAATTTGCATGAGCAGATTGTTGTTGTAGACCATGTACAAAAGCACTTGAATTAATATAAGAATTCTTTGATCCAATTGTCTGGTGTATTTTGGTTCCTCTATGCATCTATTGAATGGTGTTTCAATTCCATATGTATGTGATTTCATGTTGAATGTATGAAGTCTATGAGGAGAGTATGAGTTTCAATCGTTTCTCTTCATGAGAATTTCTGAAAGGAGTGCAGTGAAAATCTGCAAGGAGTGCGTCAACAAGATTTCGAGTTTTACCTCAGAAAAGCTCAGAAGAGATAACGTTAAATTATACCATTGGAAGTGCGATAATAGCACATAGCCATGCAAGGTGTGTGCAAGCTAGGTTGAGTCTTAAAATTTTCCAAGCCAAGTGAGTGGTTGAATAAATTTTGTCGCAAGGAGTGCACAGAGTTGAAGTGTTTAAATAACCAAAGGTTATCGTGAAGGCCGCAAGGAGTGCGCGCAAGATTCTTTAGAATCCTTGAGTTTGCAGCGAGGATCAAGCTCAAGAGTGATAGAGACTTGGATAATTTCAGAGGAAGGATGAGGGTTGAAGTCATCTCATGGAACCAAGTTCAAAAGGGTTGACACCAAGTTATTTGGCTAGGAAACATTGAGGGTCGGATGAATGGTTGAAATTCTTGAAGGGAAAATGTCGAATTTTCACGGGCCGTTGGATCCAGTAAATTCGTGAGGAGGATAAGGGCGAGAGTCTTTCAACACTCGCAAGATCAAGAGAGATAGTAGCCATTAGGTTTGGAGGAGTGTGAGTTGTTGATTTGGCACTTTGGAATATCGACATTTCGGGAGGCGAGAGTGTGGAGGAAGCTACTTTCAGAAGTCGCGAGTCATGGAATTCTGATTCACGAAGGAAGAAGATGGAGCATCGAATCATAGGGAATGAGGACCATCGATATGGCATAAAGGTATTTGTGAGTTTTCATTTTGAGAGAAGGGAAGAGAGCCACTTCGCAAGTTCTCGATACGCGAAGTCCCAAAATGATCGAGAGTTGGACCCCAGGTCGCATCGGAGGTCACATCAATGAAGAATTAAAGGGATGAGCTAGGGATCATTAAGCCCTATTTTCAGAGTTAGAGAGTTGGAGGAGTTGGGTGACTCACAACAGAAGTCCCAAAATCGTGAAGTGCAAAGTGCCTCTTAGTTAGGCTCGTGGTCACCGCCGGTGGTCGCGTGGGAGGAACTTGTGCCTAGTGCTTTCTCGCACAGGCGGAGTTTGTAAAAGGACCTATGGTTTTATATGTGTTTAAGGTTCCATCGGGGACCAAGGAGCCATTTCGGCTCAGAGGAGTTGAAGATCCATAGACCGGGAGGTCATCATACCTTGCTGAGGTAGGGCTTTGTGTCAGGTGGTATAAGAGCTTACAACTATTGTTTTCTGTAAGCAAGAGAAGACAAAGGATAATTGTGATTTTAATTCTGTGTGGTGGAATTTGAAACAATGCCACTAAGGAGGCATCCAGAAAAAGATTTACCTGATCCAGCTGTGGAGAGGGAAATGAGAGAACTTCATTCTCTATTAGATGCTATGGAGATAAAACAAAGACAAACACCTGATACTAGAGATATCAGTGAGGCAGAAAGCGAGAACGAGGAAGGAGCAGAAAAATATGTAGCCGAAGATGCCACAGAGGAATGTCTATTTGAAGTTGTTGCAAGAATGGGTGCCAGAGAAAAGCTAGACATCCTAATGTATGAAGGAAACTTGGACATTGAGGAGCTGCTAGATTGGTTTAGAGCTCTAGATAAATACTTTGATTATGAAGATATCAAAGAAGATAAGAAATTTAAGCATGCTGTCACTAGACTGAAAGGACATGCAACACTATGGTGGGATGAACTACAGGCTAACAAGCATTGCAAAGGAAAACAAAGAATTAAAAGCTGGGAAAGAATGGTTGCGAAGATGAAAGCCAAATTCGTTCCCAGATATTATCAAATCAATCTGTTTCGAAGAATGCAGAATTTGAGATAAAAAGGGATGACAGTGAAGGAGTATACAAAAGAGTTTTATAGGTTAAACATTAGAGATGGTCATCATGAGAGTGATGATGAAAAGGTCACCAGATATATGAATGGCTTGAGATATGATATTCAGGACGAGATGAGCATGGTGATAATAAAAAATGTGGAAGATGCTTATCAATTTTCTCTGAAGGCAGAAGAAAAATTAGCCCGGAAGCAAGGTCAAAGGGGCAAAGGTAGAAGTCAGAGAAGAGGCAAAGAAATTGCCCAAGATAGAATACAGAAGCCCAAGGATGAAGAGAATAAACCTCATAATCACCCAGAAAGGGGAGGAAGTTCACAAGGGAGACAATATGCCGATAGGAACACTTTTCCTCGAGAAAGAGGAAGAGGAAGAGGTAGAGGAGGCAAAATAAGGTGTTTTTTTTGTGGAAAGATCAAACACAAGTCTTGGGAATGTCCCGATAGAAAAAGAGAGGGAGGAGGTGAAGATCACATTTCAGAAGCACAGTGGAAAAATGTTGAGGCAGAAGATGCAGAAGGTGGAAGATCCTTGATGATGAGAAAAATTCTCTTGAAACCAGAGAAGGAAGTGGAAAATCCAGTCTAGAGGAACAATTTGTTTAGGACTGCTTGCAAAACCAAAGACATGGTATGGAAGGTGATAGTTGACAGTGGAAGCATGGATAATTTAGTATACACATAAATGGTGGAGAAGCTGGAATTGGAGACAATTACAAATCCAAGGCCATATAAATTTTCGTGGTTGCAAAAAGGAGATCAGGTAACAATCACTAAACAATGTTTAGTTGAATTTAAGATAGGGGGATATAGAGATGAGATTTTATGTGATGTAATTCCCATGGATGTCTGTCATCTTTTGTTGGGGAGGCCATGGAAATATGATAGAAATGTTATTCATGATGGAAGAAAAAACACTTACACCTTGGAAAAGAATGGTAGGACGCATATGTTGCTGTGAATTGAAGACAAGAAGGCGAAAGAAAAATCAAGAAATACTATACTTCTCATGAGTGGGAAGGAACTTCTTGATGAAGTCAAGAAAGATCAAGAAATGCATTTTTCTATGGTTAGAAAAACTAGAGTCATCTTGACCAATACCTCGATAGATGATCTACCTGAAGAAATTCAGGAACTGCTGGAGAATTTCGCTGATATAGTGGTGGATGAATGATGTAGGAGCATCGACAACACATCAAGCGAGCCAGCGTGGAGCAGAAGACAGCTGGACAACACCAACATAAATTTTGGAGACACCATGATATTTTTTTCACCAAACATTAATGTGTGAAGAGTTAATGAAGAGCACTTTGGATATTGTAATGGACCTTGAGCGGATAATCTCACGTCCTTAGGTAGATGAGGCATTTAAGATAGTTAATATAGTTAGGTAGGAATTTGATTGTAGATTTGATAGCTTTAGAGCGCAAGAGGGAAACGGGATATAGAAACCCTCCTTGTATTGTTGTATCATTAGAAGAGATTATTGAAGCAGGAGAGCAGAAGAGCAAGCAGAGAATTGTGTATAGAACACCCATGTACAAATATTGAATTTATAGAGAAAGCTTTGATTCAATTCCATGGTTATGTGTCTATTCTTTGTGTGCTGATGTTATTCTCATGAATATTTGCTTCCTGTTATGCACTTGCTTTTATATGCTATGTATGTGATTTCATGGTTGAATTGAAGTTTGAGAGGGTGAATGAATGATTTTCAATTGTTTCTCTAAGTGAGCCAAAATATTCCTGCAAGGAGTGCAGTTGAATTTGTCCGCAAGGACTGCGTGACTGCAAGGTTCAATTAGAGATAGCTTTTGTTCTCATCTCTTCGAAGGTGCAAGATAAGCACAGTGCCGTGCAAGGAGTGCATAGGCCAAGTGAAGTCTCAGAGTTGCGATTCTGAGAAAAGGGTTGGAAGACTGCTGCTGCAGGAGTGCGCAGAGTCAGACGTCTTCAACACTTAGAAGTGTTGAAGATTTTCCGCAAGGAGTGCGTGCAAAGAGTTCTCCTGAAGAGACTCGAAAGTTGTGAGAGAATCTCAGGAAGGATAGACCTTCGAATTCGTCGAAGGAGAATATAGATAAGTCATGCTTAGAAGGCTTGCTGGGAAAGTTGCAGGTTTGCACACGGGGTGGCGAGTTCTGTGGAGGAGCGCCTCATCATTCCAGGGAGTTCAATTGGAAAGGACGGACGAACGAATTTCTCTAAGGAGATTGCGTGAAAAATCCGGGGTTCGTGGAATCTCTCGGAGTTGCAGCAAAGTTACAGTGCAGGTGTGGAGGAAGGTTAGAAGCTCAGAACAGATCGAATCGTTGTTCCAAGCCAGCGAGGACCGTTGGATCCATTGCGAGATCGGCTATCGGGTCATCGTGAGAAAGGAGCGGAAGATTTAGCCAAGGGAGTCGCGATAGGGCGAGAAGCGAAGTCCCGACGATCATGTGGATAGTGTGGGCCATAGTAGGGTGACGTGGCAGGTGACGCGAGATATCGGAGGTTCGACATCTCGGGTATCGGGAGTCGAAGTAGGAGTCATTTGGTTGCGCGAGTGGCGAAGTCGCGAGGAAGCGAGATCGCAAGTTTCGACACTTCGGCCCATCTGGTATCGGAGGTTGGAACCCCGAATGATTGGTGCCGCGAGTAGCGAAGTTATGACATAGTGAAGTCCCGATATCGGAGGAAGAAAGTCAGCGAGGCTGATACATAGGGTCTCGGAGACTCGAGAGTATATTGAGTATCCGTGAACTCGCGAAGTTCCGATCCTTCGAGTGTAGAAAAGGAGGATTGCGTGGAGTGAACTATGGGTGTAGATTTCCCGAAAGGGAAATAGAAGAGTAGTCTAGGAACTCTTCGGGCCAAGGGGAGAGAAGGTCCTAAGGTAGTGGATGTGCCAGTGAGGGTGCGGTTTCCGTCAATGAATTTCCTTGTTCGTTTCTGCCTAATAGGAGTATAAGCCATCGCATTGACCTTTTACTAGGAGTGAGTTTTCCAAACAAAGAAGCATACATATTGACGCCGTAGGAGAATGAAGAGGTTAAGAAGCAAGTCCAGGATTTGATGGACAAAGGATTGATTAGAGAAATCTTGAGTCTGTGCACTATACCAACAATGTTGAGTCTGAAGAAGGATGGCAGGTGGAGAATGTGTACAGACTCGAGGGATATAAACAAAATCACCATCAAGTATAGATTTTCTTTTCCCATGATGGATGACTTGATGGATTGCTTGAGTGGGGAAAAGTGTTTTTCAAAAATTTATTTGAAAAGTGGATATCATCAGATTAGGATGAGGGAAGGTGATGAATGGAAGAAAACATTCAAGACAAATGAAGGATCGTATGAATGGCTTGTCATGCCATTTGGATTAACTAATGTAAGTAATTTCATGAGATTGATGAATGAAGTCTTGAAAGATTTCATTGGAAAGTTTGTAAGTGTATATCTTGATGATATACTGATCTTCAGTAAGAATGAGGAAGAGCATTTGAGGCATTTAACTTCAGTAATGAGGAGGTTGCAGCAAGAGAAGTTGCTGATAAATTTGAAGAAGTCATCTTTCATGAAGACATAACTTATTTATTTAGGTTTTGTGATCTCTTCGAATGAGTTGAAGATGGATCTAGAGAAGGTAAAAGTGATCAAATAATGGCCGTCACCAAGGAATATATTTGAAGTCAGAAGCTTCCATGGACTAGCCAGTTTTTACAGGAAGTTCATCAGAAATTTTAGTGGAATTTATGCACCAATGATGGACACAGTCAAGAAAAGACAAAAATATTTTCATTGGATAGAGGAAGCAGAGAAAAGTTTCAAGTTGTTGAAAGAGAAGATAACTGACAACCAGTTCTGGTTCTGCTAGATTTTAGTAAAACATTTCAAGTGATATTTCACACAAGTGGATTTGTGATTGGAGCAGTCTTAAGTCAAGACAATAAAACAATTGCATACTTCAGTGAGAAACTGAATGAGGCCAAGAAGAATTACTCCATGTATGATAAATAGTTTTATGCAGTCATACAGGCACTGAAGAAATGGAGGCACTACATGGTTCCAAAAGAGTTTGTTTTGTATAGCGACAACCATGCCTTACAATTTATAACCAAATAGGAGAAACTGAACCAGAAACATGAAAAATGGGTTGAGTTTATGAAGAACTTCACTTTTGTTATAAAGCACATTTCTGGAAATGCTAACAAGGTTGTTGATGCATTGAGCATGAAATGTTTGATTTTGCAGGAGTTTCGAGTGGAGACCTTAGGTTTTCATAGCCTGTACAAAGATGATTCAGATTTCAAGGACGCTTACGAAGCATATGAGAATCCTATTCTAAGAGATAGAAGCCAATGGATTGAGTATTTAATTCAGGATGGACTGCTATTCAAAGGAAATCAGTTGTGTATCCCAAAAATTTCTATGAGGCAAAACCTTTTGAAGGAAAAGCATAGTGGGGGATTGGATGGAGATTTCGGCCATGAAAAAACATTTGTGCAACTGGATAGTTTGTATTATTGGCCAGGAATGAGGACATATGTGAGGAAGTTTGTGAACACATGTAGAATCTTCCAGGACGAAAAGGGGAAAAGACATAATACTGGGTTGTATCAACCATTGCCAATACCAGAGAGGATGTGGGATGCAGTAAACATGGATTTTGTGTTGGGACTGCCAAGGAAACATAGAGGTTGTGATTCCATATTTGTGGTAGTTGATAGATTTTCCAAAATGGCACATTTCATTCCATGTCAGAAAACCAGTGATGCAACACACATTGCAAATCTATTTTTCAAAGAAGTTGTTCAACTTCATGGTTTACCCAAGAGTATTGTTTCAGACAGAAATACCAAATTTGTTGGTCATTTATGGAGGAAACTATGGAAAAAGTTGGGGAAGAATTTATATTTTAGCTCAACATATCACCCTTAGATGGATGGATAGACTGAGGTAGTAAGCCAAAGTTTGGGAGACTTATTGAAGAGTTTGGTAACTGAACATCACAGTCAATGGGATTAGATTCTGCCACAAGTGAAATTTTCATATAATGAATCACCTATTAGGAGTATAGGAAGGATCCCATTTCAGATAATGTATGGAATGCAACCGAGAGGAGTATCTGAGTTGAGAGACTTAGAGAGACAATGAGTTCAGGAGTGCTGGAGCGAAAGAATTTGCAGCAGATATTTAGGAGCTCCACAGTAAGATTAAAGAGAAGTTGCAGAGTTCCAACCAGGAATACAAACGCAGAGAAGATCAACATAGGAGAGAGCTTCAATTTGAAGTGGGAGATTTAGTTTTGGCACATCTCAGAAAAGAAAGTTTCCCAAGGGGAACGTATAATAAGCTGAATATGAAAAAGATGGCCATGTAAGATTTTACGGAAGTTTGAGGCAAATTATTATGAGATAGAATTTCTAGATGATGTGGGCATATCACCCATATTCAATGTAGTAGATTTGTATCCTTACAAAGAAGATGAAACAAGAGGAACATAGAATCATAAGGAAATTCAGTGGGTCAAACAAATTCCTGTAGCTGGAAAGCCGTAGATGAAAAATATCATTGATCATAGAGTTAGCAAGAAAACCCAGAGGAAGACATACTTTGAATACTTGGTAAAGTGGAAAGGACACCCGATTGAGGATGCCGGTTGGGAAAGTGAAGAAAATATCTAGAAACATGGACAGATGGTGCAGGGGATCATGGACAGGAGTCCATGAATTTTTTAGCCAGAGGAGTATGATGCAGGAGCATCGTGAGAAAACATGAGTGGAGGACAGCTGGATATACACCAGTGAGAATTTTGAAGAAATTTTGAAATTTCGAAGGCAAACAAGTTAATGTAATAGCAGGAGGGATGTAATTGCTTTTAATGTTTTGGGTATTGTAATACAGATCTTGAGTGTTTCTCTCATTTGTCGATTGTGGACATTTATTGTAATAAATGTAAAGTAGATGGTACTCTTTAATTTTGATAAGATAACTTAAGGTTGTAGGAGGGAAAAACTCAAAAAGACTCCCTCGTAGATGTATTGTATTATCATTCTCATTGTATGAGCAGGAGAAAAAAAGAGAGCATAGGAGAGAAGAGAAGAACAAAGATTTTAGAATTTGCATGAGCAGATTGTTGTTGTAGACCATGTACAGAAGAACTTGAATTAATACACAAATTATTTGATCCATTTGTCTAGTGTATTTTGGTTCCTGTATGCATCTATTGAGTGGTATGTTTACAGTTTAATTCCAGTCTCTGTTATGCATTTGTTTCAATGCCATAAGTATGTGATTTCATGTTTAATGTATGAAGTCTGGGAGGAGAGTATGAGTTTCAATTGTTTCTCTTCCCAAGAATTCCTTCAAGGAGTGCAGTGAAAGTCCGCAAGGAGTGCGTCGACAAGATTCTGAGTTTTACCTCAGAAAATATCAGGAGAGATAGCATTAACTTATACCAGTAGAAGTGAAATCATAGCACAGAGTCGTGCAAGGTGTGCGCATGCCAGGTTGAGTCTTAAAATTTTCCAACCCAAGAGAGTGGTTGAAGAAATTCTGTTGCAAGGAGTGCGCAGATTTGAAGTGTTTGAATAACCAAAGGTTATCGTGAAGGCCACAAGGAGTGTGCGCATGATTATTTAGAATCCTTGAATTTGTAGTGAGGATCAAGCTCAAGAGGGATAGATACTTGGAGAAGTTCAGAGGAAGCATGAGGGTTGAAGTCACCTCATGGAACCAAGTTCAAAAGGGTTGACGCCAAGTTATTTGGCTAGGAAACATTGAGTGCCAGATGGATAGTTGAAATTATTGAAGGGAAAACACCGATTTTCCGTGGGTCGTTGGATCTAGTAAATCCACGAGGAGGATAAGGGCGAGAGTATTTCAACACTTGCAAGATTAGGAGAGATAATAGTCATTAGGTCTGGAGGAGTGTGAGCTATTGATTTGGCACTCTGGAATATCGACATTTTAGGAGTCGAGAGTGTGGAGGAAGCTACTTTTAGAAGTCACGAGTCATGAAATTCTGATTCGTGAAGGAAGAATCTGGAGCGTCGGATCATGGGGAACGAGGACCATCGATCTAGCATAGAGGTCTTTGTGAGTTTTCATTTCGGGAGAAGGGGAGAGAACCAATTCGTGAGTTCTCGATACGCGAAGTCCCAAAACACTCGAGAGATGGACCCCAGGTTGTAGTCAGAGGTCACATCAACGAAGAATTAAAGGGAGGTGCTAGGGATCATTAAACCCTATTTTCAGAGTTTGGGAGTTGGAGGAGTCGGGGTGACTCGCAACAGAAGTCCCGAAATCGCGAAGTGCAAAGTGCCTGTTAGTTAGGCTCGTGGTCACCAATGGTGGTCATGTGGGAGGAAATCGTGCCTGGTGCTTGCTCGCACAGGTGAAGTTCGTAAAAGGACCCGTGGTTTTATATGTGTTGAAGGTTCCAACATGGACCAAGGAGCCATTTCAGCTCAGAGGAGTTGAAGATCCATAGTCTGGGAGGTCAATAGACCCTGATGAGGTAGGGCTCTGCATTAGTTTGGTATGGTTAGTGCACTATGACATCATGAAAGATGTGCCCCAGAAATGAACTATCAAATGAGGTGTTTCCAAGTGGACTGATTAAGTGTGCTATGATGTCATGGAATATTGCCCCCAAAAATGAAATATCAAATGAGGTGTTTCCAAGTGGACTCGTTAGTGCGCTATGACATCATGAAACATGGGACCGAAAATGAAATATATGAGGTGTTTCGAAGTGGATCTATTAAATGCGTTATGAATGTATGATGCTTGTATTTATCATTCTTTGTTTGTCAACTATGGTTACTTCTGTGTAATTTCAAAATCCTCCATGGAATATTATAGTGACAATTTTGGATTTTTCAAAATAATTAGGCTTCTTTGGTCATGATCCACACATGGGTGATACATTTCTAATGAAATTATGATAAAGTGAGTCTTCCATAAACTTTTCATTTTGTTGGACATGTTCGTAACATTGTATATCGTAATTCGTGTTATGTAATAAGTACTATATTTAATAAGAATTTATGAATAATTTTTACAAAGTGTTGTCACTGATACATAGAACAATAAAAGTATCAAATGCGATATTGATAAATGTGGATTGTGTTATGTAATAAGTGTTGCATTTAATAAGAATTCGTTAATAATTTTATAGAATTTTTGTAGTAATACATAGATATATATGTTATAGATTTCACACAGACACTAATGTATAACAAAAGGAAATGACATTCTATAAAATTGGGTAAACTGTAAATTCTAAAGGTACTCAAAAAATTTACTTGTCATCAAAAACTCACTTGAAAGGGAGGGTGAACGTGAAATTCCAGGCCTGCTGGGTATAATGTCAAGTTTTGGAAGCCATAACCACCAGAATATATTCAACTTTTGGGTTGTTGGGAAAGAAATCTCCATTAGTATTTCGACTCTGCTAATTGGAAGTCTGCATGGGAATATCACCAGGTAAATTATTCATAGATTTTAAATATTATCAAGTCTTTTACTATTATTTTCTCTTTTGTGAACAAGAATGGATGCTAAAAAGAATCCTACAATACCAAAATGTCTAGCCAATCCCATTTCTGAAGACCGACATTTAGTTTTTAGAGATGGGGAAATTTATGAAATTATGTTGACTTGAAATAGTCCCTATAAGCTAATACCTGCTTCCTATGGTATGTTCAGGGATTCCCGTGATCAAATTCAAACATGGGAGTTAGACCTCGCCAAATATGTTGTACCTGAGACCTATCATTTTCCTAAGATAATATCACTTTGCACCCAATGCTATAATCCTCAACGATGCTTTGTGTTATCAATAGATGGGTCTGTGACCATATTTAATACAAACCTTGCAACCATTCCCAAATGTTGGCATTAACTAAAAACCTTGATTTAGAGATATTACAAGAGAAATCCTTAATAGGAAAATATAGGTCTTTGGACCAGAACTAGAAAGTGGGAATTTTACAGAGATATATGGGAAATGGAGCTTCTGTGAAAGAATCCCCCCCCACCATATAAAGTCGATATCCTTATTGGCACTGCTAGAGAATCCGTTTCTATGATGTGCTTAATCCTAGGATATGATAATGATAATACCATTAATGAAAAAATTATAGGGTTTATGGCAACAATTCCCCCTCCACATGATACTCCTATGGTGAAATTAAATTATGCAAAGTACCTAGCAGATGCAATTAATTTGCAGTTCAATAATTTCAACTCAACAAGGTATTTCAGACACTAGTCATATTTAGTATACCTCATTTTGTATTTTTAGTCATTCGATTTCAAGCATATTGAAAAAAAAACAAAGGATGATCTAGGTAGCCCTTCTTCTTTGACCGAATGGACACCTTTATTGAGGAAGCATGTTAAAAATGAGGGATTTACTAGATTTGTTGATAAATTCATGTACACTATTCATATCATTGTTTTGGAGACATTCCTCCCAAAATTCAGCCTGAATGCAAGATTTTACAACAATTGAGCCCACAAACAAGAGTGGGAGACTGGTACCTATATGAGGATTATGCAATTATAAGGGTGTATGGTTTCGAGTTGCTGCCTTTCAAGTTACATGTATATTTAACTCCCAATTTTTTTTCTTTGGAGTATATACGCCAGGGATTCTATTAAAACCAAATTCATTTTGCTTCTACAAATCACAAGATCATTTTTAAGCTTCCACAAGATGTCGGTCCATTCATTGTGAGATCAAGAGAATCTCATAATTTTTTTCAGATAATGTTGGATGCATTGGATCTGAATCATGGAAATCCTCGACAATATGATCCACATCAAATCATTTAAAAGAGGAGAAGTCAATTGGGTTTGGGCCCCTACTTGCATCAACCAACCCTGAGCTGGAAAAATTGGCAAACATGGATAGTCGGGGTCAGGTTTCAGACTTAATGAAGGGAGACCCTCAACAACAAATTAAATTTGATAGAATAAAATCGAAAACAATTTCAGATCCTCAAGTCCACGTTGATGTTATTTTTGAGAATGTAGGAACTTTTCAAGAAGTTACTGTAGAACAAGTCATTCAATATTGTACAGTTGAGACTCCTCAAAGGGTGGAGAATAGAAACAAAAGAGAAGAACATGAAGCCAATAGTGAAATGGATGTGGAGGAACTACAATCACATCAACCAGAAAGAAAAAAAGTCAAGAATTGAAGAGGCAACCGTGCATGGTGTGAATTTAGATGAAATAATATCACTATAGAAAACCTCCGAAGAGATTTTGGTTAGAGAGGTTTTCTCTTTAGGTCATTTTCCTTGAGCCTTGGTTTCTAGAGAAGAAATTCAAAAAAACATGGACATCATCTATGGGAGGTGAAAACAACCTAAATTAGATATTTTCAAACATTTTAGGGATATCAAGATACACAATTTTTAAGTCAACAAGAAAATATACCCTCAGACATGGAAAAATGACCAACCACAATCCAAATTACTCTCTAATGTTGATTTGAAGGAGAGGTTATTAAAAATTGTTGTTCTTGAGATGAAATTTGAAAATATTCAGTCAATTGATGATTATAAATCTACCCATATGAAATATAAATTATATAATATTCACCCTACTAAAAAACTTGATCTACACATGCATACATGAGAAATGGTTTTTAGTGATATGTTAAAAACTAATGGGAGTAAGAGTAGGATGGGGACAATGTTTAGGAAAATTCTGAATCAATTGAAACAAGAAAAATGGTCAAATAAATAAAACCAACTTAAAATACAAGATTTACAGGAAAATATCATTGCTCTAGGTGCAAACCTGGATGATCCTGAACCCGTTCAATATATTATGAAGGAAAATGATGTAGAGATACATGTGCTGAAATAAAAACATAAGATTCCAACCACAGAACATGTACAAACCAAGGAGCTAATGGAAATTCAACAAGAAAAAGAAAAAATGGTCGCATAGGTGATGGAACTAAAAGACAAGGTCAACCAATATGAAGCCTCAATTGTGATATTGGAAAAATAGAAACAAGAAGTCACACAAGTAAAACCTCCTCCTTCATCTGAAGTGTCATCAAAGGTAACACCAAAAGTTGCACAATACGTGTTGGCTCAAACTCTATCACAATTAAATTTTAAGGAGGTAGAAGTAGAAAAACTTAACATAACTATTTCAACACAAGAAGAACAAGTTTCTATCTACATGACCAGCTTAAAGAAATAGAGTTGCTCATTAGTGAAGAAATTTATTAGTAAGAGCTATTTAATTGGAGCTAAACATATACTATGGGACTATATGATTGCAACAATATCCCAAGTAGGAAGCATTTTATTGTTCTACAAGATGAATAATCTTTGTCCTTCCATGTTCAACAGAGCATAGATAAAATTTTCACTGAATTGGGTGATAAACCTCTAGTTGTTTATAATATTAATAGATTCTTAAATAAAAGATATTGGGATGAGTTTAATACATTAGGGGTTAATGACATAATTAAATTAATAATGGATTCCACCAGAGTACTTACAAAGAAAAAAATTGTCCATAACGCTCAAACTTTGTGCAATGAAATTTGTAAGGGTGGTCAATTATTTAGAAATAAATTCAGATCTGTAAGTCAAAGGGGAATACCATCATTTTGGGATGAAAATGGTAATTTGTTTTTTAAAGAGGCTTACAATGCATTAATTGTTCATCGAAGAAATGATGTACATTAATTTCAAGATATGGAAGGACCACTAAAAGGACATGTTATAGTTGATAAGCTATCAACAGATTTTGAATTGTTATCATAACTCAAAATGGTACTCCAAAGACTCACTTTGCCATCCTATTGAACAATATACTCGGTTAGATATGGAAGCAAGGAAAATGGTGAATTTTACCTATCAAACAGGAAAAGAATGAAAGTATATTGCGAGCTTATCAAACAAAGATCCCCCTCCTTCATAGGGTGTCTCATCATCAGCTCAAGCAAGCCAAAGGAGATGAGATTGAGTATAGTTGGAATTCGAGTATATTCGTTTCCTTGCAGAAATTCGTGGGAATATTTTATGAAGAAGAGAGATTACAAAGATGAAGGAAAAGGAGGACCAATGGATCATCAAATTTCTAGAGAGCGGTAGTGTGCCATCCTTGAAGAGTGAAGATCATAGAGAACAACCCAGAAAATCAAAAAGATAATCATGAGTTGTATTTTGGAAATATTTTAAGATTTTCTCATTACATATGTAATAGTTTGTAGTTAATCAAATATATTGTGATTTTCTGTTGTGTTTCAAATTTTTTTTCTATCACTTTGCCTGGGAAGTTAAGTTTATTAATAAAATCTTGAGCTTTTGCAAATTTGGTACAACTTCCAATACAATCAATATTTATGTCATGATTTGTGTATGATGCCTAGATATCTTGTGTAATGATCATAGTGTCTTAGAGATATGAAAATCATCACAGTGAGCCCTAGTATTTTGGTTTATTTCTATTGAGCCTTAAAGTCTTATTTATTGTATCATTGCATTCTAGGTAAACTTACTAATGATATTGAGTTTTACAGTATTTCAGATAAGTTTTGAGTTGGTTTCTAAACTCTCATTTTCTCAGTACTCCTTTCCTATATTTGTGTTAAGATTTATTCAAGTTTTGAAAAACGTATCTCAAATTATTGTAATCTCTTTTGAATTCCTCTTATCTTTCTCCCTAAAAATACAAACTACCCGATAAGCTGAATGAATGTGGTGCCTTAAGGCCCTTAATATTTGGCTGGTTATTTTTTCCTCTGGTTTTCTGAGAGTTTGTTCCACAATATTTACAAGAAGAGATAATGAAGAGGCCTCTTTGATTGAGCCATTGGACTCTCCATTCCTCCATGAACTATGGTTCTATAAAAAACAAATTCACCTTCCTTGCACATGCTATGTTTCTCCTTGGAACATTGAGATTACTTCTATTGTTCAATATCATGGTAGACATACTATGTTTCCTAAGGGAAATGAGCTTACTCCTCCTATGATGGTTTTGGGCATAGTCACTCTTTGTTTCCTCACATTGGGAGCTCAATCTGATATGGAAGTGTATAGGTTTGTATAAATTCAAATATGAATTAAAATTACATATTGAAGAAGAAGGTTTAGAACAAGCCTACCATATGATGATTACATTTTTTGTGTCGAAATTATCGCACTCTTTGATTATATCTTTTGATTTGGCAGATTCATTTTCTTTCATTGTTTGAATTTTAATGTCATATTATGACATTATACTCCCCCCTCAACTCTATGTTCAACAATGTTGTTGAAAAGGGACTACATGTTGTATGGGAGAACTAATATTTATGATGGATGATGATTATTGGGTGTGACCACTAGATATAATATACAAATTAAACAAATATATTGAGTTAAAATAAATTTGATTGTAATGATATATGATTTCTATCATATTTGAGATGCAATATGTTGAAATCATGGAAGAGACTGATAATTGCTTGATATTTTTCATATCATTTCCTTTTCTTTAATCTTTGGCATGCATTATAGAGCGTTTGATTGCATGTTTATATATTTTGTAGTGAAACCTCTATTCATAGTGAACCCTTATTTTGTAGAAAACCGTAATTTGTTGCAAATGAAGAATTTTATAGAACAATTATAGCTTTATAAATGTATAGGATCTTGTCGATCAATGCATAACTATAGGTAGAGATTTTTTTGAAATATTTTAGTATGTTTCATTGTTATAGCTTGAGAAGTTTGTGGAAGCATGCATTTTCTTTGAGAGTTCCTATAGAATGAAAACTATGTAGCGAAGTTGCAAACATTGTCTTGGACTATAAATTGAGATATGTATAGACTATGCATGTTGTATTTTCATGCATAAAGGATGCAATATATTCATAATTTATGAAAACAAATAGATAACTTGGTGCATAATATATGTTTTGTTTCCTCAGAAAAAACCATAATTTTATTCATATTAAGATAAAATTACATTTTGTATATGTATTTAAACATTTCTATCATGTTCAAAAAATAGAGGGAAATAACAACTTCACTTTTGGCATTTGCTTTATAGTTTAGAATACTACAAATGTTGGATTCCACAAGGGAGAAAAAAACCTGTCTCCAAACAACACTCAGAGTTATAAACATAGATTTCTCAAAATGGTTTTAACAATTTTCTCTCGAGATAATTAAAATAAACTAGTAACCCTCCTAAATCTTTGATACAACAAAAACACTATGTTTTCATCCATAAAGAATAAACTCAAAAAAAGTGGGATGAAAATATTCAGAGTGCTGGATATCCTTGAGCTCTTGAGTATGCCATTGTCCATTCTCCAGCTGTAGACCAACCTTTGAAAGTCCATCCACTTCTCCATTTCTTTCCCTGTAGATGTCATGAAAAATGATTGAGTTCATGTTTTTTTGAACACTTGAGTCTCATAAGAATTGGCATAGAAATGTAGTAATAAACAACAAGTAATACAAATTATGTGAAAAAAATTAGTGAACAAAATTACACCACCTCTTGCCAAAATAAATAAGTAGGAAATTTCAAAATTAGTTCTAAAATATAGATATCACAACTAATACTAGAAGAGCCTTTCCTAATGTATAGTTGGAGAATATTCACATTGTGTCATGTTCCTCAAATTTCTAATGTATTAGGATGAACACAATTTTTTCACATGATGCTCTTCTCTCATATTTTACCAACCTGCCTGAAGGAATCATTAATAAGTAAGAAACTATGTTTATAAAATGAAGAAACATATAAAAACTAAAAAATTCTCACCATTCTTTTGTTGTGAATAAATTCGAAGTCTTCCTCAGGGCTTGATTCCTCTTTGAATTCAAGGTCTCTTCTAACTTCAAACAAAGTCCATTTTTCTTCCATGGATAGTGTTTTGAAATGGGAACCATCCTTCACAAAATAAATGGATATCAAAGGATAATGGATGCCATCATTATTGTCTTGTTCTATTGGCATCCGAATCCATTCTATGTTATCCCTTATTTTCCTAAAATGTTTAAACTTAAAAGAGACACAAAGAGTTTGTCGCAGTATTGAATATCTACAAGTTAAAGAGGTTGAAAAAATAGTTATAAAGTGATGTACAACTTTATGAAAATCAAAGAAAAGGAAACAATCATAATTGTAAAACATTACCTAAAACAAAGTGTCTCTACACTCAACACACATTTTATTTTCTCTCCATTCACAAGATGCAATCTTGTATTCCATCCAGAGTAAAGTAAGTTACATAATAACATGTTAGAGGGGTTTGTGTAAGAATATGTCTTTTTAGTCATTCAAATCGAGTCCTCTTCCTTGAACACTTAAAAAAAAACAAAAAAATGGTAAGTGCATACCAAAACGATTACATGCACATCCCTTCTCCTGCATACTAGATTAAATTTCAAGAATTAATTTTGAACGTATGAAATCAATTAATGTTGGATTAAAATTTGGTAATCCAACTTCATGAAGTGTGGGTAACTTGGCTTCTTCAATTCGTCCTACCCTTTTACCAATTGAAAGAAAGCAACTGTACTTATAAAACCATACCCCTTCTTCCCTCGATGATGTTAAATTCTTTCCCTCATAGAGTATCTCTCCTATTTGTGAATGAAAAACACGTAAAATACTGGTGATAATATCCACGGGTTGCCATTCTTCAAAATCAGAAATGCACAAACCTAGACAAAATATATATAAACCACATTAAGCATCCATTTAAGCTAGCAGGGAATTCATATTTTAATACTCGAATAAGAAATTAGAAAAAATTTCAATGCTTATAAAATGACAAGCCCTTACAATTTAGTCCAATTTGAGGAAAATTTTCTTTGTTGGAAACATACTAAAATGGAATTCCTTTATGTCTTGATGTTTAATCTATTTCTTATTTTAAGCACCGATAATGAAAATTTAGAGCATATTTCTGTCGATGTTCAAGTGCCAACTAATTGTGTATTTATTATGTACATTGATGAATAACAACCAAAATGTCTATGACCAACTTAGTTTGACCTCAAAAATATGGATATCTAAGAAATATATAAGGATTAACATGGTGATAGGGGGTTTTAGGAAAAAAACACCACTCATGTTCAACCACCTCTGTAATCTCTTTAATTTTTGGTATTTCACATTGGAAGTTGTCATAGACCAATGGAGGAATGATCAAAGTTGTGACAAAGTGTTTATGCTCTGTTTTAGACATAGTGATTGCATATTATATATGAATTCTGAGAAAATTCACCAAATTGAAGGGCTTTGGTGTTTGCACAACTTGTGCCCCAATAACATAATCTAACACAATCAATAAATTTAATACCAACATCTTACGACAATATCTATAAGGGATGCACCACAATATTGATTTGTGTGCTTTTTAATATGCAAATAATTTTTTCTCTTAAAACTGTAGACCCCATTACAATATTTTTTTTGGCTAAATGATATGATATTTCCTTGCACTCAGTGTTCAGTAGTAGGTTCAATGTTCTGAACCTTATCATAGAGGCTCAAGACATGGCATTGTAACATAGTATCTCTACATCCTTTGTTTTTCAAAAGGAAAAAATCACATTTTCAATTCAACACAAGAATAAAAAGGACATTCTTCATGTGCTGAAGGCACTGTATAGGGAAGCTGAGAAAGCACTAAAAGCACTTCTCCGTTGTCTCAGATTTTCTAGGCCAAAAATAGCTATGAGACCTCAAAATTTTAAAATTAGTCACTGAGTAAACCCCATCAGACTACGTTGTAGTAGCACTAAAATCAATATATTCCTATCAGTATAGAATATATAAAGATTTCAGACCTCCAAAAAATTTATAACACACAACTTTGGAAAAATAAATAAGAAGGAAGGTTGGGGTTATCCATAAGGTTGGGTAACACTTACCCTCTCATGGATCTATTGTGCAAGGATTGAAAAAGTTCAACAACTACAAATCATGTTAAATATGAAGAAAAGAAGATCAATCATACATTTCCCCTTTCCGTTGAATTGGAAGGAACTTGTAGTTTTTGGTTCGGTGACGATTTGTGCTCTGAACAAGAGAAAGTGCATATAGGTATTTCACCTCCCTCCCAATTGGCCTCCTCTAAGGTGAAAATGCTCTGAATATATTAGTATTGATTCTAGTTCCAACTGGCTTCACCAACACTCATTCCAAGTTCAAAGACATTGCACTTGATACAATTGACTAGGCATCATCATGGCCAAAGCATCCAAACTTGAAACCGAGCATTGATCGATGATTGGTTCATTCGAGAGAAAGGAGGAATAAGGTAAAGGGAACCTTTTCTACAAATTTTTGTGTAGATTTCTACTATGAAAGAAATTGAAAATGCACAAGGCTGTGAAACCTTCTCTATGAATTGAAGAGCAATCTATTGTGAACGAAATTGAAAACGATCCAAAATAAAAAT